>RWGZ01001077.1:229127-299915 GCA_009725065.1 Utricularia reniformis
TTCCGATTCATTGAAGTGCCGCATCTTCGCGGCAGGGTTGCAGGGCGATGCCCGGACCTGGTTCAAGAACTTGCTGGCCCGATCCATACAGTCGTATGGCGGATTCGTTCTGGCTTTCTCGGAGCAGTTCGCTCCAAACGTAGGACCGCCTCGTAGCAGGCAGGAACTATACGACATGAAGTATATCCCGGCGAAGATGAGTCTCCGATCTTTTATGGAGAAGTTCAACAGAACCGCCCGGGGTATCAAGCTGGAGCTCCGAGATAAAATCGATATCTTGCAGCAGGTCTTAGGACCTTGTGGCCTTTCGGCCAGCCTTGTGAAGAGCCCACCATCCACCTTGGGAAATCTCCTTCAGAAAATCAACAAGTACATCAAGGTGGATGAAGCGTTGGAAACGGGGTATGGAAAGCCTGGCAGGAATTCTGATCCCGCAGGTAACCATAGGGTATCTTACCCTAAGAAACAGCCGCGGGAAGTTGCGGCTGTGGCTGAAAAGATCGCTCCTCCGAAGAAGAAGGACAATCGGGTGTATTGCGAGTTGCATCACAACCGCGATCACCCAACTTTGAAATGCCCGCTACTGCGAGAGACAGTAGCGGCGATGAATAAGGAAAAGCTCGATCGCGATGATCGAAGAGGCAAGCGGGCTGACTCCCCCCGAGCGGGCCATCAGAGTGACGATCGTCACAGGCCACGGGGAAGGGATAATCGGGGTCAGCCCCGACATTATAACGACCTGGCGGGAGACCGAAGATCTCCCCAACCCGAGCAGGAGAGGGGCCAGCCTGGTCAGGAGAACCGGGGCCAGGGCCGAAGAAGTAGATGGCGGGGCCGAGGCGGCAGGTCCCCGTGAAATGAAGGAAATAGGAGGGAGCAGCCAGCTCCCCCACCTGCCGAAGTGGGCACCCAACCTCCCCCAAATCAGGAGGTGCCCAGGGAGAGGGAGGCCGCCGGAGACATTTATGTTATCTGCGGCGGAATAAGGATTAATGAATCGGTCAGGGACCGAAAGAGGGCAGCTCGGGAGGAGTTCCCCGAGAGCTCTGAATCTGTAGCGCTGGTGAAGTACGAGTCGGCCGAACGGTCCTCAACCTTTGGGGGAGAAATTATTTTTACCGCAGCCGATCGTGAAGGGGTCACCGATTGATGTGATGATCATCTTATCATCACTGGAATTATCGTAGGTCGACGGGTCCACAGGATTCTGGTGGATACCGGGGGCTTCATGCAACTTGATAAAGCGTGAAGTGGCGGAAATGCTAGGAGCCGCTGCCCATGATCTCCCGGTCACCAACATCACCCTCTGGTCATTCGACCAGAGAAGTGTCATCTCGTGCGGGAAAATTCTTTTCCCCATCACGCTAGGAGAATCGGGCAGGGACCGATCGGAGACCCTGGAGTTTATAGTCGTTGAAGTTGATCTGGCTTACAACGCTATTATCGGACGGACTGTCCTCAGTAAGTTTGAGGCAGTCCCTTCCACATACCACATGATGCTCAAGTTCCCCTCCACTCATGGAGTGATTTCTGTCAAGGGGGACCAAAAAGTAGCAAGACAATGCTACATGAGCTCGTGCCGTACCCTGGCACCTATCAAGAGAGCTCGGGTGGATTTGCTCGAAGAGCCCCCGCACCCGAGGCAAGCTATGGAACCTGTAGGGTTCAAGACCATCAACTTGGTAGAGGACGATTCCACCAAGACTACACGCATCGGGGCACATCTGGCCCCGACCTTCGAGGAAGAGCTGGTCCGATTGCTAAGGAGCAATGTGGACAGCTTCGCTTGGACCCCGGATGATGTTCCGGGGATTGATCGATCCGAGTGTGAGCATCGGATCAACACCGAACCCGGGATCAAGCCGATAAGGCAAAAGAGGAGACGCTATTCTCCTGAGAAGATTGAGATCATCCGGGCAAAGGTGAACAAATTGCTGCGGTCGGGCTTCATCAGGGAGGTCCACTACCGCATATTGACCGATTGGTGGATGTTGTGGCCGGCAGCACCATGATGAGTACCATGGACGCTTACTTCTTGGATATTACGTTTCGGAGGAAGGCATCGAGGTCAATCCGGAGAAATTCCAAGCTATTATTGATATGCAGCCTCCGAGAAACAAGCGAGAATTCCAAAGGCTGACTGACCGACTGGCGGCACTGAGCAGGTTCATTTCTAGATCCACTGACCGGGCTCTACCTTTTTTCAGGACACTGAGAAAGGCTAGCCATCTTGGTTGGACCGAGTAGTGCGATCGGGCATTTTCCGACTTGAAGACTTATTTGAGCACTCCCCCGGTCATGGTGAGCCCGACGTGCCACGAACCATTAGGGTTTTATATGGCCGTGTCAGAGGCCGCAGTCAGCGCAGCCCTGGTAACCATTGGGGATGATATTCATCGGCCCGTTTACTACGTTAGTCATTCCCTGGTACCAACTGAAACAAGATACACAACCTTGGAGAAGTTCATGTTGGCCTTGCAGAAAGCTATAGCAAAGCTTAAGCACTATTTCGAAGGCCGCAAGGTGTATGTGTATACCGATCAGCCTTTGAAGGTAGTATTGAGCCAAGCGGATTCAAACGAGAGGTTGGCTAAATGGAAGATCAAGATCAGCTCCATGTATCTGGAATTCGTTGAAGGGCCATCAAAGCTCAAGTCCTTGCGGATTTCGTGGTCGAAATGACCCGATCGCTTATATTTTTGAATCAAGAGGACGACCGGTGGGTCATATATGTTGATGGATCAACCTTCGGAGGCAAGGGAGCGGGCATCACCCTCACTACACTTCAGGGCGACGTTATCCACTCCGCGGTCAAGTTCTCATTCTCTGGGACGAACAACGTGGTGGAATACGAAGCCGTACTGTCGGGGATGACCTTAGCTCAAAAGATGGGAGTTGGTAAAGTGCGAATGTTCTCAGACTCCAAGTTGGTGGTGGAGCAGTTCGCAGGACGATTCGAGACGCATGAGCCAACCATGAAATTATATAATGCGAAGGTCTTGGAGATGGCAAAGAAATTTAGGGAGTTCTCACTCGATCACGTGCCTAGAGAACAAAACAAGGTGGCTGATGCATTAGCTAGATTGGCTGCAGGCTTACCAGACGTTGGACCGGTCGCGGTATCGGTCCATATTCAGGATAGACCTTCGGTCGAAATTCCTGTGAACAAACAGTCGATCGAGGAGGTGGGAGCCCTATGCCATAAACTCCAAGATTTAAAGATTAACTCCATTGACTCCCCAGAAGATACCGCGTGGATGACCCCTTTTATCAAATATCTGACCAACGGTCATCTACTAGATGACGCATCAGAGGCCAGGAAAATTGAAACCCGGGCGACACGATATGTGCTCAATGACGGGCACCTATTCAAGAAAAGCTTTGAGGGACCGCTCATGCGATGTTTATCCCCTTTGGAGGCTGAAGCCGTCATAATTTATGTTCATGAGGGGATATGCGGAATACATTCGGGGGCCCGATCTCTATACCATCGTGTCGTAAGAGCTGGTTACTTCTGGCCAATGCTCCTTGAGGATGCAAAGAAGTACACAAGACGCTGCGCTGTCTGCCAACACCATTCTCCTGTCCCTTAGTTACCAGGGGCATCTTTATCGATGACCCACTTCCTTGTCCATCTGACAGATGGGGGATTGATATCCTGGGGCCGTTCCCTCGATCGGTCCAACAACACAAGTTCTGCATAGTGGCGGTGGAGTATTATACAAAGTGGATCGAGGCCGAAGCAGTGGCCATCATTTCTGAAAAGGTGGTAAAGCATTTCTTATGGAGGAACATCATAAGGCGCTTTGGGGTACCTCGAGCTTTTGTATCTGATAATGGACTTCAATTCCGCGGTAAAGCCGTTCGAGATCTTTGCGTCAAGTTGGGTATCGCTCAGCACTTCTCATCGGTGGCTCATCCTCAGACCAACGGATTAACTGAGGTCTCCAACAAAGTTATCCTGAATGGGTTAAAAACAAGTTGGAGGATTTAGGGGGAAAGTGGTCCGATCACATTTACGAGGTATTATGGGCTTACCCCACCACACCCCACTCAACGACCCAGGAGTCTCTATTTTCTTTGGTATATGGGTCTGAAGCGGTCAGTCCAGTGGAGGTAGCCATAAGATCCCCTCGGATAACCTAGTATGATGAACACTTGAATAATGAGCGAAGATCTTTGGACTTGGAGATGATTGAAGAGAAAAGAAACGACATCTATGCACGCATGTGTGCTTATCAAAGAACAATGGAGCGAGCTCATAACAAACGAGTTGTGCCCAGGGAATTCTCAGAAGGCGACCTCGTCCTCAGGAATGTAAGAGTTCAGAGAAATGTGGGGAAGTTGGACAGAAATTGGGAAGGGCCCTATCGGGTCATGAAGAACCTGGGCGCTGGGGCTTATAAGCTTGAGAATCTGGATGGAGATGAGATTCCCCGAACTTGGAATGTTATGAACTTAAGGCGTTATTTTATATAAAGCGTTTGACATATATGGTAACTCTGAACTTTAAAACGTTTGGTATGCTTGAATAAGTTTACAAATGAATGCAACACAAAGTATTTCTAGCTATGAGGGACCGATCTTGGAGTTGGAGTTTATGGACAAGTTTGGACTTGTGACTGTAGCGATCATCCACAAGGCTCCCAAGTTGTGTGACCGCTCTGACGAGTCAGTTGCTTCCATGCTTGCCGAGTACTTAGATGAATCGCATACTCCCAAAACTCACTACGAACTCAATTCTTTCTTCAAACGGCACTCATCACCTAGAGGTAGCCCTTGCTTCATTAAACTTGATCTACAGACAAGAAACCAGGATAGAGTTAACCTGTCGAATGCAAGACAAAGCCTGTCATAGGACTATCTTAAGAACAGGGGCTTCGGCTAAAGATATGTCATGGGACTCGTGAAGAGCCATGGCAATACCGCCAAAGTATTGATATTCCATTGGACGGACTCAAGTGAGATTTCATAGTATAGTTGGGGTTTTTCCTAGCTTACTAAACTTAGCAGAATTCGAAGTTAGTTGGTGAAGACCGTTCGGACCATACTTGGCTTAAGCCCAGACCTTATACTTGGCAAATGCAGATTTAACAAAAGGAAGATGTTTTATTCAAGAACGTGGAGTTTACAAATACAGGAAGGAAATGACGGGAGATTAAATCCTAATCTATTTGTCCTTCTTCCTTATCTGCTCCACCGAACTTCTCTGCAATCCATGCCTTGAGATCCTCCACCTTTTTCCCCCTTTCCTCAACTATCTCGTTGACCGATCTCTCAATCAGGTCGAAAAGGGGATAGTTGGGATCATTCTCTAGTGGGGGTTCATCCAGTTCGGGGATCTCGCAGAAGTTTTCATTCTTGGTGAGTGGATCAAGTGTCTCCCAACGTTCAACTTCAGGATCCAGACCAAACTTGCTAACTATTTGGTCCTTCATGTTGTCCATGTATTGGGAGACATTCGGTCCACAGACATTTGCCGCTAAGGCAAAAATCAGAGGCGATCGGACAAAACCCAATAGGGCCTCCCAAACCGCACCCTCAGTTGACCCTTGAACCCTGACCAGGTCTTCTTTGAGCGCTTCCCGCTCTTCCTTCAAGGCATTCTTCTCATCTTGGGATTGCAGAAGGAGCATGTTACTTTCGTCAGATATCTTCTGTATCTGGCGCTCCATTTCCAAAACTCGAGCCGTGGCGGAGTTTGCTGCTGCTTGGGCCTCCCCCGCCTTTGAGGTAGCTAAGGACAACTCGGTGTCCGTTCCAAGCAGCTCTCCATTCAGACGGTCCCGATCGGCCCTGACCGCCTCCAGCTCCTTTTGTTTAATCTCATCTTGCCGTTGAGCTAAGGCAAGTTGGCTCTCCAGCTCTTCAGATGCCGAAGAGGCGCTTCGGCTGAGCTGGACGGCGGAGGTAAGGTCCAAGGCCCTTCTATGTGACTGCAACAACCAAGCTGGGTTAGAGAGGTGTACCCGATTGTGAACTTGAGTTAAAAACAACTTACCACAGCTTGAGATTCCAGATATGCAGACACCAATCTGGGAAGTGAGCCGTCGATAACGGGGGGGTTTTTCTTCCCCAAGAGCCGGTATTCTTCAAGTGTGGCATCCTTCCATGATGGGGGGACTCTCTTTGGTCCCCGGGCCTTGAAGACGGAGGACACCATCTCCTGGAACGCCCCGCGAATGGACTCTGGATTGGACGAGGACGGGGCCGGTTTGTCCCCGATTGTGACCCCTTTTGTAGGGATCGGGGCTGCGGACCTGCTAACAGTTGACCGCAGCCTTTTGTACTGCTTCGGGGCTTCCTCTTCGCGGCCCCGCTTGCTCGTCGACGCAGAAGTTGATGGCCTTTGCGCCCTATCCCCTAAACTGGACGAGGGGCGAACATCTTCCACCCGAATCGACCCCTGAACCAATAACCGAACGACGTTAAGATCCTGGGGGAATTATTCCCGATCCTATATATGGCAGGAAGGCCTAATGAGTGTATCTTCCTAGAGATAACTTCATCCACCTTGTCCATTGATCGGGGCTCTGGCCTGTGGCTGCTAGAGCTCCCTGATGATCTTGAAGGCCTAGTTGCAGCGCTGGGCTTAGGTTTTGAGGCATGCAGCTGAGCCTCCTTCTTGGCTTTTGAAGCAGCAGCCACTGCAGCAAGTCGGTTCCCGAACATGGTATCAGTGGAATCTGTAAAAGAAAAATAATGAGGATTAGGAAGTATGAATTGGAGGGGATCAAATCGTACCCGATTCGTCTGACTCAGAAGATTCAGAGGTGGAGGAGTCACCCTTCGGGGCAGGGGCTCCTTTTCTTCCTGCTACCCCGATCTCTAACAGCTTCTTCTCTCGAAGGATGTCAATTCGTTTAAGACGCCGTTCGGGAGGAGGAAGCATTGCCAAGGTATTGGCAATATCACGGTGGGATGGGTTGAACCGGCTTCGGTCCAACTTCCCGATGTCTGGGTGAGTGGTTAGGAAGGTAACTTTCAGCAAGTCCTCCCTGTGGATATCTATCCAGACATAGCAAGATTCTCATTCATGTAGGGAATCTTCATTGTCAACGATAATACATTCCTTCGTTTGGATAGCTATGTAATATAACTTGCGACCTCCTAACAACCTTTTGCCCCTACGGGATCCCACCAAGAACAAGTTGAAAAAATGCCTGAGGGTCGGCTCCACCCTCTGTTTGTGGCAATAATAAATAAATGCGATAATATATACGTAACTGCCCGGAAAAAGAGCAAAAGTCAGGCAGTGGATCTCCCGAAGAACTGCTGCGACGAAAGGATGCAGGGGAAATCGCAAGCCAGATCTAAGGAAGGCATAGCTAACGGGTATAGCGCTAGCCGGAACGTTCATCTCAGCGGGAAGGAAGCACGGAACGTCTTCATTCCCCCTCCAGATGGGGTAATGGGCTGGAATGGAAAACTTAACCCTAAAAGCTTCAAGATCCATGGTGGCGATATCAGGATATCTTGACCTACGGGGTGCCATGGAGGGTTACCTTGAAATTTGAAGTAGAGTTGGAGATGAACAACGGTTGAACGAGAATCGCCGAAGGTTTCCAAGGCTGAGCGGTCTGTCGCAGGGAGTGATAATGACTGCACAAAGGAAAAACCCTGACTTTTATATCGCGTGCTGCTCAATCACAGGGTGACACGTCATCTCTGCAGGCGGCTGCAGTCTGACAATCTGTCCTCATGTGGAATATGAAAAAACGTTAGCTATTGCAGAGCCTGGAATTACGCCCTTGCCACTCCACTGTTCCGGATTTCAAATTCAAAAATCTGCACCATGAAACTTCTAAATGCTGGATCGGTCCCCAAGGACGCCATTACGATAGGTTCGGGTACGAGTTTCCGTCGTCGTGATCGAGCACATGTGCACAAACGATCTCGATTGTTGATCGAACCCCAGTCACCACCATGGGGGCGACCGCGTCCGAGGGGCTAGTGATGAGATCACCGGAACCCGATACCCCGAACATGGTCAGGGCCCGTCTTGACCATAACAGCCCAAACAACGCAAGCCGAACTTGGAGGGTCGGATCCAGTCCACCATTAGTAAAGGGCCCATTTATATCATTTGACCCGATCGATCGCCTTTGGCGATCGGTCCCGAGATGTGGGGCCCAACTCCTCATATGTGCCCAAACCGATCGGTCCACTTATTGCAGACGCTACTTCGGGCCATTCTTGCTCATCACATGCGACGACAACTTTCGACAAACTTGTCAGCAGTATGGTTCAGCAATGGGTGCAAGGCACTAGAGNGAGGTCCGGGTCCAACCCACGATTAGTAAAGGGCCCATTTATACCACTTGGCCCGATCGATCGCATCTGGCGATCGGTCCCGAGGTGTGGGGCCCAGTTCCACACGTGTGCCCAGACCGATCGGTCCACTTCTTGCAGGCGCTACTTCGGGTCATCCTTGTTCATCACATGCAACGACAACCCGCGACAAACTTGTCAGAAGCATGGTTCGGCAATGGGTGTAAGCCACTAGAGGCCAGAGAGTAGCCGGCTGGCAGCGCCGAAAGGTCCAGTGCCGTGCAACCCTGTGACGCCGTTTCCGGCGGCTGTTCCGCCTGATGGTAGCCGACCTAGTGGCAAAGGACAGACACAAAACGACACCCTACTGTACACAGTACAGTGGGAGTATAAAAAGGACACTTAGAGAATGAGAAAATGACTTTTTTCCGGTTTTCTCTCTAGAGCTTTGGTATCAAGGATCTCTCTCGATTTATTTTCGATTGTCTTTCTTTTCTTTGTTGTCGATCGAACAAACATGCATTGTATGATCATGGATTCGCTTATTGAACAGGCTAAGGGTACTTCTTTCAGCCCTTAGTCAAGTGGTTTTTTCCTCGCTTCCGAGGTTTTCCACTCTAAAATCCTTTCGCCCCCTTTACCTTTGAATCATTAGCGTTCTCCACACATAAACAAATAACAACCGAGTTCGTCTTGCAACGAACCGGTCGACTGTTGACACCCCCGGTTTTCGAACCACAACAGTTTGGCGCCGTCCGTGGGGACGAGTTTTAATTCCCATTTGAGGTCTTTACCTGGCATAGGATAATCAAAGGCATGGCGACTGGAACTTCGACGAACGATAGTGACACGCTTCCCAGCAGTGTTCCAGCTTCAGCGTTCTCTTTACAGGACCTGGAAGCTGTTGTTAGGAAAGTTATTCTGGAATTTACGTCGGAAAGGAGTGGGACAGAACCACCGGCTATTACAAGCCCTGTTCCAGCCAACAGAGGGTACGAGAGCGACCCTGAAGCGCCGAGCTCCGACGAAGAGGAGATTGTCAGGCGTGGAATAACAATGAGGAGGCCGAGATACCAATCCACTCCGCCTCCTCCAGTTAGAACTCCAACTCTTGTCCCTGGGACGAACCAGGAACAGATGCAGAGATGCATCGACGAGCTTATCAGGGAGTTGGAGGCCCTGCGAACGCAGAGGGATTGCGATCCTGATATGGAGCGTAATCCAGGACTTCTCGATCGGGCCATGGGTGCCCCGATCAAGCGGAGTAAAGATGATGACTGGTGGCACAATCTACATGTGGCCCAGGAGTCATCCCAACAATCGGGAGGCATATCCGCCGCATTGGGAGATTTGATGCTCCCGTTCTCTGAGGAGATCTAGGCGGCAGTCCCCGATCGATATTACCATAACCCTAAGGGGTTACCCGTATTCCGAGGCGACGGTGATCCAATTGATCACGTCGCAGATTTTGAGCTAAGGATGGGGACCGTTCGGGCCTCCGATTCATTGAAGTGCCGCATCTTCGCGGCAGGGTTGCAGGGCGATGCCTGGACCTGGTTCAAGAACTTGCAGGCCCGATCCATACTGTCGTATGGCGGATTCGTCCTGGCTTTCTCGGAGCAGTTCGCTCCAAACGTAGGACCGCCTCGTAGCAGGCAGGAACTATACGACATGAAGTATATCCCGGCGAAGATGAGTCTCCGATCTTTTATGGAGAAGTTCAACAGAACCGCCCGGGGTATCAAGCTGGAGCTCCGAGATAAAATCGATATCTTGCAGCAGGTCTTAGAACCTTGTGGCCTTTCGGCCAGCCTTGTGAAGAGCCCACCATCCACCTTGGGAAAGCTCCTTCAGAAAATCAACAAGTACATCAAGGTGGATGAAGCGCTGGGAGCGGGGTATCGAAAGCCTGGCGGGAATTCTGATCCCGCAGGTGACCATAGGGTATCTTACCCTAAGAAACAGCCGCGGGAAGTTGCGGCTGTGGCTGAAAAGATCGCTCCTCCGAAGAAGGAGGANCACAGAGAGAAGGAGAAAAGGACTTCGATTTCGGTTTTCTCCAGAGGGCTGGAGCTTGACAGATTACTCTCGATTTATTTTCGATTATCTTCCCCCTCTTTGTGGTCGATCAAACAAACATGTATTGTATAATCATGGATTCGTTTATTGAACAGGCTGAGGGCATTTCTTTTAGCCCTTAGTCAAGTGGTTTTTTCCTCGTTTCCGAGGTTTTCCACTTAAAAATCCGTTTGCCTCATTTACCTTTGAATCATCAACCTTCTCCACACATAAACAAATAACAACCGAGTTCGTCTTGCAACGAACCGGTCGACTGTTGACACCCCCGGTTTTCGAACCACAACAGAAATAAAATAAAATCAATGATTAATTAGTCACAATCAATGAACTAAATCGGTTAAAGAAACAATTATAAGGAATAAATGTTTAAATTGATTGTTTTCATGTACCCACGTCTGCCAAGAATAATAATGTGGCCATATTTTCTCAAGTTGTGATTAGACTGTCAGACTCCACACAGATTTGTTACTATATTTAATTTCTTTTCAATCCCCTCATTTTCACAATTTTACACTTACATTTAAAATAAATTTGAACCATAACGGTTTTGTCTCGGGTCCGGTACGAACCGGCCAAACCGGACAAAACCGGTCCGGTTTTGGAACACAAATGTATGGGTTTAGGTCGAAATTTCATAAAGATAAAAACCTTTCAATAATCACATTCACAACAAGTAACCCTAAAATATGAATTAATCAGATTCATTGGATTTCATAATTCAAGGTGAAGGGCGTAACCGCATGAGGCTCAGGCTTCCTGAAATCATATGCTGGATCAGTTGGTCGGGAAAACCTTGCAATGATGAGATGTTAGAAATTGAAACAAAAATAATATATTTGAGGAAATTGTGCCATTGGTCCCATATTTTCATGTTTTGAGCAAATTTCATCCCAATATTTTTTTTTGCGTTTGTAGTCCACACATTTCATAGTTTGTCTTCTATTAATCCCCATAGTTTTCAAAATTGATTATATTTGATCCCCAAAGTTCGTAATTCGTCCCCACTATATTTTTATGTCAAAACTAGTCATTGTAATTTAAGATTTTTGGCAAATCCAGCCCCCAAAGTTTCGTAATTTGGCACATATAGTCCTTACACCGTTAAGTTGCCGTTAATTCAATTAGAATATTAGAACCCTAATTTCATTTTCTACATTTTTGCGGGTGGCATCGTCTACTTCGTATTCCGCTCCGCAGTAGATTTTCTGGTCCCTTACTTCGAACCATTTTTGCGTGTGGCTGCGTCTTCTCGTCGTCTTCGGCTCTTTTCTTCTCCAATCTTCGGTCAGTTTTGTGGTTTCCCTTTCGTGTTTCAGGTACGTGATCTCCTCCTTTCTTCCCAACTAGTTTTATGTTTTTCAGTTCGTTTTTCGTACCTATGTCAGCGTTTTGCCCTAAATTTCTTGCCCCAAAATTAGGCACGGGAAAGCATTGGATTTTGTTGGGTATAGTTTGGTTTGGTTTGGTTTGCCCCAAAATTTCTTCCCATGAATACAAAATCAGTCCCACGGTAAAGTCATGATATAATTACCAAATTTCTCTTTAGTTTGGTTTGCAAAAAAAGAGCCCGAACGAATGGTAATAGATATCTTATTGTTAAATGTGTATAGCGTAAATATTATGATCATAATATGATGTCTTGTGGTCGTTGCAAATAAAATCCCTATTAATTTTTTTTCCTAAAACTTTAATTGGATTTTAATTTGTTTGTTAAGTAAAATTATTTTTTATGAAATTTTTGGGTGTCTGAAGGTGGCCGCAGGGAGGATGACTGGACTTACCCCACAATCTTTAAGAGTTTGTTAGTTTTGTTTCTGTTGCATATCAGGGCTCGGGTACTGATTAGAGTTTCTTTTGCTTAACATATTTACAGTTTTCTATAACTTATGTAAAGTGGTGTTGCAATATTAAATAGTATGAAGGATGAGAAAACATCCAACATTTTGAACGATATTTCTATAACTTATGTAAAGTGGCCAAGAAACTAGGACAATTTTGATTCAATGACATTGTCACGAATTTAGAGATGTTATTTTCATATTAATATATAGTCTCATTATCTCAAACTTCTCAAATTAAAGTAGGTGTTTTGGTCGTAAAGATTTGAAATCATGCAGAGTAGTTCCGATGATAACTCCGGTTCTTCGGCGCAGAGCAACAATGACACAAGTATGACTATAACTTGTGCCTTTGTCATTATATTATTGTAACACCAAGGGACACGATTTTTGGGTGCAATTCAGATGTTGAAAAAAATAATTCAAGACGACAATCATCTGATACTAGTGGAATCGACTGGTCTAGCGACGAATTACTTGGGGAAACGTACTTGAATTTGCAAGACAGTGATTACGTTAGCGATAATGGTGATTCTACAAACCTTTCACATGAGGGACTTCATGATATTCTCATTCTTGATAGCTCGGGCTCGGCTGTCCCCACTTCTAGGACATCGTCAAAGCACAAAGGTCAATGATTTTCAATCCAAATAATGAGTTGAAGCCAAAAAATGTGGTGTAAGTATTGGGGGTGTGACATTTGTTTTGCAAACTGAAATAATTAATTCATCTGTCTATATTACTCAGGAAAGGACTATGTTTGCAAGTAAAAACCAAGCAAAATCAGCATTAGAAGACATGTGTATAATGAATGGAGTTGAGTTCATTTTTATCAAGAACGATAGGTTTCAATTAGTGGTACGGGGCAAAGGCACCGATGAAAGAGAATGTAATTGGTTTGTCAATGTCTCTATGCAGGACAATAATGTGATGTGGTGCGTGAAGGGAATTCACCCACATGACCCTTAATAACATAGGAAGACGACTAATTCATCTGTTACTTCGAAATGGTTGGTGAAAAAATATTATCAGAAATTTCTAGATAATCCGGAGTTCACGACTCGAACTTTGTTCAATGATCTACATAGTTCGTTCAAGTTGAATTTGGGAAGATACAAAGTTAGGCAGACACGACAAGAGGCTTGTGCAAGTAGGATCAATGGACTCATTTAATGACATTTGAAGATATTGCATGCAATATCTCATGAGTAATATGGGTTCTACTGTGGTAATTAAAGAGAAGAACTCTCGTACTGTCGTTGGTTGTAGTCGTTTTGAAGGGATATACATATGTCCAATGGTAAGTAATATATTACATAGTTGCAAAGTTGTTTATTGTGTAATATGTTTATTTTTTTTATTGTAGGCTTGTTGTGAAGGATTTAGATATGGTTGTCGACCCATCATTTGCATTGATGAGATGCATACGAAAGAGAAAGAACAAAGGTATATTTTAACGGCATCAGAAGTCGACGCCAATAACGGTGTATTCAACAAGAATCGTGACTATGGTTCTTGGAGCTTCTACAAAGAGATTGCGGAATACCCGTGGACAAGCAAGAGACTTTCACAATTATGTCTGATCGTGGAAATGAGCTTATACACGCTCTAGGTGTTTTGTTTCCTAAAGTGAAGGTTAGTTCATTTTTTAGTTTCATTAATAATTTCAAACAATTACTTATACATTTTTTACTTAGATCTGACATTGTGTGTGACATATTATAAAGAATGTGGCTCAAATCGGATTTGCTACGAAGCCAATTGGATTGGCTATTTGGGCAGCGGCAAAAGCTACCACATAATCCCTCTTCAATCAGCGTATGTGATATTTACTTGCCATCTCCCCGGGAGCACACGCTTACATGAGTAGAGTTCCGAAAGAACACTAGTGTAGGACATTTACTACTCAACAATATGCGGAATCAATGAACAATTCTTTATTACATTGTCGTCGTCGACCTATAATGTGGATACTTGATGAGATTTGTACATTTTTTGGCCAACGTATGCATGAGAGACGTCTTTCCTCCCGATCCATGTTAGATGATGGATTTGTTCATCGAGTCCATCGGTTAATTAGCCGTTGCATAGAAGAAGGCACCGTTGGAAATGTTGCTCCCACAGATGATTGGCATGCAACATGGGCATTTGGGAGAGAACGCGTGTTGGTTGACATTCGAAGCGGGACTTGCACTTGTCGTGCGTGGCAGCTACGAGGTAATTTTAAATGTACTATTATCAATACACGTGCATGAATACTATGCAAGCATGCATGTGCGGTCATTTTAAATAGTGGAGAATCGTGCTACCACTACATCTATGATTGGTACAGTGTGCAATGGTACCGTATCACGTATCAGTATGGCGTGTCAGAGTTTTCGGGCCACGAAGAATGGCCCATGTGTGATGTCCCGCCACCCTTGCCTCTACATTTCAAACGACGAAGAGCATGTATACCTCGAAAATTTCAGTGGGACCAACAACACAAACCGATGTCGCCAGCTCGGAAAATTAGGTGTAAAATGCGTGGAGTACGGGGTCACAACAAAAGGAAGTGTGCTAAATCAAACGAGCATAGTATGCCACATGAGAAGGTATGTAGTGCATTTATCTAAATATTTGTAGTTCCGTTTGTTTGTTGTACGGCTATTGGTTATCGAAGCAAGAACAAGCAACCTTGGAAATAATTGACATAAACAACATATATACACTCTAACATCTAGCAAAGACTAATGGTATATGAAATTTTTAAACTTGAACTTATTGTATAGACCTCTGGACAATGTCATCGCTAAGCAGCCCTTATGAACAAAGGGATGTAGATTCTGGTGTAACACTTGGTGTTTTTTATTCATACCCGTGTATGTCAAAATTTTCAATTATACAAAATGACATGTTTCCATGCACGTATGACAGGTCTACGTTCATCCTCATGCATGCCAATGATGGAATCTCAATTGGATTTGCGGGGATGTTCTTTGTTTCGTGAACTGGGATGCCATGTGGAGCGTACTAGCAAAAATATACATACTTATGAATAAAACAAAATATGTATAACACACAAGAATACTAACAATGTGATATTCAGAATCATTTGTTGTTGTGTGATGTGATTCTTTTGATTGTTCGGTGTGATATTGTGAGACCCCCTACCGGAAAAAAATATTCTTTATTTAGACAAATGGTACTAAACAATAATAATGGCAATCAAATAACAAACGGTTTTCCGTTGTCGTTCGAGCCATCTTAGAACATTTTCCGACCAAATATAATATATGCTAGTAAATTCAATAGAAAGTATAAAAATGGAACAAGCAAAAAATCATATCAATACTCGAAAAAAAATAGATGATAACGAGATTGGGAGGAATGCAAAAAACGCTCTGTAAATTAAACTCTAAAGTATAGATTTTAATTGGATCACTCATAGAGATAGGAAGACTCTATTTTATCATTGCATGAAATACTTTAAAACTTGCTAATGGGGATTGATATCTTGACGCAGAATCTATATGACAAAGATGAATCAAATATAGTGTCAATTACAACAGTGATGTTAAAGTGTTAATATCATGTGTGAATTGTAATATCCAAAGTAACAAGTTAAAGTATATCCATCAAATGCAAAATTTACTAATTGTGATATTCGTAGAAACAAGTAAAATTAACTTAGGTTTTCAGTTACTACTTCAAAATATCAAATTTTTTACCTTTATTTGAGATGTCACATGTCGTAGATGTGATGCCGCTAGTAAGTAATCATGTTTTCAAATAGCTGATAGCCTGCAAAGAATATGTATATTACATAAACTATTTAACAAAACATGATAATACATACTACATAATATCTATTAATTAACTAACCTTAAATATGGTTAAAAGTGTCATACTTACAAACTATCAAATATAACAGTGAAGCATTAATCATGGACATGAATCTTATTGCCTTTTAATAAATTGTAACGGGGTTGATGGTTCAAGGTGAAAAAGAGATGAAATGAAAGGTTTTAGTAAACAAATAAAAATGCATATCATACGATATGTATCCATGAGTAATGCATTGTTATGCATCATGGTCATCTTGTGGTTTCTCTACTTCTTCATTGCAAAATAATAGATTTATACCAACGCAAATCATTTACTATTAATCGTGTACCAGTGTGTTCAATTCTGTAGTTTTTTGTTTTTCAAATTGCTGCCTTTTTTTAGAAGTTCTAGCAACATCATATAACACATAATTCCCACTGTAAATATAGAGCAATTTAGAAAAAGCCTTTATTTCAAAAACAAAAATTATAATTTTAAGTAACATACATAAAATGAAACTCTGGAGCATCATCTCAAGCCTCTCCTCAAGATTTTAATATGTCGTACTATGCATCCTTATAAGTTTAGGGACCAAATATGTCGTACTATGCATCCTTTTGAAATGCGGAGAAGTGAAGGAATGACTAAATGAGTGGTCGGATAAAAAGATCAACTAAGTGATTTGGTAGAGTGCTATAATGTCTGGGGTAAAAAACAAACGTTATTCATAACTTTAAATATCATTCTTATAATTTCGTAAATTATGGGGCATACTCTTTATACAATTCGTAAATTGAGGGACTACTCATGTAATTTTATCTATAATGATGATAATAATATAACGGTGTACTCTAATTGTAATAAAGCTGGTTTGGTATTACAATAAGAACATTGGTAGCATGGTTTTCATCCTATATTTATTTTTAATATATATAAAAAGTAAAAATGACATTATTAGTTAAAAAGTATGATGTCACTTGCTAAAACTCTGGCAAAATATGATATGAGAAACAATTATATTACTTTTACTTTCAATATCTAATATATGACTTTTTTTAAAATCAATCTATATTAATATTTTTATATAAATGATATAATACTTTAAGTATGATTCCTTTAAAAATTCACGATCATCTTATATCTTATTTAATCATACTTTAATTTTTCGAAATTTTATACAAATAAATCCACAATTTAATCACAAAAACATAAGAATTAAGTGAGAAATGATGATTGGATTTTTATTTACAAGAGTATAATTAAACTTGTTAGGAAAAGCAGTGTTGGCGTTCTGAGTTATAACTTTCAAGGCGTCCGCGTGAGATCTAAGCAAATAAAGACCGTGTTGCCAAAAATAATGTATATATTCCAGTACTGTTTGTACATCTCATTCATCATCTCATCTTGCCATGCCTTTCTTGAATTTGTCAAAGTTGCTGCGTCCATTGAAAGCTTGGAGGGTGTTCAGAAACAGATTCAGAATAACAAAAACAATCAGAAAATCAGGTTTCCCTTCAAACCAAGTGAAATGGCCGAGATCACTCGCTGTTCAGAAAAACAAGTTTAAGTTACGCCGCAAATCTCATGCTCGTTTTAATAAACGGGTACCTCTTATCTCCGTTGATGATATTTTCGTAGAGGGTTTTTGCAATACAACGCCCAAAAATGATTCCAATAAGGAGGGAATATATGTACATGATGGTAGCAGTAGCAGCACGAGTGAAGTTAAGAAAATGAATGCAGATGATTTGTGGGAATCTGCGATGTTAACTTCACAAGATATGCAAGGGATTGATGACCGTGCAGAGGAGTTCATCGCCCGGATCAGGTCTCAAATGCAGCACGAGACACTGCCAAAACATCTGTAATGTTTTATTCAGTGTTTATAAGCTTCCCATCTACTTATTTCATCATTCACATCTATCAATGAAAATTATGGTTTCAAACTGTAATTACAAAGATGAAATAGACCTGATGGTTAGCTAGGATAAATCAGGTTCATCATCGTACTCAAAATCAATATCACTCGAGTGCTTTCGCTTTGCCTCCCTTGGCCTACTGCCTTTCTTTGATTTTCCACTGTGGTATACAACATTCCAGGCAATGTATTAGCTTCGCAAATACAGAAACTGCAACTAGAATGGCCAATAACTCAGTTCAAAGAGAAGAGAAATAGGAACAATACTAACGGTCCATTTGCAGATATGCTGCCATCTCTAGCAATTTCTTCCGCCTAAAACAATGACATAGAATACCTTAGGTTATGTAGTGCATAAAGATGCTCAATTTTGCAAGGTTACTATATCAATATTTAAATTCGAGATGCAGGAGCATTATTTAGGTTAGTGACTAATAACTCAATCCTTCTTCAACTGTCAACATTAGATTTGCAGGAAAGGATAGAATAGAGTAATTTCACTGATGCAATAGAAACAACTTGCATGTCTTACAGCTGGTGAAGTGACTGAAGATAGCGAAAAGAGTCTGTCTTCAGGCTGAAACTTCCGGGATCGTTTTAAGCTACAAATGAAACAGTTTTCAAGATCAAAGCATGAGACCAATAACCCATAAGTATAATCAAATGCAATGCAATTAATGCTGATTTCCAAAAGAAAAAATGGATAAGAATGTTGAAATCAAAATATGAAAAGAATCATTTACAGAAAAGTGTTCTTGGTGGAAGACAAGAACCCTTCATAACCTTTCAAGACATTGCCGCATTGGCTTGGATCCTGTAAATAACTTGTCTCCATATCATAAACCTACGGGAAAGTCGAAATAGTACGCAAATTGGCACATAAAATGGTTACATGCTACAGTAAAAAACAGCATAATTCCAACCTGTTTTTCAATTGCGCGGAGTTCTTGACGAAGCTTGGCCCTTTTGCTCAATAGATCAGACAGCACGGCCGAAGGATTTGTGGGAATTCGTAGCCCTAAAAGTATCATAGTGATTGCAATAGGACAAATCACGTCCAGTTAATAGTCAAAATTTGGGAGTATGTAATGTTTACCTTCGGAATCCATCAGAAAAATCGCAGATTTAGCGTTTATGGATTCGATCAATCGTTAAAATGCTCATTGGTCATTGATTTTTCTTCTGCTCGCGATCATATATACGACGTCGTGTCCTGAAAAAGGCCTTCATTTCGGTAATTTCGGGCGTTTGATATTTGGGCAAACCTGCCGTTTACTCATTTTCTGACACACCAGACATTTGGTCCGGATCCCATCGCAAAACCCTGAAATTGACCAATTACAGGTTTCATCGAAGACGGAATAAGATGCACGGGAGACCTCGGAAACCTCCAACCGATGAAGATCAGCTGGCTTCCTCCAGCAAGGCCGCCAGACTTCGGGATCTCCAAGTTCAACTGCTTAACTTTCATCACAATAAAATGTGTGTCATCTCGCATATTGTCAATTTTGTTTCACAACTTTATCTGATTTTGCTGTGTTTCGCTGTGTTTCGCTGTAGTTACACAAAAGAAGCCATGGAAATCAGCGCGAAGCTGTTGGAATCCAATCCGGAGCATTACACTGGATGGAATTACAGGAAGCTAGCTGTTCAATTTCATCTTGAACAGTCCTCTGGGAATGGAGATGATCCTGAGGTCATTCAATCGCTACTAAATGAAGAACTGAAAGTTGTAAGTTTTACATCGGTTCCTTTTGTATTAACGTTTACCATTGAAGACGCTTGCTTTCTTTTTATCGTTGATTTTTATCATTGATGGTCTTTTTAGTTTCTGTATTTTGGTTCAGGTAGAGAAAGCCTTGCGCCGAAATTTAAAGTCATATGGGGCTTGGCACCACAGAAAATGGGTTCTGTGCAAGGGCCATTTATCAACAGAAGGGGAATTACGGCTTCTTGAAAGAATTTGCAAGTCAGACCCCAGGAATTTTCACATGTGGAACTACAGGAGGTGATTTCTGAGGCATCATATGGATTGGATCAATATATTGGTTTAGGTCCCATTAATGCTATATTCCTTTATCTCTATGTAGATTCATAGCATCACTAAGAGAGATACCTGATGAGGAAGAATTTAAATACACAACTGAGATCATAGAAGAAAATTTCAGTAATTATTCTTCCTGGCATAATAGAAGGTTGGTTATCTCATTTCTATCAGTGCTTCCATTTGTTGAGATCATTTGATTTTATTCAAATTCTATTTGTTTTTATATTAAGTTCTATCCTCTTGCAGTGTGCTTCTTTGTAAGTTAATGGAGAATAAAGCAAAATCTGATGTTTTGAATAGTGAGTGCGAGTTTGTACACAATGCTCTTTTCACAGACCCTTCTGATCAAAGTGGTTGGCTTTATTATCAATGGCTACTAGAGAAAACTCTGGAGTATGAGCCTAAACTTATTTCTTCATGGCCTCCTGAAGGCTCAAGTCTCTATTTATTGCATGATGCTTGCTTTTTTGACTCAGAATCATTACCCATAGTGCGCTACCAGTCTAAGAGAAGAATGTTTCCACTTATCTTATATTTCAGCGAACCAGTTAATTGTGTAAGTTCCTCTAATGTAACTGTTCAATGTGGGTATCATATCTCTTCTGATTTGAACTGGAGATCTCTTTCAGCAAAACATCATGGTTTTTCCCAATCCTGGTTGTCTCAAATTGAATATCCTGATATGATTAATTCCTCAGAGGCTTTTTCTGTGACTGTTACTATTTCTGGACTTCCTTGCATTACATCCTTCAGTGGAAAGCCATTTGATCAGTGCCATATATCTTTCACCGTGACTATGCCTTCCGATGATAAAGTGCATTCTGAGGTGGATAACGAACATATATCGTGGAGTGATGAAAATTTTATGGTTCAAACCGAACATATGCGAGCAAGTTTTCTTCACTTGTTACGTACAAAAAGGAACAATGAAACTGTTACTGATTGGAGAATGGATATCATATCCAATGAACTTAAGCATTGCAAGGAGCTAGAGGCTGAAAGGTACATTAGCTTTTAATATATACTGAATTATTTCAAATTTTCTCATTTGTATATGTGTTTCTCTATATGGATTTAGCAAAATTGGAAAGCTTACCCTTGCAAGACTCCTTATGGCACGTATCTTTTTTGCCTCAAGTGAGGACATGTATAACGGAATTGAAGATCGATACAAAGATATTCTAAAACTCTATGAGGACTTAATGAGAATGGACCCTGCTCATATTTGTTATTATGAGGATATGCACAGCTTCGTTTCTCTGAAACAGGTGAATCTCCTTATGCAAAATGATGATTTCTAAGCACTTCCGAAGAGTCGATGTTTCTTTAGAACTCAACTGCTATTGCTCTACAGGTGATTTCAGATGTGGAAACTTTAGCAAAGTGCTGCGGTCAATATCGAGAGCGATGCTCATCAACTTTGAAACAGTACTTATTTGCTAGACTAAATAACCTCTCAATATCACGAATTAGTTCCATTGAGAATTTTTTGTGGGTCCAAATGTTAGATCTCAGTCACAACAAGCTCCGTGACATTGAAGGATTGGAAGCCCTGCAGCTACTCGTCTGCTTGAACCTTGGTCACAACAGAATCAGAAGCTTTACCTCTCTGGAACCCCTGAAAATGTTGAATTCTCTTCAAGTATTGAACATATCGTACAATGAGATCGGTGCGCATTCTATAGACACGAGAAGATATTTGTGTGCTTCTCCTCTAACTTATTCTGTCGAAAGCGAATGCCTTGCTTCCATGAAAGATAACTGGGATGCTTATCTGTTATTCAAGGATTTGAATCTTGTTCAGTTAGAGATCACTGGGAATCCAGTAGTTGATGACACATTGAGGAGCTTCATATTTACGACAATGCCTACACTCAAATGGCTTGACGTTGACGAATCCCATCAGACAAGGTAACTGCACTCATTTCTTGCATTCATTTCCTCAATGCTTCATTATAAAACTATTTTCATGTGGTGGATTTTTCATTCATATTAGTCAGATAAGCACTACAAGACAAGGCAACTTGAAAAGGCTGTCTAAATCATGTTAATTTTATATTAATTAGATCTTATGCTTCCATAATTATTTCATGAGCTTTACGGGCCAATTTAGGCCAAAACTGATAGCTTAATTAATACAAGAGGAAGTGATTGAGTATATAAATTGAGTAGTTTGTTGGGTTGTGAAGTGTGGTGAGATGTAGTCGTTAGATATGATGATCGTGAATTTTTTAATATTTTTTGTAAAATTGTGATATTATGATCGTAATTTATATAAAATTTTATTATATATAAAATATAATAAATATAATCATATTATAATTAATAAAAATAATAGTAAACTAGTATTTTAATCGTTACGATGAAATCATGATTTTTAACGATGAATACACCACAAATTTGTTTATATTTTGCATACATTAAAAAAATCATGATTTGATGATTTTACCACAATACAATTTCTATCCAAGAACCAATCATACCCTATAGAGAAAATTTTGGTCAAGACTATAAAATTGAAGCTCCAAGGCTATAAAAATGCTTTTGGGCAAGCCCATTGTAAATGGAAACAAAAAGGTTTATTTGTGTAGTCACACACAGGCAGATAAAGTAGTCGTTGATGCTGAAATTAGTATCACAGGCTTCGAACTCTATTCAATTCACTGTTTTGAGAGAAGCATCACAGGCTTCGTTCTCTTCTGGAGGAGGCAAAGATTGCATTAGAGTTTCAGCAACTGCTACACTAGCTTTCTCCTTGAGTTGCTCTAGAACTGTAACAGCATCTTTCAGCTCTTCATCCGCACTCGAACCATGTCCCTCGTAAGCTTCGACTACCTTCTCCTGGAAGCTGAGTGCCAATGGATAACTGAAATATGGAAAAAAAGATGGAATTACTAGTACTTAAACTATGGCAAAAAAAAGCCTCTTGCTATCTTTACATTAAGCAGTAAATATTTATACCTTCCCATTGAAGCATAAGCTTTCGAAAGATTCTGGCAAGCTTCTATTGAGTCGACATGGTGAGGACCGAGAGAAACATCCATTATCTCTTTTGCATAAGCAAAAACCTGGGCAGCTGACTGTGGCCTGCCTAATTCTAAATATGCAGCTCCTAAGTTATTGTAAACATAACCTACCCCATAATGCTTTGAACCAAAGCTCTCTTTCAAAATTTCAGCAGCATCTTCCAGATATGGGATTGCCTGATCCACCTTTCCAGTTAACAGAAGAAGCCAACCAATCCGAGCAGAAACAGACCCCATCGAATGCTGTTCTTCCGGCACCTTCTCCAGCATCGAAATCGCTTTCTTTAACAACAATATAGCCGTTTCAAACTCGTTCATCACTTCATACTGCGTAGACATTTCTGTATATGCTTCAGAAACAGCAAGAGGAGAACTTCTTTCCTTGTTACCAAGAATTTCACAAGCCATTTTTAAACACCCCTTGGCTTCTGAAAACTTATCTTGACTGCACAAAGCCTTTGCCATGGAAGTAAAGATCAAAGCTCGATCCTCACTCTCTTTCTCAGTCTGTTGTACAACACCCTTTAAAGTGTTAATAGCTTCTTCGTATCTCCCTAAAGCAATCTGCATATTAGCAGCATCGATTTCTGAACGAACCAAATCTGGGCTGCAACCCCATTTTTTCAAAATCTTTTGAGATAACTGATTCTGTTCCAATGCCTTTACATGCTCTTCTAATCCACTGTAAATAACTCCAAGAAGCCTCCTATCATACGCAACTTCCACCGAGTTATTACCTAAATGTATCTTATGTATCTCTAGTGCTTTCAGACAATGAACCAGAGATTCTTTAAAATCCAATACTGCAACATAAGCCTCTGCAATATCCCTGTTAGCTTTCCCAAGTTCCCTACTGTCTTCCTCTAAAGTTTTCTCTTTAATTTCCAAGGCTTTCTTAAGATGAAACAGAGCGTCTTCTCTCCTGCCAATAGCTGTCTTCACATTGAACAATTCTATGTGAACCGCATGTAAAATAGGCAAAATGTCATCAGAAGCGTATGAACTATCCATTTCTAACTTGTTCAGAACCCTATTGGCCTTATTCAAGTAACCTAAACTTTCATTAAATTTTTTTAGCTTAAAACATGAAGAACCCAACAGGTGCAATGACATAGCCACGGGCAAAGACAGTCTGCTGCCTCCATCAGGATCATCACAATCACCGAGTATTCTAAAAGCCCTTCTTGCAAAAGACAGAGTTTTTTCATGGTCCTCGTTCTCCTGGTCAAGCTTCAGACCAATTTTCAAGCACGATAAACCCAAATCCTTCTCTTCAAAGGATAACTCCATTTCTTTGAATGCCTTCAACATTTCATCAAGCGTCTCCGCGGACTCGAATGACTCTTCAAGGGCGGATTTATCTTTGATTTTCCTTTGTCTAGATGAAATCTGGGGTTCATCACGAACAACTGGGTTTACAATTGTGTTGAGACTTCGATTTTGAATTCCCTGAAACTGAGTCGAGTTCACTAGCACAGGGCCGAAGCATTCTTTCTCCGGCAAACAATTGATATGGGGTTTTGCAGGAGCCGTGAAATTGCAGCTGAAATTGCTGGTAAATTCCCTCGAAACTAGGGTTTTAGTGCGTATTCTCTGAAGATAACAGAGAAGCTTAGACGAGGATCTCATGATACAATTTCTAATTAGCAAGTGCAGAATCCAAGTAAAAATGAATGAATCGAGGATTTGTGGAGCACGTCAAAACGGGTAAATTTGTGAAATAATACTATCCATATTTTTTATTCGTTAAATGAACTGTTTTTATAAATTATTTGTGAAATAATCTGTTTTATTTTTTATTTAGTCAAATAACCATATAGAAGAGAGAAAATTATTCTTACTTACTTTTTATCTAATCAACAGTCGGTGGCTTCTTAAACAGGATAGAGAAAACTCTTTTGTTAGTATAATTTTGTTAAAATAAAATAAAATAATTAATAAAATATTTTTTATCATTTTTAATTAAAAAATAAATATATAAATAAATGTAAATTGAACATATTTCACATACATCATAACAAGGCGCATATCAATCGGTTTCCATGAAAATAAATTTATAAATCAAGTTATCAAAATGTTTTTTATATATTTTAATTTAAAATAAATTAAATACATTAGAATATAATATATTAACTTATAATCTTATAATTTTGAGTATTTAATAAAAAACGATTTTCGATATAAAACAAAGTAAATTTGTTTACTAAAATCGAATTTCAAAAAAATCGAATTAGATATAATAATACATAATACAAGTAACAGATTGTACGCGTGAAACAATATAAACTAAAATATATCGATGTGATGATTTCAATTATTGTTAAAAAATATAATATATATAAATAACAAAAAAATAAGTTAATAGTTCAAAATTGAGTTAGTAAATAAAAATATACATAAAAAATCATATTTTAAAGTTACACGTGATATCATACTTAGCGTATGAATGATAAAAACCTTAATAAATTAAATAAGTAAAAGTAAGTGATTTTTATCTTTAATCCTCTAATTTTGGTAATTTTCTTGAACTTTACTTAATTAAATAATTAAAAGTAATAAATTCCTTATATTTAATTTTTTAATGTGGACAAATTATATAGTGTAATTTAGTATATAAAGAATCAAAATAATCAAGTTCTCCACCATTTTTCTCAACTTCGATTCCAATATTTTGAAAAATAATGATGTCGAAAGATATGGTATCTGTGAAGATTTATAGCGGCGGTAATATCATAAATGATGGATCATGTCATATTATATATGATAGAGATCCAATCAGATGTATTCACCTAAAGAGAAATGTATTGTTTCAGAAACTTAATCGTAATATCTATGAAATCATAGATATTAATCTATTACAATACTCTTTTAGAATTTATGCACAATATTTTGAAAGTGATACAAGTGCGGCTAATTATCTCGTTATAACAGATGATAACACACTTATTTTCTTGCTACATCCCAATAATACGGCTTCAGGCGTTGACCTGTTCGTTGCTGCAGATGCCATTTTTTTCATATTTTAATACATCATCATTAAATACTAAATGTATGAATTAACAATTTTATTGCAAATATATACAATAACATTATCTTATTCATATCATTTACACCTTATTAAGTAGATACTTTATTTTTTTGATTTTTTATATTTTTAATAGAGATACACTTTGATTTGAACACAAGTCAATCTCAAATCTACAATAATTTATCTTCCCGAGTAATGGAGGACAACTTTAATAATTATACAAGTCATCCAGATGAAGATTATGGAATGGATTACAATATTGATCAATGTGATACGTCTAAAGGTTCGTATTCTTATTACTTATTCTATAATTTTATAATACAATAAACATTTTATCCAAATTCTTTTATTTCAATGCATAAACATATTATTTAAATAGTTTTTTCTTCAATTATAATAATCTAGCAATGTTGAATCAAGATTAAATAAGTATTTGCAACATATATTTTTTTTAATTTTGATAAATAAATAATATTTATTCATAATTGATATTTAGAGTTGTTAATTTTCATTTTTAAAGAATTATAGTTGATATTTTTAATGATTAATTTTGATTTTTAATTTTAATAAATAAATAAATTGTTAATAATCAACAATTTTAACTTTGCATGAATAATATTCGAGTTTTTTTTAATTGTAATAAATAAATAATAATAATTTATATTTTAGTGTGATTATTTTAATTATATTTTAAAATTTTCAGGTAATCCAGATAGTATATGTCCATCAGAATATATGGACCATGTTGAACGTCGTGATAGTATGTTAACAACACTTCAAACTTATCTTGATCAAGAGACGACACTTGTAACACATGAAATAGAATGTTATTCATCTATGTGGCAAGATACTTGTGCGGATTCAGATGATGATTGTGAGTCAATCTCAGATACTATTTGGAGTGAAGATGAATATCTCTCAACAGACGAGACCGAGATGGAGTCAAATGTTGAGCTTGACCTTAATTCACAGAAGCAAGTTAATGTATATGATACGACTCAAATTCAAATTGAACCAAATTTTTACAACCTACCAATGTGGCAAGACTCAGATGATATCTCTGTAAATAATCCGAGTTACAACACAAACACACTAATCTTGGGTCTCGATTTCACATTTGCAGATAAGGATGAGTTAGAGGATGTTGTAACAAAGTATCTGTAATGATCGTCAGAAGAGAATTTCATGTGACGAGAAGCAGCAATTTAGTCTATGAACTCATTTGTCGTGAATCATATGAAAAAAAGTCTGCATGTACGTGGTACATGCGTGCACGTTACCAAAAACGAACTCAATTATGGAAGATTTCATCATATAAAGAACCTCATACATGTGATGTGAATAGTACATTCGTGACAAAAACGTAAATCTTCGAAAGGACTTTCTTGCCCGTGGTTTGATTTAGATAATTGTTGACAAGCCGAAAATCACAGCTTCATTAATGCAAGGGATTGTATTTGCAACTTTCAAATTCAAAATATCTTATTGGAAGGCTTGGTCCATTTTGATGCATGCATACGAGATACTTTACGGCACCTGGCAAATATCAACACATGCATTACATAAGTACCTACATGAAATACAAAGACAAAATCTAGGAATTGTGATTATTTGGAAAAACAAACGTGCTAGTATAGGAGGTCATCTTTTACATTATGTTTTTTGGGCTTTTGATCCAAGTATAGAGGGATACCGACATTGTCGTCTGGTGATTTCAGTAGATGGAACACATCTTTACGGATACTATAACTATAAGTTACTTGTTGCAGTTGCTATAGATGTAGGAGGTCAAGTTCTCTCATTAGCATATGCGATAGTTGATGGAGAGTCGGGTAGTGCATGAACATAGTTTTTAGAGAATTTACAGCAACACATTGTACGTGGACGTCGCCCCACTTGTTTAATAAGTGATAGAGGTTCTGGCTTAGTAACATCCATGAATTCTGTCCAATCATTTCGACACCCCTATGGATACCATCGGTTTTGCCTTCGACATGTGAGAGCAAATTGTCTCACTCATAATAGGAGCAAATATTTGCATGGGTTGGTTTGGGCAACCGGTATTATGCCATGTGTACGGGAGTTCGAAAGAATTATGAACACAATTGAACACGTCAGCCCTGGAGAACATAAGTATCAAATCGACATTCCCAAGAATCTATGGACGTTATCACCCGATGAAGGCGTCCGGTACATTTGATGTTTGCTTGTGCAACACATAAGGTACATTAATAATTAACAATATAATCAATTAAGTTTCACATTATGTAGGTATGGTATCATGACTACAAACCATGTGGAGTCAATAAATGGGGTTTTACGTGGTGTTCGACGTCTTCCACCAACTGCAATCGTTAAGGTTTGCAAAAAATAAGAGATTGTCTATTATACAATTATTTTTCAATAATATAACTTTTATATAGGTTATATTTGATAAGGGAAAACAATATTTTGATGAGCGTAAAACTAAGATCAAACATTTCGTTGGTGTTAAAAAAATGTGGCTAAGAAAGGTGAAGAGTTGTTTCAGTTGGGAAAAAAATCTTCATGGTCTCATAGTTGAAGAATATAATAGAGATATTATGACAACTTCTGTAACATAGATAGGTCATCATCAGAACATAGTCCATATTATCAACATTTCACTTAGAACATGTACTTTTGGTTTTTGACAGAGTTTCAAAGTCCCGTGCTCTCACGTACAGCAGGTAACAAGACATGCTATTAATTTATTTACGTATTTATCAAGTAATATTCCTAATCATCAATTTGTACAGGCATGTTATCATTTTAATATAAATCCTATGAATATGATCGATACTCTTTATTCAGTCAAAACTCTATCGGCTACTTATTCCGATAATTTTCATCCTCTTCGAGATGAGAGCCAGTGGAATAATGCATCTTTCTTATTGGCACTAGACCCTAGTAGACGACGTGAACGTCGTCGTGGTGGCGTGATAGGACAACTCGAATGCTTGGACAAATGGATTGGAGTTTGAGATCATCAAAGAGTAGAGTTAAACATGAAAATGACTCTGGTATTGTAGGATCTGCAAAAATAGAAGATGAGAATATGTTTAATCTGATGGCAAGACATTCTTCTTATTATGCAAGAGACCATTCAGTACAAATAAATATGGGTGCATTTAGTCAAAGAAAACGTCAATCATTCCACTATACAATGTATATGCATGAGTCTTCTTCGCAATCTATTGCAAGAAATTCAGAACATCGCCGTCAATCTAAATCGACAATAGGGAGGATACTCAAAAACATCATTCCAGGTCCGCACTCCAATATTTAGATGAAATTAATTTTCTCAATGTTTAACTTTCATCTATTTATGTTTAAGTATTACATTAAATCTACTTTGTTTTATTTTATGGTTTAAATATAATTAAGTTAAATAATTTGTGATATATAATTTATATTTATAGATTCCATGTAATTTTAAGTATAAAATTACCAAGTCTATGTATTTTAATTTATATTGTTTCGGGAGTACAATCTAATTCAATTATTATTACGATTTAGTAACCGAATTTACTTTGTTTTAAATCAAAATTCATTTTTTATTCAAACCTCAAAATTAATATGTTATATCATATATGTTAATGTATTTAATTTATTGTAAATTAAAATATATAAAAAATATTTTGATAACTTGATTTATAAATTTATTTAAAAAATAATTTTTCTCTAATTGTTTCGGGAGTACAATCTAATTCAATTATTATTACGATTTAGTAACCGAATTTACTTTGTTTTAAATCAAAATTCATTTTTTATTCAAACCTCAAAATTAATATGTTATATCATANAGTAATATAATTGTTTCTCATATCATATTTTGCCAGAGTTTTAGCAAGTGACATCATTCTTTTTAACTAATAATGTCATTTTTACTTTTTATATATATTAAAAATAAATATAGGATGAAAACCATGCTACCAATGTTCTTATTGTAATACCAAACCAGCTTTATTACAATTAGAGTACACCGTTATATTATTATCATCATTATAGATAAAATTACATGAGTAGTCTCTCAACTTACGAATTGTGTAAAGAGTATGCCCCATAACTTACGAAATTGCAAGAATGATATTTAAAGTTATGAATAACGTTTGTTTTTTACCCCAGACATTATAGCACTCGGTTTTCCGTTAAGTTAACAAACGTTTTCCGTTAGCATGAGTAATCCTCAAAGTATGCAAATAAGACACGTTCGAAAAATTATACCAAATTGACCATTGATGTTCGAGAATTGTGCATAAAATATAAAATATTAACGAGTTTGTTAAAGTGCCGATGATAAACGATATTTGAAACTTGATGTGTCTTATATGCATTTAAATGAAGTTTGAGGATTATAAATGTATATTTTGTTTAAAAAAATATATTATATTTGTAATTTCATAACTTATAAAGCATACTCTTTATACAACCCGTAAGTTGGGGGTCGTAGGCCAATATCACCCCATCATTATACCAATAAACCAAATATAAAACATTGTAAAACTAAATTAAAGAAATACCGTAATGAGTTGAGCAACATATTGTCGCTCTAAATCAATGTTTTCATGATAATTTAGAATGCTGATATATGAGTGAGTCCTGTGTACCCATTTTTTAAAATAAATTTAAATATATTAATTTATTATTATTTAAGATTTGAATTGGAATAGTGTAGTATGAAAACATTGTTATAAAGGGTTTAAAGAGGCGTCCTCTCCGGTTCAAAGCCGATCTTTTGGGGCAAAAGGCCCGAGTGAAGAAGCTCTATTCATCGATTGAGCAAGGCAATGACTTCCTACAAAATTTAATATTTTCTTCAATTGTTGACAGGTGGGGGTCCCGAGTTAGAAGATCAAATGGAATCCACAACTGTTAGAAAGAACGTAGAAGCCAAGATTCAAGTTGCAACGACGACCTTTCAGAAATGGATTTGGTGGCGACGTGGGCATGCTAAGCTGCCTGCAAATATAATTATTCCATCTCGGGAGGAAGGATTGAAACATGTATAGACAGATTGACAAGTGACGAGGACCGACCATATTAGGAGATGTCGATTGAGACACTTGAGTGATGATCTACATGGGAATGATGATCGACATTGGGAACAACGATCGACATAAGGATGACAATCGGTACCATAATCCTATCATGCTCTGCAATCTGATCTAACTGTTTTCGTCGCACAACATATCATGATAAACTCTTCTTTAGAAAACAATACGCTTCTCTATTGAATAATATAAATAAAACTTATCACAACAAAATATTATACATAAAATATCTTATACAAATCTTCATTTACTTCTTTCATATACATCATCTCTTTGTTATTTGAGTAAATTCTAATTAATCTCGAGTGCTTAAATACTCTAGGTTTCAGCCAATAACCAACTCTTCCCATACATTTTTTAAGCTCATCATTTCCAACAAAATTGTAGAGCAATCATAATCAAATAATATAAACTTCGATTAAAACTTTTTAAAACTTAACTTCATTTCTAAAACATGTTTTCTTGAAAACTTATCTCCCTTGAAGCTTGTTTGAAATCTCATCATAAAACATCGTAAAAACATACTTTAAACTTTATTTATCATTTTCTCATGTGTCATTTACTTTCTCTTTTACCGGCAATGTTTTACATGTCCGGTTCATGTCTGTAATAGCCAGAAAAAAGGTATGATGGAACAATAGTAGGGAATATAGTTGTTGTGGTTCGGAAACCGGGGGTGTCAACAGTCGACCGGTTCGTTACAAGAAGAACTCGGTAATAATTTATTTGATGTGTGGAGAACGATTATAAACCAAAGGTGAAAGGAAACAACGATTTTAGAGTGGAAAACCTCAAAGATTAGGAAAAAACCACTTGACTAAGGGCTAAAGGAAGTGCCCTTAGTCGGTTCACTAAGCAAATTAATGATCACAAAGGTCATGTTTGTTCTTTAGACAACAAAGAGGAAGAGAAGTATCGAAAATAAATCGACAGAAAGTTCTCTATGCGAAAGCTCCAAGGAAAATCGGAAGATCCTTTTCTCACGCCCTAAGTGTCCTTTTTATACTCCTACTGTGCAGTATACAGTAGGGTGTCGTTTTGTGTCTGTCCTTTGCGGCTAGGTCGGCTAATGTCAGGCGGAACAGCCGCCGGAAACGGCTTCACAGAGCTGCATGACGTTAGACCTTTCGGCGCAACTAGCCGGCTATTCTCTGGCCACTGGAGGCTCGTACGACTTCGCCGGACCACGCCTCTGACAAGGTTGTCGAGGGTTGTCGTTGCATGGGAGGAGTATGGATGGCCCGAAGCAAGGCTTGTAAGATGTGGACCGATCGGTCTTGGCGCATGCGAGAAGCTGGGCCCAACATATCGGGACCGATCGCTAGGAATGGTCGATCGGGCCACGGGGCTTGGATGGGCCATTCACTCATGTGGGCTGGATCTGGGCCTCCAAGTTCGGCTTACGTTGTATGGGCTCCTCTGATCAAGCTTGACCCTGATCATGTTTGAGGCATCGGGTTCCAGGGATCTCATCAATAGTGGTAAAGTTTAGACAAGGAATAACGAGAGATACGGGAATGAAAAAACGAAAAAGGAAACGAAAAGATAGAAAAGTAAAGCAAAAGATAAAGGAGGGGTCAAAATAAAAAGAATGAGGAGTCAAAATGTGAATTAAATAAGTTAAAATATCTATAAATAGGGGTGGGAAGGCTCAAAACCAAGTCAATTATCACTAAGCCACGAAAATCGGCGAAAAACCCGAAAAACACGAAAATTACCCCACACAGAATGTGTGGGGGAACCGATATAGATAACCCCGGAATTGATATACGAGGAAGTTCCAGTGAAAATCCTAGGCAGAGAAGAAAGAAAACTCAGAAACAAACTAATTCCCATGGTGAAAGTACAATTGTCCAATCAGGGAGAAAGGGAAGCTACATGGGAAACGGAATGAGAGATTAGACAGAGAGCGCCGGAATTAATGGAAGATTGGTACGCATGAGTTTTGGGACGAAACTCAAAATAAGTGGGGAAGGATGTAATAGCCAGGAAAAAGGTATGATGGAACAATAGTAGGGAATATAGTGGTAAAGTCTAGACAAGGAATAACGAGGGATACAAGAATAAAAGAACGAAAAAGGAAACGAAAAGATAGAAAAGTAAAGCAAAAGATAAAGGAAGATTCAAAATAAAAAGAAAGAGGGGTCAAAATGTGAATTAGAGAAGTTAAAATATCTATAAATAGGGGTGGGAAGACCCAAAACCAAGTTAATTATCACTAAGCCACGAAAATCCGTGAAAAACCCGAAAATCACGAAAATTATCGTGGAAGAACAAATTGTCGCGAAAACGTGCGAAGAGTAAAATTGTCGCGGAAAATGTCGCGGAAATATGGAAAGAGCAAATTGTCGCGGAAAAACCTAAACCACAAAATTGTCGTGGAAAACCTAAACCACAAAAATTGTCGCGGAAATCTTGAAGGCCAAAATGATCGCGGATTTGTCCCTAAGCACAAAATTGTTGCGGATTTCGAGGAATAGAGTGATTTATCGCGGAAATATCAAATTTGGGTGTTTTCGTCGCGTCTCGACGCCGGATCGTGAGGGAAAAAGGATACGTAGGGTCTACGTTAACCACATAGTTAACGATGAGATAATAAATCGGAAATCGAGTACTAAGATATGTTACGAAATGCAGGGAAGCACGAAGGGATTATAACGAGCGAATGCAACAGGTAAGCGGAGTGAACACAATGTAGTAAGGGAACGTTCCGACATAGGGAAACGGGGAAGGGAAGCATATGGCCCGTCGAGTCAACCAACATCTAACGGTTGGCTTGGACGGGATATATACCGAGCATGTTACTCTCGGCAACAGTAAAGTTAAAGGATGAGGGGAATGATAAGGGTAAAAGACTAAGAATAATAAAATAAGAAAACGATTAAAAGAAACGACTTACGCGCGTGTGCATGGTTTATTTAAGAAATGAAAAGATAAGTATAGCGTGTGTGAAGTTTCCTTTAATAGATTGTGACCGCTTTACAGATTTTGTAGGTGACGCGGACGAGGTATGAGAAGGGCATGGGAAGGAGGTCGTCGGTTGTCCGATGATAGAGTCCGGTCTTTTGAGAATACTCTAAATTATGTTGCTAGACTTTAATGCTTTTGGACTATGTTTTAAGTTTACATTCGAACGTTTCGTTTTATTTAGCACGTTTTTACCAAATCAGTTAGGCCCAAATTAGGATCGTTACAAATGGTATCAGAGCATAACATCGCTACCAAACCGGTAGTTTTGCCGTCCTACGTAGAAAGGTCTAGGAAACTCATAGGAGGATAACCGACCATAGGAAGGGATGTGCATAGAATGTAACATGTGACATGAGTAGGTGTAGACATAACGAAAGTTTAATGTAGGGATGACTCTTAGAACGAGAGCGAATGGAAACCAAGAGGAGGATATCAATGCATCAGAACAGGCATCAGCGACAGAAACCCCAATTTCGGATTCGTCGACGCCCCTCACGTTTAACCAGGAGAGTCTCAGGGATCTGTTCCAAACAATGGCAAGTTCCCTCGTTAGCACGATGAGACAATGATAGATGGAGAGAGGAAACTCTGTACAGATGGAACAAGTGTCAAGGCCTGAAAAAGGAAGAATGTACTACAACGAGGCGTTAAAGAAGGCTAGGATGAACAGTTTCATGGGAGATAAGATGGGGGACGTGGAGGCGTGGTGTGAGGTCCCCTCGGGGGTGCGAGAGAGAGGGCACCTTAGGCGAATCCCTACATCGGCTATAGATGGGGAACGATCGTATGTTAAGTATAATGATTCGTCTTCCATTGCACGAGGCCTTTTCCCTAGCAAAGTGGCAAGCGGAACGTTAGAACTGGAAAGTCAAGCGTGCTCACCCTGGAGCAATTCAGGGATGGGTGACCCACTGGAAGTGTGGGGGCTAGGGAAAAAGTAAAACCGTGAGGACTAGGTGGGTGTCATTAGGGTCAGCCTAGTCCAAAGCGGACAATATCGTGGCAAGCGAAAAGGCGGGTCGTTACATTTGGCATCAGAGCAGGACCCGGGTTATAGTCGGTGTGTTGGGGCAAACCTCAGTGAGGACGCTGAGTCCATAAGGAGGGATGAATGTGAGGTCCCCTCGGGGGTGCGAGAGAGAGGGCACCTTAGGCGAATCCCTACATCGGCTATAGACGGGGAACGATCGTATGTTAAGTATAATGATTCGTCTTCCATTGCACGAGACATTTTCCCTAGCAAAGTGGCAAGCGGAACGTTAGAACTGGAAAGTTAAGCGTGCTCACCCTGGAGCAATTCAGGGATGGGTGACCCACTGAGAAGTGTGGGGGCTAGGGAAAAAGTAAAATCGTGAGAACTAGGTGGGTGTCATTAGGGTCAGCCTAGTCCAAAGCGGACAATATCGTGGCAAGCGGAATGGCGGGTCGTTACACGTGGATTATTCACCTAGAAGAGAAGTTTGAACTGATCGAAGCCCCAGAGGAACTTAGGATGGTTCCTCTGGACCCATCTATGGTTCGATGGTAGCACTGCCCGATGGTGGGGAAGCGTGTCGACCTCACTGCTGAAGGATGGACCCATCTCTTGGGAGAAGTTTAAGAATGCGTTTTTGGATTNGCTGTTACGCTGCCGAATTCTTCTTGCTTTCTTTACCTCGTCATTTTCATTAACCTGTTTGTATGAACTTTGATTCATTTCTTTAGTGAGCAGGCTAAGAGCATAATCAGCTCTTAGTCGAGTGGTTTTCACCCCAATTCACGGGGTTTCCACTATAAATTGTCGTGTATTTACTTTGGTTTTCTAGCTTTCGATCGTCTTCATATTTTAAAGAAATCAGAACCGAGTTCGTTTATTGAACGAACCGGACGACTGTTGGTACCCCCTAAAAAGGGACCATAACACATTCGAACGTTTCGTTTTATTTAGCACGTTTTTACCAAATCAGCTTGGCCCAAATTAGGGTCGTTACAAATGGTATCAGAGCATAACATCGCTACCAAACCGGTAGTTTTGCCGTCCTACGTAGAAAGGTCTAGGAAACTCATAGGAGGATAAACGACCATAGGAAGGGATGGACATAGAATGTAATATGTGACATGAGTAGGTGTAGACATAACGAAAGTTTAATGTAGGGATGGCTCCTAGAACGAGAGCGAATGGAAACCAAGAGGAGGATAGCAATGCATCAGAACAGGCATCGGTGATAGAAACCCAGATTTCGGATTCGTCGACGCCCCTCACGTTTAACCAGGAGAGTCTCAGGGATCTGTTCTAAACAATGGCAAGTTCCCTCGTTAGCGCGATGAGACAAGGATAGATGGAGAGAGGAAACTCTGTACAGATGGAACAAGTGTCAAGGTCTGAAAAAGGAAGAATGTACTACAACGAGGCGTTAAAGAAGGCTGGGATGAATAGTTTCATGGGAGATAAGATGGGGGACGCGGAGGCATGGATTATTCGCCTAGAAGAGAAGTTTGAACTGATCGAAGCCCTAGAGGAACTTAGGATGGTTCCTCTGGACCCATCTATGGTTCGATGGTAGCACTGCCCGATGGTGGGGAAGCGTGTCGACCTCACTGCTGAAGGATGGACCCATCTCTTGGGAGAAGTTTAAGAATGCGTTTTTGGATTATTACGTGCCAAAAGGACTTAAGAAAGACAAGATGGCTGAGTTTGACAGACTGACTCAAGCGAATCGCCTCGGAATGGAGTATATGCAAGAATTCATAGAATTAGGTAGGTATGCCCCTGAGATTATGGGGAGTGAACAAGAAAAAATGCACCGTTTTACAGAAGGGCTGAATGAAAGGGTGAAACTGACTATGTATGGCCGCGACGACGAAGAATTTTCGAGTTTAGTGGCAGCGGCAGTCCGAGTGGATGGGGGAATGCAAAGAATGGATAAAGAACGTACCAAGAGCTCCATGAGGAGTGAGGTTCAGGGGCAGGGAGAATGGAAATGAAAGGTCACTACAGAGAGTTTTGGGTCTGCACCCGGACTCCCGATCAGGCCTGTGTGCGGCAAATGCGGGAAAAACCATTTTGGAGAATGCCGGGCAGGAACCAACAGTTGTTTCAAGTGCGGTCAGGAAGGACACTTTGCTCGAGAATGCATAAAGAGGAGAAAGATCGAAACTGGGGCTACCTAAAACATAGCAAAGGAAAGGATCAATGGAAATGCTCGAGTGTTTGCTGTGAACAAGGAACAGGCCTCGGAGGCCGAAGACGTCGTGGCAGGTACACTACTTATTAATGGTTTTACAGCTTTCGTATTATTTGATTGTCGGGCGACACATTCGTTTGTGTCGGATAAGTTAGCGAAACGATTTGGGGTAATGGGAAGTAACGCTAAAATCAAAGTAAAGACACCGGGATCAGAAGCCCTTGAGGCAAACAGAATCTATAAGGAATGCGCGGTAGAAGTGGATACGGTACGAATAGAGGCAGACTTGATTGAGTTGGGGGATATGAGATTCGATGCTATACTGGGAATGGATTGGTTATCTAAGTACGATGCGCAAGTGAAATTTCGAGAACGTACGATCACTTTTAGAACGGCGCAGGAAGGGAAAAGAGACATGGTCGGAAAACCGATTATGGGAGAGGATGGAGAGTATAGTGATCGGTCGAACTGGCTAGCATTTGTCACCACTGAGAAGGAAGGGACACCATTGGAGTCAGTTCCGGTAATTTGCGAATACGGTGACGTGTTTCCCGACGAACTACCAGGTCAACCACCTCAGAGAGAAGTGGAAATAGAAATAGAACTGCTCCCTGGAACACAACCAATCTCCAAGGCTCCATACCGGATGGCACCAAGAGAGATGCATGAACTGAAACAACATATTGAGTTGCTATTAGAAAAGGATTTCTTAGGCCAAACAACTCATCTTGGGGAGCACCGGTGTTATTTGTTAGAAAGAAAAGCAGCGAGTTAAGACTGTGTTACGATTACGGGGAGTTAAACAAGGTTACGATAAAAAACAAGTATCCGTTATCGAGAATCGACGACTTATTTGATCAGTTACAAGGCACGGAGGTGTTCTCAAAGTTGGACTTGAGGTCAGGATATCATCAGGTGCGAGTGAAGGAAGGGGACATACCAAAAACAACCATTCGAACGAGATACGACCATTACGAATGTACGGTAGTACCATTTGGATTGACTAATGCCCCAGCGATCTTCATGGATTTGATGAATCGGGAATTTCGCCAGTACCTAGACAAGTTCGTAGTGGTATTCATTGACGATATCCTAGTTTACTCTCGCAAACGGGAGGAACACGAGCGACATATGAGAATAGTATTACAGACTCTCAGACAAGAGATGTTGTATGCCAAGTATAACAAGTGTGAATTCTGGATGGACAACATAGCTTTTCTAGGACATGTGATATCAGCAAGAGGGGTGACGGTAGATCCAACGAAGATAGAAGCAGTGATGAATTGGCCAAGACCGACAAACGCACGGGAAGTGAGGAGTTTCTTAGGATTAGCCGGGTACTATCGGAAATTTATCGAGGGGTTTGCAAGGATTGCCAAGCCGCTGACAAACTTGACCCGAAAAGAAACGAGGTATACGTGGGAAGAGAAGTGTGAAGAGAGTTTCGAATGTCTCAAAACGAAGTTGACATCTGCACCAATACTGGTATTACCCACACCAGGACACGACTTCACGGTATACAGCGACGCCTCGAAGAAAGGACTCGGGTGAGTACTAATGCAAGGTGGGAATGTCATAGCATACGCATTCCGCCAACTGAAGATACACGAGTTGAACTATCCGACCCACGATTTGGAACTAGCCGCGGTGGTATTCGCACTCAAGATTTAGAGACATTATCTGTATGGTGTGAAGTGCGAGATATTCACCGACCACAAGAGTTTGAAGTACTTATTCCCCCAAAGGGAGCTTAACATGAGACAACGGAGATGGTTAGAACTGATAAAAGATTACGACCTGAACATTCAGTACCACCCCGGAAAAGCGAACCAAGTAGCCGATGCACTGAGCATGAAAACCCATGGCGCATTAGCAAACACATTGTTAAAAGAAATGGAGAACCTACAATTGGAAGTGGTAGAGTCGACCACAGTCATATTAGGGACTGTTACTGCAAAGCCAGGGATACTAGAGGAAGTATTAGAGGCCCAGATATCAGACCCCGAGAAACCTGTAACACGAAAAGTGGGAACCATAAGCAATATATCAGAGATAAACAAAGGAAGCGATGGGCTAATCAGAATGAATGAATGGGTATGGGTACCAAGCAGACTAGAGTTAAGAAAGAAGATTATGGCAGAGGCACACAGTTCGGCTTTCTCAGTTCACCCAGGAAGTACTAAGATATTAGGGACATAAAAACGCACTGGTGGTGGAATGGAATGAAAAATGAGATTGCAAACTATGTGGCCAAATACGAAAATTGCCAACGAGTTAAGGCTGAACACCAACGTCCAGGGGGCGAGCTACAACCCTTGGAGATTCCAGAGTGGAAATGGGATAGCATCGGCATGGACTTCGTGGTAAGATTACCCAAGAGCCCACGGAAGAACGACGCGATATGGGTAGTGGTTGACCGCCTAACAAAGGCGGCTCATTTTTTAGCAGTCAAGACAACATACGAAGTAGACAGACTAGCCAAAATATATGTGGATAATATAGTCAAGTTACATGGAGTTCCAGTAAACATTGTGTCAGACCGGGATCCGAGGTTCACGTCTAGATTTTGGCAAAGCTTACAGAAATCACTCGGAACTCAGTTAAGCATGAGCACAGCTTACCACCCACAGACGGATGGTCAGACCGAGAGAACGAACAAAATTATGGAGGATATGTTACGGGCATGTGTGTTGGAGTTTAAGGGAGGTTGGGAAGATTTTCTACCACTAGTAGAATTTGCATATAATAATAGTTTTCAGAGCAGCATTGACATGACCCCATATGAGGCACTGTACGGGAGGAAGTGTCGTACACCACTATGCTGGGATGAGGTGGGAGAGAGAAAGACCATGGGAACAGAATTGGTAGAAGTCACCGTTGAAAAGGTGGCCGTGGTACGAAATAACATTAAGGCGGCACATGATTGATACAAAAGTTGGGCAGACACGAAAAGAAGACCACTTGATCTAAAAGTTGGGGATCACGCTTATCTGAAGATATCACCGATGAAGGGGGTACTAAGGACCACAAGGACAGGGAAGCTGAGTCCTCGGTACAACGGACCATACGAGGTGGAACGAAAAATCGGAAACCTAGCATACCAGCTGAAGCTTCCGGAAGAGATGAGGGGGATACACAAAGTTTTCCACGTATCCCAACTGAGGAGGAGTGTGACTGAAGGAATCCAAGAATGTGTGGGGGAACCTATATAGATAACCCCGGAATTGACATACGAGGAAATTCAAGTGAAAATCCTAGGCAGAGAAGAAAGAAAACTCAGAAACAAACTAATTCCCATGGTGAAAGTACAATTGTCCAATCAGGGAGAAAGGGAAGCTACATGGGAAACGGAACGAGAGATTAGACAGAGAGCGCCGGAATTAATGGAAGATTGGTGCGCATGAGTTTTGGGACGAAACTCAAAATAAGTGGGGAAGGTTGTAATAGCAAGGAAAAAGGTATGATGGAACAATAGTACGGAATATAGTGGTAAAGTCTAGACAAGGAATAACGAGGGATACGAGAATAAAAAACGAAAAAGGAAACGAAAAGATAGAAAAGTAAAGCAAAAGAAAAAGAAGGGTCAAAATAAAAAGAATGAGGGGTCAAAATGTGAATTAGAGAAGTTAAAATGTCTATAAATAGGGGTGGGAAGGCCCAAAACCAAGTTAATTATCACTAAGCCACGAAAATCCGCGAAAAACCCGAAAAACACGAAAATTATCGCGGAAGAACAAATTGTCGCGAAAACGTGCGAAGAGTAAAATTGTCGCGGAGAGAAATATGGAAAGAGCAAATTGTCGCTGAAAAACCTAAACCACAAAATTGTGTCGGAAAACCTAAACCACAAAAATTGTCGCGGAAATCTTGAAGGCCAAAATTATCGTGGATTTGTCCCTAAGCACAAAATTGTCGCGGATTTCGAGGAATGAAGTGATTTATCGCGGAAATATCAAATTTGGGTGTTTTCGTCGCGTCTCGACGCCGGATCGTGAGGGAAAAAGGATACGTAGGGTCTATGGTAACCACATAGTTAACAACGAGATAATAAATCGGAAATCGAGTACTAAGATATGTTACGAAATGCAGTGAAGCACGAAGGGATTATAACGAGCGAAAGCAACAGGTAAGCGGAGTGAACACAATGTAGTAAGGGAAGGTTCCGACTTAGGGAAACGGGAAGGGTTAGTAAGAATGAAAGTAAATGACACGAATGAATGAGGCAAATGTTAATAAGACTCGGGATGAGGAAGGATGGACCGTCCGACCGAACCCGACATCGTGCTTAGTACACGATCCGCCAAAGGAAGGGCATGCCTGATGAATGGAACGATAAGTTCCAAAAAATGGAAATATTCATACTAAAAGGGCAGAACGGATCCGGGTGGAACAAGGGGTAGCGCCTAAGTACTCACCCAGGGAAGGGAAGCATATAGCCCGTCGAGTCAACCAACAGCTAACGGTTGGCTTGGGCGGGACATGTACCGAGCATGTTAAGAATTCGACTGCCACAGAATACGCTACAGGTCGACAATAGTAAAGTTAAAAGATGAGGGGAATGATAAGGGTAAAAGACTAAGAAGAATAAAATAAGAAAACGATTAAAAGAAACGACTTACGCGTGTGTGCATGGTTTATTTAAGAAATGAAAAGATAAGTATAATGTGTGTAAAGTTTCCTTTAATAGATTGTAACCGCTTTACAGATTTTGTAGGTGACGCGGACGAGGTATGAGAAGGGCATGGGAAATAGGTCGTTGGTTGTCCGGTGATAGAGTCCGGTCTTTTGAGAATACACTAAATTATGTTGCTATTCTTTAATACTTTTGGACTATGTTTTAAGTTTATATTCGAACGTTTCATTTTATTTAGCACGTTTTTACCAAATTAGCTAGGCCCAAATTAGGGTCGTTACAATGTCTCACCCAAGACCTCCTCTTAGCTTTCGGGTATGTCTCGGCAAGCCATTAATGCCTCCCCGACTTGGGGCATGAACCGAGCGCTTCCTAGTTGGACCCGAATCGTTCCACTTTTCTTATCGTAATGCTACTTACTTAACTCTTGGGGCATGACTTGACTTGTAGCCCATGTTTACAAGCACGGTGGCGAGTCTGTGCGTCTACAATCCTTGAGTCTTAACTTTATCTTGGGCACATCAAAACATTTTCATTTTATAAAAAATGTAACTTGCTTTTGAATATAAATTTTGCCATTATTGGGCTGAAGATCACGCTTACCTTTTTTTCGTCTTTTATTATCGCTCTATTCAATAATCTTGAAATAGCTATTACCCATAAATAGAAAAATTATCGATGAACATAAATTATTGATTGTAATGAATTTAGCTACTTGACATTGTAGATTTTCTCGTTACAAAAACTGAGTCCAAGATTGATCAAAATTCTCTAATTACTCCTAAATATGCCTTCTACTAGACAATTGACAAGGACCGACCATATTAGGAGATGCCAATCGGCACAGTTGAGTGACGATCAACATTGGGAATGGCGATCGACATTTGTAACGATATCGACATAAGGATAATAATCAGTAGCAGAATCCAACCTCGAGAGCGCAAGAGCTTCGATGGTGGTGAGTCGGTCGAAGAGAATACACTGTAGCGGTCAAAGGAGTAAGTGGACTTAACCATAAAACGACAATGTAGACACTCTATATGGTGTCACACGCACTTCATGCACCACCATCAGAACATCATTATAAATACATGGAGAGCTCGGGAAACAAAGGTTGCTAAGGGTTTTGCAGAACTTGTTATGTGTTGCTTTGTTTAAGTTGTACAAAAACTCGATTGTCCTTGTTGATTTAAAATTTGTTATTTTGTGATAGTGCATTGACAGTTGGTGATTTGTGGTTTTCTCCCAATACTCGGGTTTCACATAAAATTTTATGTGTCTTTTGTTCTCATTTACACATCGAATTTTGAGAATTTTAATGGATATAGGAATCATAAAAGTTCATTTTAAGCTGATAAGTGGTATCGGAGAATAGTTATATGAAACAGTGTAGCATAAAGTTTTTTTGCACAGTTCTAGGTTACATAAACTACAATTGGAGGATTACGACATACTAATGAGAAAATGATCTCCGTAAATTATTCCATCTAGAAAGTGAAGATGTAGGGGTTACTCTCTTGTAAGGATTTTTGGAAAAGATGGAATGGTCAAAACGTGAGGGAAAAGATCAATAGAAATGGAAATCCATGACAATAAGACGATGGCTTATATCATGTTATGGGTCGACCTGTTACTATTTCATCACATTGGAGTGTTGACGGATCCGAAGGACATGTGGGAGAAGTTTCAGTGAAAGGAAAAACTTGCAGAATAAGGTCGGAACGATAAAAAGCTGGTAAATCTCAAATATGCCGATAGTGGTCCAATGGCCGAACACTTGAACAAGTTTCACGAATTGGGGAATAAGTTAACTCATGCCAATTTGAAACTAGAAGACAAGTTACAAGCGTTGCTGCTCCTCGGCATGTTGCCCCACACGTAGAAGACACTTAAAGAAAGATTGTGTCTATTACAAAAGGTATGAGGAGGTGCACAAGAATTATGAAATAAAGGAAATTGAAAAGGCTAACATGCTCGACTCACTGCGGGGTGACTAAGGGAAATTGAAGGAGTGGGTCTTCGACTCAGCATCCTCCTACCATGCTACACTGAACCGAAGTAGCTTCAACACTTATACTGTTGAAGACTCCGGCATTGTTAAGATGCAAAATTCTAGCACAACGTTGATCGTGGGCCTCAAGTGCATAGAGGTGACAACCAGCATGGAGATGAAGATTGTGTTAAACAAAGTAAGACATTCCTACATTATGATTAACTCTGCTTTCTGAGAATGTTTTTGATCTTGAAGGATATTTAAGTGTGTGCAGAAATGACTCGTGGAAGATGAAGAAAGGGTCGCTGGTTTTTGAGAGCAAAGTGCTGCAACAGAGCTATACAGAACTATAGTGTGGACCATGATGAAATCGACCGAAATTATGTCGACCTTGGTGAATTCGATCACCACGGTCAAGCCTTACATTTCTTTGGATACAATACACGAGAGACTTGCCTACTTGGGAGCTAAGGGGCTTAGAAGTATAATGATGGAGGATCTTATGTCCAGCGGGAACTTTGTGCTGAGCCGATAAGAGAACTACTTTGAAGAAAAGCAACACAAGGTTTCATTCCAACTTAAGTCGGCGAGAAAATCACAGCCACTTGCACGTTTCTACAATGATGTATGTGGGAAGATGGATGTGGAGACATTCATTGACATAAAATATTTTGTATCATTTTTGGATGATGCCACAAGGAAAGCTTGGGTGTATCTAATTCGAACCAATAAAGAAGCATTCATCATGCTCAATGAATTACAACACATGGTCGAATGAGAGACCGACAAGAAGTTGATTTTCTTGATGAGAGATAATGATGGTGAGTATACGTCATCGGTGTTTGAGGATTATTGCAAATAAAATGGGATAAGACGTGAAATAACATAGTCTTGAACACCCTAGCATAATAAATAGTTGAACGACTAAATCGAACAATGGTCGACAAGGCAAATGTTTTGAAATATCAAATTGTCCCACATTAGATTTGAGTTGAAATTTAGATTATCTATAATTGCTAATGGTATCAAAGCTGTATGGTGGGTTTCAGGCGGGTTCGTACAAGTTTAGACGAAAAAACTCTGGTAGAAAAGGGCATCAGGGTTAGGCGATAAAAATAGATCGATTTATGATTCGAGTACTACCAAGCATATTGAAGAAAGTATGAAATAGACCAAGACTAGTTCAACTTGAGTGGGAGTGTTGAAATAAGGGAAGTTATATCATAAGTAATTGACTTGACATTGTATTAGAACGAGTTCTGAAAAATCATGAGTGACCTTGCCGCGGGTTAGCCCGACTTAATTAAATTGACCAATTGGTAATCAATTGGTTTGATTGTCAAGTTCAACTTTTTATGTGGTTGGAGTTGAGTGGTCTATTGAAATATTACAATTGTCCCGCATTGGAAGTGGGATGTAAATTGTATTATTGATGAGAGAGATTATTGACCATGGTAAATGATTTGCTCAAGTATTTTATGGTGTGGTATATTCCTTCTTATACATTATATATGTGTACAATCCCCACGTAATTTGTCCCGACTATAGAAATTTAACAGAATGCATGCTCGCCACTACGAGGCTGCCGAAAAGATTTTTGGGAGAAGCAATGTTGAACGCCTGTTATTTGTTGAACAAGTCCCTTCGACATCTATTGAGTTTAAGACTCCATATGAACTTTGGTTCTAGGAACAAGATTAGTGGTGAATGGGTTCGGTCATAAGAAGGATATTGATTTTGGCGAAGTGTTCAGTTCGACCGTCACGCTTGTGTTGATCATAGCAGCTATGGCGTTCGCTGTGCAATTCGACTTGGAAGTCAAATAGTTGAATGTGAAGACAATCTTCCTACATGGAGATGTTGAGGAAGAGATGCATAGGGATTAACTCGAGGGGTGTGGGTACAAAAGGGTGACGAAGGTAAGGTGTGCAAATTGAGAATGAGCATCTATGGACTCAAACATGCATCAAGATAGTGGTATCTAAGTTCGACAACTTCATGAATGAAAGAAAATATGGGCGATCTAAGGAATACTACTGCATGTACTAGAAGACCTTTGGAAAGGACATATTTGTCATGTACATTTCACTAACCTAATTCTCATGTTTTCTCACCTATAGCGATGACATGTTGTTGTTAGTGAGGATATGTGATTGATTAATGATTTAAAATCCTAGTAATCAAAGGTGTTTGAGATGAAAGATTTGGGGCAGACCAACAAGGTTTTTGGGATGACGATCTTTAGAGACATGATGACGAAGGAACTCGTCTTTTAAAGTTTAGCATGAAAGATGTAAAGGAAGTAAGTGTATATATGGGTACTCAATTTTGACTGGATAAGAGTTCTTGTTTGACCAACAAAGCCAACCAGAAGGAACTGACGAACACACCATATGCCATCACTAGTAGGCAGTGTGATGTATTTGATGGTGTGTACAAGATTGGATATTTTCTTTTTGTGGGTGTAACTAGCAAGGTATATGTTGAACCTAGGGAAATATCATTGAGATATCTAAACGGGACCAAGGATGTTGGTTTTAGATATCGAGTTGTAATTGAGCTGCAAATAGAATGTTTATGTGATGCTGATTTTGTTTGAAATTTGGAGTCGAGGAAGTCAACCTCACGTTTTGTATTAGTGATCGAATGAGCAGCCATTTCTTGGGGTGCTCTATAGAGATGGTAACGAGACGGATATATATCGATTATGTCATTAATTGCTACTCGTTCTACCATGCTTATTGTCTCCCCGTTCCGACCTGCCTAATCTTTTTTCATCCCTTGCTCACTACCTACCAGTGTTTTCATACTGGTCTGAAATTACGTACCGGTCCGTATCGGTATGAGATGTACGACCGGTATATCGATCGGTACCAAATTTTATTTAATTTTTTTATTTTTTAAAAATTAATATTTAATTAGTTTTTTAGGATAAGACCCGAAAAAATCTGAAAATCGGCCCTAATACGCGGTATCGGGTGGTACGAAAAAAAATACCGATACCGAGCGAAATTTGACGCACGGTATACCGACCGGTATGAAAACACTCCTAGCTACCCCATCCTCTTCATTGGTTCTAAATTATTATTTTTATTTAAATTAAAATAATATAATGTTATTTTTATGTAATTCATAATATAATATTAAATTAATTCCATAAAAATATTACTCTAAAAATATATAAAAAAATGTTGTGGGCTATACATGATATGACCCGTATAAGTATGAAATATAATTTTTTTAATCATATAATAATAATTTTAAATAATATTTTTTTATTATTATTAAAAGTATAACAAAACATTTTATAATATATTGAAAATTTATATGAAAATAAAAAAGATGATCAACGAAAAAATTCATTAACGGAGAAATTGCAAATATGTTGAAAAAAATAAAATTCACTATAAACACTATATATATAGTATCAGCCGCAATTCATGCGACATCATTAGAATATTATCATAAATAGTAGTGAGAGTAAGAGAGAGCAGAGGTTATGAAAGGTTTTGTAGAACTTGTTATTTGTTATTTTATTTAAGTTACATAAGAACTCGATAGTTCTTGTGATTGTAAACTTATGTTATTTTGTAATAGTGGATTGATAAGTTGTTGGTCTATGGTTATTTCCCAATACTATGGTTCAACGTTTATATTTGTTTTATTCTCATTTCAGCATATATCTATGAGAAGCTTAATCCTTAAAAGAATCATAAAAATCCATTTTAAGCTAACAAAACATGCATCACCTTGTTAGAAATTGCAATTCCAACTAGAAAATTGTTTCTTCATTATTTGGATTGGTTTTCTTGTCTTGTGTTTTGTGAGGTTTAAATATAGAAAATTGCAGTTTGAACCTTTTTATATTATCCCTTTTTGTATTAAGTATTAACCTTTGATGTTCCATAGAATGCCCTAATTTTGTGTTCCTTTTATTATACATATTTGCTATCACTCTGAGTCTGAGATTAGAAATCATTTGGACTATATTTGGTGATTACTGACTATGAATTAATGAATAAGGCCATTATGATATTAGAGTATGGACTCCCCATCGTATTAATGTTATGTTTTGTTTTCAAGTTATATGATTGGATTCAGTTTCATTTTTAGTTATTCTCATCCTCAGATTATGATTTTTCATTGGAGCCTCACTACATGGTTCTTCGTTGAAATAAAATCTCTGAACATCTTTAACCATAGGCTGCCAATTATGTGATAAAAATGACATGCTTGTTCTTTAATTATGCTTTTCTGTTTGCTTTATATGGAGACACAAGTTTTAGTCATAGCCAGTTTCAAATTTAATTTTATGTGGAATAGCTGCAGCTGGTGTATTGAAAATGTTGATAGAATTATTTTAGTGATCGTGGGCATTGGTGAAGGGTCTTCAGGATTCTGAAATTCTTGATATCATGTATGGAACAATGGTTCAAGTAAAGCTGACTCTTTTGCAGTACAAAAAAGAAGAGAAAGTTGTTAGGTACCATTAGCATTTGATGAAGGGATCAGTCCACTGATGACCGACCTGTACAAAAGAGTTTGGTGACAATGAGTCAATTGAAGAAGAGCAGGGGATGGGTCGACAAAGATTTGGTTGACTTTAATCTAAAACCCATTATAGCCATTATATAATGATGTGAACCGTTTTAATGTGGATTATCATCACGTACTTATCAGAGAATAACATAGGAACATGAGAGCAATGAGTTTTGCACAGATTCTATAAAACATTTTGTTGGTGGCTTTGGTTTAAATTGCACAACGAAACCAAAGGAAGATGGAATTTTTGTACTTAATTTTAAATATTTGTACATCACAAATATGAAAAAGATAAACTGTCACAAAAAGTACACATCAGACCAAATGCAAAAAAGTATATAGGAAAGCAGGAGGCAAGAGTTTAAATTACAGAGCAAAATCTCCAAACTACATATAGAAACTATGTTGCCAAATCATGTAATATGAGGGATTCGTAACCAAATGAAAATCATTGGAAAGTAGGACCATACTCAGTACTTGGGTGGGGGTTGCTGTGTCGGCAGTATACCGAAGCGTTTCTTCAAGAGAAATCTCTGCCTCGAGTATTTATCATCGGGAGAAAAGCGAGCTGAAACAAGTAACAAAATAAAAACAAAAATAGAAGCCATATTGGGTGGATTCTTAGCATATCTTGAGCAACATTATCAAATAAACTCTTGATTGAGTCCACGAGATATTATCAATTGGTCAAGTAAAAAATTATCTCCTAAGTACGAAAATTATCAGAACTTTCACATGATATCGATAAATGACAGAAGTTTTAAAATACGCAAACATCTTGAATCTCTTATAATAAAGATGTAATGAACTTGCGCCATAAAATGGACCATATGAACCCATCAAGAAGTGCAGTAAAGCCACTTCCTTTAACAATTAGAAGTTAAAGATAACTACTTCACACATTTTGAGAAGGCAGATTACCAGGATGAGCAGACTGAGTGGCCAATCCTAATGGCGATTCCTTCTGCGAGATAACATACAATTATTTAAAATGCTCTCAGATAGTTCAAAGATATAAAATCATGAAATAGATTGAATCTTTACGCAATAGATAATTTATGCTACTTCATCTTTACAAAAATCACGATTCCATATAAACCCATTGGGTTTGTTTGATTTAGTTTTTCAAAATTAAGGTGTGGTGAAGTGTGATGAGATGTATTGCGATATTATGATCGTAAAATTTTAAATATATTTAGTAAAATTATGATCGTGATTCATATAAAAATACTAATATACCCTCATATATAAATAATAATAAATATAATAATATTATAATTATTAAAAATAATGGTAAATTTGTCTTTCCCAAAATGATACCTCACCTGGATTTAACCGCGGTGTGAAATTGTAATTTTTTAACGATTATAACATCATAATTAAACTTATGTTTTGCGTATCATACAAAAATCACGATCTTAAGATCGTATCGCACTTCACCGCACTTTTCATTGGAGTTCCAAACAAACCCAATATTTCTAATAAAAATAATGTATTCGGATGCAGAAGATCGATGAGTAGCAATGAGAAAATATATGGCGATAAACCTTTGTGGTGTAAACTTTGTCGCCGTTTTCATTGATGTAAAACTGAAGCAGCATCTTCAGCAATCAATCAGCTTGAAAAGCAGTATAAAGTTGTAACTTGTAATGGAAGCGTTTAATTGTCAAACTATCGGCACGAGAAAAGAGAAACCGAAGGGAGAATTAGGGCACGCCAGAAAAAGACCCGATTTCTTCAACTACCCGACCATTGAAGAAACTTAAATAAATTACAATATTTATAAATTGAGATAATTGTGGGAATGCAAAGGGAGCGGTTACACCCGTTAACGGCCCCATTAAAAACCACATAGTAATGTTGTTTGATTTAACTTTTCAAAGTCAAGTTGATATATAGTAATCGTATCGTGCATATAGATAAACTTAATAATTATAATTGAATTTTATAAAATTGTTTGCAAAAACTATGGTGATCTTATTGTTATTATAATAAAATATCTATTTTAACTTTTATATTAATATATTTATTATAGATAAATATAACTCAAATAAATACTAAAATATCATTACATATACAATAAATTAATATCTACATCTAATTTTTAATAATTTATTTTATAATGATGTATCGAAATATAAATTATGATTGTAATAAAACAATTTATAAATACATACTTAATTCAATTAAAATATATTAAAAATTTCACCAATTATGAGGTACAGTAATGTCCCCGTAGTCGACATCAACATTAGGAACATTTCACAAATTCTCTAACTTGGAAAATTAGTATAATATTTGTGAAATGAAAATAAAAAATGTTAGGTTTTGGTTTTAAATGAATTAAATTAACTTCAAATGGCAATTTTAAAATTTTTTAAATTTAGTTTGGTTCAATTGTTGTAATTAAATTTTATCTAAACTAGATAATAGTGTTGATGCCTCAATTCAAGCTTCATTTGTTGTTCATGATGGGATGTTGTGAACTTTATAGATGTATATTGATGAGTTTTGTTAACATTATTAGTCATCAATATTTTCATTGGCAGCTTCATATAGCTTATGTGTCAATCCATTGAATATTCTTCTACAATTGGTTAATTGTGTTTCAAAAAGTATCATTTATTTGCTTAAGATTCCGTCCTCTTCCATGAATTATGTTCCCAATATTATTAACTTCATCTCTTTTTTTACTATTTCTATTTTTTTCTAGGTGATGTGCCAACATCATCATCAGAATTTTTAATGTTTTGTTACATTCTTGAAGAGCAAGTTTAGTCAAGCACTTTGCACATTTTAACTCATCGAAAAATTAATGTTATGCTAATTTTGCACTTTTACTAAAATTGTTTTAGGTTACATTACCTTACATTTGTTTTAGGTTAAGGGTAAATATGTACTTTTACCAAAATCACGTTCACTATACTACTGTTTTTTACCAAACAATTTTAAAAATCACGTTGTTATAAATGCGTTCACCTCATCACACTTTAACTTACCATACCTCACCACACCTTCCTGCAACTTATTATCACTGTATCAAACAAACCCGTTATGTAGTTGAAAATAAAATCACGGTGCTGTCAACGCACTAGAACGGTCACCGTAAAACCAAACTACCCCACTCATTCTCCATCCCGCCATATCCCCTCATAACCCGTTCTGTCAAAGTCAATGGTTAATGGCTAAGTTAACCGTTGGTTTATAAATTTGTTTTTATAATTTATTAATATAAAAAATCAATATCAAAATAATTAAACACAAATTAATTATTTTAGAATCATAATTTAATAACTTAATGAGACAAATAAAAAATATCAATATAAAATTAAAGAAATTTATAGATTTAAATTTTTGTATTGGACAAAACTATAGACAAAATTCTCTCAAATTTGATAAAATAGGAGTTTAGTAAACAATATGTATTTCCGTAATGAAACTTATTCAATATTCAATGGTTTTTCGCTTAAAAATGCAAAAAATAGATAACTTAAACTATAACTTTTTTCTATCTAAAGTTGTTTTACAAGTATATATAATTAAATTTAAATGAATAATTAATTTTATATAGCATAGATATATGTAAAATCCTCCATTTAAGGTGGATAAGTAATTTTACAACTCATCACACATCTATCATCGTTTAACTATCCAAGTACTCCTCAAACGGGACGATTATACGGATAGCGGAGCAGATAACTCAAATTGCAATCCCTACATAAATATGTTAAATCAACATGTAATATATACATTACTACTTATTGTTATTTGACCTTTGGTGCAGTACATTAGTGTAAATCATCAAATAAATTCGGAGACTCCCAAAACTCAATGGTGTCACCATTTGGACATATTTATCAAGCATACATTCAACAATCACATGGCAACATTTGCATTGCCGTATTTTAAAGAAGCACGATAGATGTCAAACGTTTCTCTATATGAAATATAAATAATTAGGATGAAGAGTAAATTTCGCCTAATCCTTATACAACGAATCTCATCAATTGAACTTAAAAGAAGGCTGTGATTTGTATTATTTCACTTAAATGGGAGGATAAACACACACACTGGATTAAGCCATTGAACAGACTTTTAACTTAAAGTTTCTATGGTTATGTTCTCTGAGAGCCAATAATTCTTTCTTCCTTTTAAAAATGAAAGGCTTTCCTATTTTAGCCATTCACATTTTCATGCATTGGAAGAAACAGAATCCATTACCCTTGTGTTGAATTTGCATTTTACAATGCATGGATGAATCTTAAGTCCATGTAATTTGTTGTGTTTCATTGCTCCTTCACATGGTCTTGTTATCATCTTTGTCGGTCTCAAATCAAAGGAATTTGTTGATGTTGCTATTGTTAGAACATGCCAACCAAGATGAAGGGTCTCTTCAAAGGCCTTAGATACATCTCTCAAATATTTGGTATGCTTGAGTTTACTCACATTTATACCTATAATTCAAATCTCATTCAAAATGTTTGTTGCAGAGGATGAAAAAGATGAAGAAGAGATACAAATTGGGCTCCCTACTGACGTCAAACATGTTGCTCATATTGGATGGGATGGACCCTCTGTAGAATCCTCCCCCAGCTGGGTCAACCTTCTTATCATTCCTTTCATTCATCTTTTGTATACAATCGCTGCTAAATGAGAATTTATGTTGGTTCAGATGAAAGGATTCAAACCCCTTGAGGAAGAACAATCTAGGTGTTTAGATTCAATTGATGAAAACAAAGGTAGATTCTTGAAACTCATATGTATATAATTTTTGCATCTTCATTAATTAGTGTAACTGTAGATTCGAGGAGAGGCAACAATGGCGTGAGAGATTTTCCGGAAGTGCCGAGAACCTTCCGGCGCCACCAGGGCAGGGCTGGTGATGACTCCCCAAAGAAGAAAGAAGGATCAACGAAATCCAGGCACTCAAGGCGAAGCAATTCCAAGGAGTCATTGGAGGGAAGTGTACGATCTACACGATTGTCTGATGAGCTTGGTCCTGTCCCGGGCTCCCCCTTGCATGGCCTACCAGAGATTCCAAGGAAATCCAGGAAAAAGAAGCCAAAGGACGTTGATGGTGGATCAACACGTTTGAGATCTAGACCGACTTCTTGCCCCTCCAACGTCGATTCTAATCAAGAGTCCGTTGGCAGAGTTGTAAACGATGAGGATGACAAGGATAGAAGAGTTCATGGCTAAATAATACTGAAACATCATCCTCATACTCATATGTTGTATTTCTTGTTGATTTTTGTTAATCTTCAGTTGCATGTCATATTGTTATAGAGAAGTTGTATTAGATTTAACACCATTTTTCATGAGCAATGAAAAATGGTGACATTCCAAATCGTTTTTCAAAATTCTTTCGTAATGATTTTAAAGTTAATTATATCATTTCAATAAGATTATATTGCTCGCTCATCATTTTCTGCTTCTTATATTAATGTTCATGAGAGACTGGATTCCTTCCCTGACCTTTGATTTCCATGATCCACCACGGCAGCGGCAACACCATTTAACAAGCAGTCCCAAGTTCATGCAACACCATTTCCACAATGTGTGCCTATAAGTGCTTGTTAGAAGATGATATAACACTGTTGAATCTTCTCCATCCTGCGAATGACGACGAGCTAATACTAGAAGAGATTTGGACATCTAAGTCAGAAGAAAAAAAGAAAAGAAGAAAAAACTGAGACAAAGACAACCGTGCCTTGAAATGGAGACTAGAGCACAAATGGACCAAATGATAAGTTCAAGTTCACCATACATGAGTTCTAAAGAAAAGCCCAACCCAAAATAATATGTCAGAACTTTCAAAGTTATGCATTGGAAAAGAAGAAAAGATTAATGCATATACTAAATGCAAAGATAGATGGCCTTCTCTTTCAATTGTATAAATAGAATGTAGGTATTAGATATTTGTAAGCCAAAAATTTATATTAAGGCAATTCCATTCAAGAACCAGAAAGAAGCAAATGAATGCTCCAAAATTGTGAGTTACATACTTCAAACATGGTGATAGCTGTGGGATGATCTCCTAAGCTAAGAAACGCACGTCAAGATCAAAATTGTAAGAAAAAACACAGTTTTTTCCTTTATTCAAATTAGGCTTGATTTAATAGTGTCCATCAAACTATGGGTACCTTTATCAATCCACTAATTTTCGATGGAAAATTATAATATAAGGCTTGGGTTAATAGAATGACAACACATTTACACACATTGGATCTCTGGATATCTGTGATGAAACTCCTGAATTTCAAGCAACATCCACTTAAGTTGAGAATGCATCATCATCCATTACAGAGGTCGAAAGATAAAAAGAAATTAAGGCATTAAAATTTTTATCAATAGTAGTATTGGATACTAATTGTTGATTGTACTACACCATAGAAAGCATGAGAAATACTCAAAAAAAATTATGCAATTACAATAGACAAATTAGAGAAACAAATCATTATACATTGGAGACACTTGGACAATTTGGAATTAAAGTCTGAAAAGTTTATTGCTACACTAACATAGACACTAAATAATATATTGATGCATCTCAAAAGGTTAGGACCAACTGTGGATGAAAGGAGAATTAAAGAAAAAATTTTAGGTGTCTAACTGAGCTCCTACAACAAAGTAGTAATGTCAATGGAGTCCTATGAAAACCTGAAAAACTTCATTGTTGATCAGCAGATAGACAATCTATACAGCACTGAATTACAATTGAAAACTTGTGAGCTAAAGAAAGGAAAAGAGTGAGCTTTTAAAGTGATTTTCACTGAGAAAAGATTTAATGGAAAACATGAAGGGTATCGATGTTATCCTGAGTGCTCCTTTTGCAAGTAGAAAATCATACTCCTCCGAACATTTTCTAGCAACCTGAGAAAGTATGCAGCGTTTGCAAAGAAAATCTGGCTCCTTGACCATCATACACTTTTTGTAAATGTATTCAAGACTTCGGAATCCTCTTACTGGTGGGGTTTCCTCATAGTCTCACTACAGTATTTGGAGTTTGTGTCTTTCATATTTTCATGACATATATTTTAATTAAATTTCACATCTAAAGGTAGTATATCTAGTTCAGTTTCATTTCCAGGTTCTTTTGTGACACTGATTTAAATATTGATGTTTTCTGATTGTAATTCATGCTCAAGAGTTTTGGTTTCATACTTAGAGATTGTCCATTCCGATGATGATGTTTCTGGAAATGTTTATTGTTCTGAAATGGTTTCTGGTGAGACATTCATTTCTATGTTTGGTCTTTCTATATCAAAATCTGAGTTGTTTTGGTTTGATTGGTTCTTTTAATTTTCTGAACTATTTTTCAAAATTTAAATATTAGTTTCCCAAGTTGGGAATATATGAAATATGAGTTCTTTTCTCTTCCAATCGTCATTTACAATTATATTCTCCTTCCAGTTCTAGTGTTTATTTTCATCAAAGCAAACATATTAACGGAGGACTATTTTCTTTTCTTTAAGATTCAATATCCGATATACTTTTGTCAATCTCCTGAAGATTCCTTTTCATGTCTTTTTGTCGAGTTTGCTTCTTTTTCCTTGGGTATGTGGATATAGCAAACACTTCAAAAAGTTATAAATACTTTACTATTTTCTTTCTATTGTGCCAAAGCTCGTAAGGGGTCTTGTAATAATTCGTGTCATTTGTAGGTAATCTATTAAGTGGATAAACTGATGTATTTACACACTCTCCCCAATACTTAATTGACACTTATTTGTCGTATAGTAAGCATCTTGACATGTCCATAATTGTTCTATTTTCTTTCATTAAACTCCATTCGTTTGAGTAGTGTAGGGAATGCTAATTTTTCCCCCTTGATCATAAATTTAAGTAAGCTATTTAGCTGTGTATTCTCCTCATTTATTAGTTCTTATGCATTTTATTTTTCCCTGCTCTAATTTTCTGTAAGTTCTTTGAATTTCTCAAAACAACTTAGAACTCTGGGCATGTTAGTGAGAAAATAGATCCATCAGAATTTAGTGTAATCATCTATGAAAATTAGAAAGTACATGTTTCCAATTGGAGTGTTTCTTGGCATTGGTTCACACACATCATTATGAATTAGTTCTACTATTTCCTATGCTTTCTAGGAGCATCAGTTAAATGTATATATGCATAGTTTCCCACTTGGCAAGTGTCACAAAACAGATTTGTGACATTGAGTTAAGTAGGCCTTCTACCAATTGCCCTTTCGGTATATTTTCAGTGAAGAGTAATTGTGATTGCCAAACCTTTTGTGCCATAGCTTTGTTCTTTCAACAGTAGACATGCAGAATTCTCCCAATTCTTCTTTGAGATAAGTGTTTTAAAAATGAACACCATATTTTCCATTTAAACTTTCAAGATTATTTTTCAAGTTGGTGTCGTAACTTTACGTTTCCAATCATTGAAAATGATGCTAATTTTTGGAAATGATGTTAATTTTTTTTCATAAGTTGCCCAATGTTCAAGAGATTATGAGATGCTTTTGGAACGTAGTAAGTTTCTTTGATCTTAAGTATATTATTTGAATAATCGAAGATTATTATCCCCATTCCAAGCACTACTAGGTAGTTTCCATAAGCTACTTCAACATTTTTTCTAAACAATGGTTGGTAGCTTTTAAAAAGTGAGAAATTGTTAGTTATGTGATTGATGCACCCAATATTTAGCAGCTATATTCCTCTTGTTTTTATGTCTGTTGTGGAAGCTAGTAGTGTATCCTGACATATAGAGTACAACCCATTGCGATGTTGAGAGATAAACTAAAATGCAATATTGAGTTGAGATAATATTAGATAGAATATATGTCATGTCAAACCCCAAAGTCACAAGTATTAGTTGACTTCATAGTTGAAATGGTCCGATTAGAGGTAACTCATGGTGGTGAACATTAGAGATACTTGTTGTGACCTGAACTCACGACCACGTGGGTTCAATATCAAAGAGAAGAAGTCAGGAGAAGAAAATGAGTATATTGTGAAGCGTTGATTCTCCATGACCAATAATGTCGCAGAATATGAGGCGCTGTTGTTTGGTATGATTTTGGCAATCAAGAACGGGATCATCTACCTATATGCTCACTTTAATTCTCAGCTGGATGTCAATTAGGTTTCCTAAGCTTTTACCACTAAGGGCAAATATATGAGTTTGTATTTGGCGAAGTTAAAAAGGTGGTCAAAAGCGTAAAGTCGTTAACAATGATATATATCTAAGGGAGGAAAATACTCGCGCAGATGCCTTAGAGAAATCAACAACACTTTTAGAGTTACCAGGCCCCGTAACCGGGCCTAGCCAAATAAGGATTGTTGCATCCCCACACCCCGTTGTGGATGCAAGCAAAACACATCATAAAATTAGAAACATTTACTTAAATAAATAACTTAGTATGCAAACACAAACCGCCCGAAACCAAGTATTTGGTAAACCCTTATTGTTCCAAAACGAAAAGAGATAATATGAAATCCTAAGATGCAAAAGGGTGATGACTCCTAGACTCTGGAAACAACCGACGACCACTCTCCCTTCCTCACTCAGCTTTCATCCTCACCTATAAGATTCGTAAAGCGGTCATGATCCAATGATCCAAACTTCCTTTGAAAACATTTGAAATAACATAGGTGAGGATGAAAGCTGAGCGATGAAAACATTTCATCCTCCCTTCTTTTTAAACTCGTGCTAAATTCTTATTCTTTTCTCACGTGTCATTTGCTCCCTTTATTGTCGGCTTTGTTTTACATGTCCGGTGACATGTCTCACACAAGCGAGCCTCTAAAATTTTGATTGAATCTCGACAAGCCATTAGTGCCTCCCCGGCCTATGCATGAACCTAGAGCAACCTTGTTTGACCCCAATTGGTTACGTCTTTCTCTCTGTTAATACATGACTTATGACAGCCGGTCATGATCGGTTAGTATGTCCGATCGACCATCCGATTACCGACCGAATGAAGGAATCAGCCGATCGGTATCATATGAAGCAATGCAGGATCGACAACAAATTGCTATGATCAGAAAGACGGGTGTACGATCGACATCCTCAGGAAGAAATGTCAACGAAAGCTGCGCCATTACTCCAGGCGGCGGTGTACGGCTTCGGCGTGGCCGAAAGTCTCATAAATCAGCTCAAGGCGGCTGTGATGTGATTACAGAAGATTGCGATTAGATTATGTACAATTAAAATATGTAGGATGTCTCTATAAAACGGGGTCGAGAAATGTTGATAAGGGACAAACTCTCTGGAGAGTTCATGATTCTAAGCTCTTAGTGAATTCTTCATGGGTTTGGTAACCCGTGGGTTTTCCTCCCGGTTCTCGGGTTTCCCACGTATAATTTCTTATTTTCCTTTCATTACGGCAACTGAATACCAACGGTATCCTCACTTAATTCATAAAACATCGCAGAGTAGATTTTTACTCTTAACATTTGGCGCCGTCCGTGGGGACCGATCTGGTATGCCCACTGAGAAGCTTTGTCTGCTAGTCTTTGTTTTTATGGAAAACCCAGAATCTGTGGAGGGGATGGAAGCTCACCAACAGGAGTAGCATAAAAACATCGCTAGAAGAGAAGTAATAACTATCGATCCTCAATCCCTGCGAAAAATGGTAGAGAAAATGGTGGGGGATCTCCGACAGTCGATCCTGGCGTCAGGGCAGAAATCTGTTGTCCAGCCGTAGATCCAGAACACTCAAAGCTCAAATCCACCAGCGCGGAAACCCAAGCTCAGACAAGGAGGAAATTGTGAGTCGGCAGCGCCATAACGAGGTGCCCCGACCGGCTGTCAATCGAGACCAAGCTCACTTTGACGAATTGGTGGCAGAGCTGGATGTAATTAATAGGTGACGACCGGGGCTAGACACCGATCGTCGACCAGCTTTTTCCATATAGCAATGAGTCAACCTATCAAGAGAGATGTCGGCATGGGTTAAACGGACTCGGGCTTTTGGCCCAAGAATCCGCACCGGACGCGGGTCGGACTCGGATCCCGCTCGGACTTGGGTTCGACACGCGTCCCAATATATTTTTAAAAAACAAAAAAAAAGCAGCACAACAACCGTGCACAAGAGCAGCGTAGTCCCAATTGTAAATTAGGGTTAACTTGCCCAGCAGCAGGAAGCAGAACATCCTGTATCCTCACAGTATGGTTTGAATAGTCAAAATATATAATTATATGTTTTAAAACTCATACTTTTAACAAATTCTTTTGTTTTTAGATGATTTTGTAAGGTCTATTTCAAATATTTTAGGGTTTTCGAGTTTGCAATTTTGTTAGGTAATAAGTTTCAAAATTCTTTTCTAAATTTTTGAAAGAATTGATTATTTGATAGATTATTTATTCATTTGTATGTGTATTTGATTCTACAATTTTTTATTTGATTTAGAAAGCTTTGTAATTTTATATATTTTCAGTTTTCAAATTATGAACACTAAATGTTTGATGAAATGTCTACTTAACAAATGTTTCAATTTTAGGTTGGAGTTTGAGAGATAAAATGACTAGCAATTATTCGATTGAAGTTGATGTTGAAGATGTAATTATAGAACAAAATGAGCTTTCTAAGGATAACACGCCTTTATGGAGATTTGTTACTAAATTAGGAAAAGCAAGTGAATCTGGTGGAGGAAATTGTAGACTAGCTTGTTGTTTTTGCAATAAACAATTTACCGGTTCATATTCTAGGGTAAAGGCGCATTTGTTGAAACTTTCAGGATTTGGAGTTACATATTGCAAGACAATAACAATAGCGAAGCGCCAAGAGTTATCAAAGTTGGAGAGTGAAGCTTTACATTTAAGAGAAATAGTCGGAAAAAAGACTACGATACCTCTACCTCTATCAAGTTCCACTACTACTCAATCATTCAGTTTGTCAAATGATTCACCACAATCATCTAGGCATGAGAGATCATCAAATAAAAGAAGGAATGTTGGTGGTCAACGTACTCTGGATGAAATGCCTCAAAATCAAGTAAAAAAGAATTTAGATGCTGAAATTGCTAGAATGTTTTATTCCAGAGGACTTTCATTCAATTTTGCACATAATCCATATTACAAGAGTTCGTACAATTCAGCTTGCAAGTCCGGACTTACAGGTACATGAATCTTGATTCGTTGTTTGATTTGCATGAATGTTATATGGTTTTTTCTTTTGTAGCTTATACTCCACCATTGTACCATGTTTTGAGGACAAGGTTGCTTAGAGAGGAAAGGGATCATATTAGCACACTTTTGGAGCCTATAAGAACTCGTTGGAAAGATAAATATGTGAGTATCGTTTGTGATGGTTGGATTGATCCTCAAAGAAGACTATTAATTAATTTTATCGCAATAAATGAAGATGGACCTATGTTTTTAAGAGCATTTAATTGTGAATGTGAGGTCAAAGATCATATATTCATTGCAAATTTGATGAATGAATCTATCTTATCTGTTGGGGTTGACAAAGTCGTTCAAATTATCACCGATAATGCTGCTGCATGTAGACTTGCTGGTTTACAAATTGAAAAGAAATATCCACAGGTACATTATAATGATTACTTTTTTGTTATTATTTTTATAATGATCATAACATGATTTTTTGTTGGTACTCTAATAACAGATTTTTTGGACTCCATGTGTTGTTCATATGATCAATCTAGTAATAAAAAAAATTTGCGCTCCGAAGAACACTTCTGTAAATGCAGCTTTATACAAGGAATGTGAGTGGATTAGTAAACTACTCTATGTGGTTACAAAAATTCGTAATTTTATTACTAGTCATTCAATGAGGTATGCTATGTTCAATAAATTCTCCAAGTTAAAGTTGTTTCGTATTGCTGATACTAGATTTGCAAGTATGATTGTCATGTTAAAGCGATTCAGAGAAATCCAAGTTGAATTACAGAGTATGGTCATTAGTCCAGAATGGTTATCTTATCGAAATGACGATGTAGCAATGACTCAAATGATCAAAGACCAATTAGTAAGTGACATTTTATGGGATCAAATAGATTATGTTCTTGCATTTACAAAGTCTTTGTATGAGATGATTAGAATATGTGATACGGATAAGGCTTATCTTCATACTATCATTGAGATGTGGAGTGTTATGATGCAAAGAATAAAGACTGTTATTTTGTCGCATGAGGGGACTTTTGATTATGATGTGAATAGCTTCTGGAATGTTATTTATAGTGTCATGGAGAACAAAAGAAAAAAATACATTACACCATTACATGCTTTAGCTCACTCATTAAATCCTAGGTACGAGTTGTTTTGCGATATAACTTTATTTATATACTTTTCTTTTGATGTTATATCATAAGACTTATTCTTAGATTAATTTGTGTAGATGTTTATCAGAGGAATGGCAACAAGAACATCCTTATGCTCGCCCTCCGCATTTGGATGAGGAAATTTGTGATTTGAGAAAGCAATGTATAAGACGTATCGTACCTAATGATGAATTGAGGACAATTATGAATCTTGAACTAGCAGATTTTTGGGAATGTGCAGGTAAAATGAGTGATTTTGATTCTATCAGTGATAGGAATAAGATGGATCCTCAACGTTGGTGGGTAATTCATGGATCTTGTGCATCCAATATTCAAAGAATAACAATTAAATTATTAGGACATGTATCTTCTTCATCTTGTTGTGAAAGGAATTGGAATACATATGCGTTTATTCAGTCTGCAAAAAGAAACAAGATAACCGCTGCACGTGCTGTTGATTTAGTCTATGTGCATAACAATCTTAGATTGTTATCAAGGAAAACCCCAGAATACTTAGAAGGAAGTTCAAAGTTTTGGGATGTTGGTGGAGATGGACATGAATCACTTGAGGAAGTTGGAATATTGGAAATTGCTAACTTGTCGTTAGACGATCCCGAATTAGAATCTATGATGTTTCCATTAGAGGAAGATATATGACTTTTAAGTTTCAATGTTATAATTGATGTAGGATTGAATTTATGCTTTTAATATTATTAATAATATTTCGGTTTTTATAATTTAATTTTTAATGTTTTATTTTGTGTCTTTAATATTTGAGGTTTTATATTTTATATTTTTTAAAAAAAATTAATAATACGAGTCGGACACTTTTATTAATCCGAGTCCCCGAGTCCGAGTCCCGGTGGCGACGAGGCGGTGTCCGTTTAACATAGATGTCGGCAAGGACTTTTAATAGATTTGGAGGATGCCTATCATGACCCTTTCTTGGACAAATGGGTTTCCACCTTGCTTCAGATGTGTCTACATCCGTTCTCGGAACACGTAATGAGAGTTGTGCCCGAACGTTCGTTCAGAGCACCAGACGGGATACCTACATTCGGTGGGTCTGGAGATCCCTTGGATCATTTATTAGACTTTGAATTGAGGATAGGGACATTTTGTGCCAGTGACGCGGTATGATGTAAGCTGTTTGCTGCCAGCCTACAAAAAGACGCTAAATCTTGGTTCAAAAATCTTCCTTCAGGATCCATACGGTCTTTTGAAGATTTTTCCATATTATTCACACAGCAATTTGCTCCCAATGTGGGTCCTCCAAGTAGCAAAGCCGAACTTTACGCCTTTAGATATATTCCGGGAAAAATCACGTTGAGACAGTTCATTGAGAAATTCAATCACGTGGCAAGATGAATCAAAATGGATCCCAAGGAAAAGTTGAAAATACTACAGGAGATTCTTGGGCCATATGGACTCTCTACCAGCTTCATCAAGAATCCACCTACTTCCTTGGGGTAACTTACTCAAAAGATCAACAAATAAATCAAGGTAGAATAAACTATGGTGGCTCTTTATGGTAAGAAGGAACCTATTTTTACGAAGCCCGTGGAGAAGAAAATCCATCCCTTGGATAAGAGATGGAGGGAAGTGAATTCGTGTCAAACCTGGGGCACGGATACTATGAATCAAAGGGTATACTGCGAGTTACATAAATCTGCTGATCACTCAACAACTGAATGTAATGTTTTGGGAAACCGCATCAAAGAATTGGTAAAAGAGGGGGTGTTGGAGTACAAGAAGGGTAAAACACATGAGAATGAATCCGGTCCGAATAGAGATGACAGGGATGACGATCGTCGCTACGCACCTCGCCAGAGGAAAGATGAACATAATGATCGACTGCGGCAAAACCATCAAGGGCAACGAAGGAACGGAAGACGTGGCTACCGTAGTAGGAGACAATGGAGGGATCGGCGGAATGATCGATACGGCGACGATCGACGAGACAACAGACGATCCCCTACCCCAGAAGTTCTCCCGCCACCTCCAACGAACCCACCAGCCATAAGGGTTAATCCAGAAAATGTGTATTTGGTGCACAATGAAATGATGTACCCAGAAATTTTTGTGATTTCTGGTGGGGATCGCTGGGATGTAACCAAGAAGGAGAGAAAGCGCCATGCTAGGGAAATATTGAATTCGTCGGAAGTCATATCGATCAAGGAGGGTCAGAAACTGCCGAAGATGGACATAACGTTTGATGATGATGACAAGGAAGATATTTACGAACCTCAGAATGATCCTATTGTTATAAGTGATGTCATCGCCAATCGCAGGGTACACCGGATTTTGGTCGACCAGGGGAGCTCTTGTAATATAATCTCTAAAGGAGTGATCGATTCCATGGGTATTAGCGTGACCGACCTACAGATCATAACAATGACATTATGGTCCTTTGACCAATGATCGGTCACCCCATCAGAAAAATCATTTTGCCAACCACGATCGGATTGGGGGAAAAATCACGAAAGGAAATGTTGGAATATGTGGCCATGGACATTGATATGGCATACAACGTAATCCTGGGACGATCGGGGCTTAATGCAATTGAACCCGTGCCTTCCACAGTTCATTTGAAGCTCAAATTTCCAACCACGGCCGGGATTGCAACCATAAATGTCGATCAAGCAACCGCACGCTCCTGCTATGTTTCGGCTTGTTGATCTAGAGTTAATCAAACTATTACAGGATAATGCTGAGATTTTTCGCGTGGAATGCTTTGTGTGGCATAGACAGAACAGTGATGGAACACCATATCAATACCCATCCCAGTGCACGACCGGTAAGACAGAAATTGCGTCGTTTTTCGCCTCAGGTTGTGGAGATTATCGGACAGGAAACCTCAAAATTAGTAGCTGCTGGATACGTGAAAGAGATAAATTTTTCAGAATGGATGGCCAACCCCGTTGTGGTGCCAAAAGCAGGAGGAAATGGCGAATGTGTGTCGATTACAAGGGGCTGAACAAATTTTGTGAATCTGATCCTTACCCCCTTTAGCACATTGACAAGTTAGTTGATGCTGTTGTTAGGAGCACTATGATGAGTACCATGGATGCGTACTCTGGGTATCACCATATTTTTCTTGCTAAGGAGGATCAGAAAAAATCTTCGTTTGTGACGCCAAGTGGTGTCTTTTACTACACTGCGATGCCGTTCGGGTTAAAAAACGCTGGGGCTACCTACCAGCGTTTAGTTAATTTAATTTTCAAAGATTTGGTAGGAAATGAAATGGAGGTGTATGTGGATTATATGATTGTTAAGTCCATGAATGATGAAGACCATATTTCATATTTGTCGAAGTGTTTCGAAGTCTGTCGAACATACCGTTTGAAGCTCAATCCTGCTAAATGTTGCTTCGGCATTCGAAGCGGAAAGTTTCTGGGGCACTATGTCTCTGAAAGAGGAATTGATGCAAACCTGGAAAAAACGAAAGTCATCATTGACATACTCCCACCCAGAACAAAAAGGAGTTTAAGAGCTTAACGGGTCGATTGGCTGCCCTAAACCGATTTATTTCCTGATCTGCCGATCGGGTCTTGCTTGAATGGGATGAAGATTGGAATCGCTCATTCGACGACTTAAAGAGATATCTATTGATTCCACCCCTTTTGGTGAGCCCATCGAGCGATGAGCCCTTGGGCTTTTATCTGGCAATCTCGATCATCGCAATGAGCGACGCTTTAGTAACGATCGGTCAGGGAATACATCGACCCGTATGTTATGTTAGCCACACATTGCTTCCAGCGGAGACAAGGTACACGAACATTGAAAAATTTGTTTTGGTATTAATGAAAGCTTCAGTCAAGCTGAAGCGTTATTTCGAGGGCCGCCGCATTCAAGTTTTTACAGATCAACCTTTAGAAGCTGTTTTGTCTAAGTTTGATACAACAACGAGATTGCCGAAATGGGCTATTCAACTTAGTGCGATGAACCTGGAATTTGTGCCCCGAAAGGCCATAAAAGCCCAAGTTTTGGCAGATTTTGTGGTAGAAATGACACGGTCCGCGGTGGTAACCGAGCAAGAAGATGACGTATGGGACATGTTTGTCGATGGGTCCACCCAAGGAGGAGCTGAAGCTGGATTCGTTTTGTTACTTCTCGAGGAGAGCACATAAACGCGGTAGTGAAGATCTCTTTTCCCTGTTCCAATAATGCGGCAGAATACGAGGCATTGATTACAGGAATTCGGCTTGCTTTGGATATTGGGGTAATGCATATCCGTGGGTTTACGGATTCTAAATTGGTCGATGAACAGTTTGCAGGAACCTTTGAGACACATGAGCCCGCTATGCAGCGATATAAAGAAGATGTGTTCAAGATTGTGAAATCTTTAAAATCATTTGTGTTGTCACATGTGCCCAGGGAGGAAAATCGTGAGGCTGATGCATTGGCACTCCTAGCAGCAAGTTCACCAAGTTTACACGATGGGACCATACAGGTGTTTATGAATTCTAAGCCGGCAATCGACTTGCCAAATATGACACGATCGACTGATCCTGGAAGTGTCGATGGGCAATAAGTCGGGAACATTGATGCTGAACTGATGCCGGATTGGATGCAATCGCTGGTGGATTATCTGACGACCCTTTGTTCTCCCTGAAGAAAGAAACGAGCGACGACGATTCGAATCGAGGGAACGGAGGTTGGTCATTAAAGACGAGATCTTGTACAAAAAATCTTTTGACGGACCGTTATTGAGGTGCCTCCGTCTCTTAGAAGCACGATCGACACTTAGCGAAGTACATGAGGGAATCTACAGAAATCATTCAGGAGCAAAATCTTTGGTTCAAAAGGTCAGACGATTGGGTTTCTTTTGGCCCACCATGGTGGCCGATGCAAAGGATTTCGTTAAAAGGTGTCAACCATGTCAATATCATGCTAATTATTATAAACAACCAGGCTCGGAGTTGAATGCCACCCCACTCCCTTATCCTTTTGATAGATGGGGAATCGATATTTTGGGACCATTTCCTCAATCAATAAATCAAAGAAAGTTCTGTATAGTTGCTGTGGAATATTTTTCCAAATGGGTTGAAGCTGAACCAGTTTCATCAATTACAGAGGATGCTGTTAAAAAGTTCGTATGGAAAAATATTATTTCACATTTTGGAGCGCCGCAGATGTTGGTATCAGATAACGACACACATTTTACGAGAAAGAAGGTTCAGGATATGTGCATTGAGCTTGGAATCAAACAAATGTTTTCCTCTGTTTCGCATCCTAAGACAAACGGTCTGACGGAGGTATCCAACCGTGCGATCGTTAAAGGCATAAAGAGGAAGCTGGAGGATATCAGAGGCATTTGGCCCGATCGGCTGCAAGAGGTACTGTGGGAATATCGAACAACTCCTACACAAACCACTGGTGAGACTCCGTTATCATTGGTTTACGGATCATAAGCCTTAGTACCGGTAGAAAATATTTTGAAAACACAAAGGGTGGTCATGTACTTGGAAGAAGAAAATGATGAATTGAGGAGGATGGATTTAGATTTAATTGAGGAAAAACGAGAAGATATCTACGATCGACTGTTAAGGTATCGCCGCACTATGGAAAAATGTTATAATAAAAAGGTGAATCCCTGATCGTTTTTAAAAGAAGACTTGGTTCTGCGAAGTGTGGAAGCACATAAAAATCTTGGTAAACTCGATCGTTGATGGGAAGGTCCTTATAAGGTTAAGGACGCGTTGTTTGGAGGGGCTTATAGATTGGAAACGTTGGATGGCGATGAATTCGCAAGATCCTAGAATATTGATAATCTCCGAATTTATCATCCATAGTTGGGGTAACATTTTTTACTACTTCTGGCGCTTGTGATGAAACTCTATAACTTTCCAAGTTATTTAAATTAAAACGCTATTAGCATGTATTTATTGCCCATAATATCCAAACGTGTCGAGTGACAACACATGCATTATTATGCCCTTAGAGTCGAACGTCCTATTCTAGTGACCCCTTCGATAGTGTCCTATCATCTAATGTCGAACCTATTGATCACCGATAGCATCTTTGAGGATTCCATATCGGCATTCCCTGCATTCGTTAACTTGTAACGATCAAGCATCTATCGATAATTGTGTCGAACGTCCCTTCTCAGGAGATCTCTTCAGCTATAATTGTGTCGAACGTCCTTTCTCGGGAGACCTCTTCGGCTGTAATTGTGTCGAACGTCCCTTCTCAGGAGATCTCTTCGGCTATAATCGTGTCGATCGTTCCTTCTCAGGAGACATCATCGGCTATAATCGCATGGAGCGATCCTTCCTAGGAATCCTCCTCAGCTATGATTACGTCGAACGTTCCTTCTCAGGAATACTCTTTGGCTGTAAGAACGTTTCCTTCTCAAGAGCTTTTTTCGACTATAATTGCGTCAATTACCCCTACTATGGAAACGGCCTTCGCTTTAATTTTTTCGAACGATCATTCTCATGAATCCTCTTCGAAAATTTGGCCAACTTTTCTATATTAAAGAGACTACTTATTTTGTTTGAGTCAAACGCTCTTGAACAGAAGGCCTATTTGGCAAAACTTCATATTTTATCTTAAAATATGACATCTCTTATAGGGACACAAACAAAAGTTACGTTTTCGTCGAATTGATCCATCCGATTGATCAACATGGTAATATTCTTCAGAACTGGGAATTAGAGATGACACACACGTGCTATGGATTAGACATTTGTACTAGGGGCTACCTTGGTAAATTACCCATTGCGTTGTTGTTTGCATCTCATGGTTAAATGTGATGGCAAATCGGATGATCGATCGACAATACGAACAACAGTTGGGTAGGATTCTGGAATTCTGGATGGAATGGTTGTCGATCGGTATTAAAGCAGTAGGATAACGATTGACAATTGAAATTATTATTATTGAAGAAATTACAAAACAACATTCAGGAAGATGAGGAGCTAAATGTTAAGGCCCATAGACTATCTAGAACGAGATTATTCAACCGATCGACGTGAGGATGAAATTCTTCATTTGGATCGTCAGGCTTAACGGGTGAGCGAGGATTGAAGTTCCCATCAAAAGTAAGGGGATCCACACGCTCCCATTCCTCGGAATTAAGGTTAAGTTCAAAGATGTTGACGATTTGTTGCTTTATTATCGTCTTTTGCTCCTCCACCAATCCGAGGGAGTAAGTCGTCGCCAAGGTTTTGAATGTTGGTGAGACCACGAACCAATCCAGAAATGATGACCTGTCTTCTTTGTGTTTGTCGATCGTTTGCTCAAGAGCGGACATCCGACCATCATAATCCGAGCACTTCTTGGTAATATCCTGAAGAGTGCCATCGGCAGAGTTCAGATAATGATGAAACTTATCTTTTTGGACCATTAGACTGTGGCGATATTCCTCCTCAGCATATTTAAGTGCGGTTGACACCAGATCGACATTTTTCCGTTCGACCTCCAGGTTAACTTCAAAGAGATCGAGCTGGACTTCAGTCTCGGCCTCTTTTGCATATATTTTGCATGTGAAAATAATATTATCATATATTATATATTGATTTATAATACATAATTCTAATGGTTGCATTTTTTTCATTACTTACTAGAAAGGAATAAGTATTTGTTCGATTCTTGTCAATTCATCTTTACATGACTCAAAATAATGTTACAGAAAAATATCAAATAATTATAATATTATACATATAATCAAATTAATTTTTTTAAATGATAAAGTCGAAAAAAATTATTTATATATTTATTATAAACATAATAAAAAAATAAAAATGACAATTTCAAATAATAATTATTTAAATTTATATTTAAATCGTATTGTATTAAATAATATTAAATATATATAATTATATTTATTATGGTCAAAATAATATTTTAAAAACTATTTCAAATACATATTTTTATATAAATAATAAAAGTAATGTTTGTGAAAATAATGTAATTATATATAAAATATTTGATATTGTACGGGTTATTTACGTAATTATGATATCCCATGGCTCGTCTGACGTGGCTAAACGGTATTTTCGGTTTTCTATTATATTTATTGAGTAATGTGATTTTAGTGGAAATCTCGTAATCTGGGCATCCCGTGCCCACGTATAAGAATTCTGATGAAGTTTTGAAAAGTTTTGGATGATTCCGGTCGAGAATGATTCCAGGGGTATTTTCATAATTTGGCACTCGGATAGCTCGTTGGTAAGTTTATGCGATATTTTTGGCTATATTCTTAGTATTCGTAGATGAGGAACCGTTGAAGAGTATTTTCAGATATTTTCTCTGCTTATGTATGATAAGTATTCGACCGGGATGCATTTTGGAAAACCTGAGACATTGCGATTCATATCTCGGTGAAATTGGATGTTTCTGAGCAACTCGGGCTAGGTTGAGCCAAATTGACTAAGATTGGGCTTTTGGACCCTAAGTTGATCTATTGGGCAAAATTTTTCTATAAATATAAGACCTTAGAACCCAAAAAAAGGTTCAAACTCTTTGCATGCTTCCCAAAGCCACGGGATTTGTGACTTTATGCCACACTCGCGACTTTTTGGCTTCAAAGTCGTGCGGACCCACCTTCCATCCCACACTCACGACTTTGTGATCAAAAAGTCGCGAGTCATTAGTCTATTCCCGACTTTTCGCTCTGTTTCATGGTTTGCGTAGTTTCATATATTATTTCGCGGAAGTATAGTCTCTATTTATTGCGTGGTCGCGAGATTTGCTCCTTTGAACACCACTTATGAGTTTTTGCTCCCTGATTCGCAAGATTTCGTCACCTGATCCCCCGACTCGCGAGTTTCTGCCACCTAGCCCCTTGACTCACGACTTTGTGTCCATTTGCCAGATTTTGCATGTTGTAGTCGCGACTTTGTGTGTGACTCGTGAGATTATGTCAAAAAGTCGCGACTCCCCTCACCTCGGGCGCGACAGAGTATAATTGATTGTTTTTCAAGCCGTTTTCATTCGAATTGTCGATATCTCTTTATTGTATTTGTATCCGCTGATTATTATAGTGAAAACCAAGATAGAGTTTCGCTCTCCCAATGACGTATATCGCTCATGTCCCCACAATAATTGAATTCAAAATAATAAAAAAAATTGACTAGTAAAAAACAAGCATCATAAAACATTTTTAGACGAGATCAATATTGATTTGTAATACATAATTCTAATGGTTGA
>RWGZ01001077.1:302821-324086 GCA_009725065.1 Utricularia reniformis
ACGCAGAATCATTTCTTGAAGTGCAGCCCTAAGGTCGGTGGAGTAGTATCTGAATCTGGAAAAGCTTTATGTTCTTGGAACTATTTGTGGTAACTATATACATGAAGTATTTAAATTCATGTAAGGTGGCACTTATTAGACTAGAAATCTTTTTGTGACAAAAATACTTCTCTGCAGTGGATAACGGGACACGAGAAGGGTTAGATAAATTTCTAAAAGCTGCTAGTACAGAACCAGAAACTGTTCTTCATTACGAATTTATGCAAGATTACAAGGTTGGCCACATCAGCTTTTAACTCTTCATGAATCTTTTTTCTGATTTCAGCTTACATTATTTTTGACTCAGACGTTGCCTCTCTTATTTTCTAAGAGTGTTTAATATATTATGCAAACGGTAACAACTGTAATGTCAGCAAGTATGCATTCCCAGTGGGTTGCATTGACTAAAAGGTTTAACACTATTGTGAATTTAATATTTTTTTGTTGGTTATGAATAGAATTATTATCCCTACATCAAACCGAAACTTTATGTTGTTGAATTTTCATTGTGGGGCACTGAATACACTGATTTTTTGCGTTTTTGTTATATTCTTTAACAGGTTCATTTGAAGCATTTAGATGGTCATATTGAGGAGGTAACCTACCTTTTCCATTGTTCATGACCTATTTATTCATATTGATTATATGCTCTTTATTTATTTTATTTTTTTTGAACTGGAATGTTATTTCATATATAGATTACCTTATGAATTCATAAGGTATTCTAAATGTACATAACCAAAAGAAAATGCATGATTGTATGACATTTATACACTTGCGTTTTCTACGGCCTCAAAAGGGGCCTTAACCCATTCATCTATCTTAAGTCTATGGAGCTTTCCTCGTTCCTTTATCCAGTGATATGCCAATGTTTGAATCTTTGTCACAACTTAATGTATTGGGATCTTGTTTTCCTTGAAAGTTAGTTGGTTCCTTCTGTACCATAGCATCCATAAGGTTATTGCGGCAGTGAGTCTCCACGCTCGTCTCTTATTGTTTTTTGTTGATTTCGTTGATTTCGTTGATTATATGCTCTTTATGATCCAAATCTCCTTTGAATGAATTCAGGTTCCATATTTCTGTCTCCTAGCAAATGATTTAACTGATGTGATTGCTCCTTCTTGCTACAGGTGACAATACTCCATAATCCATTTTCATTCCCAAATTAACTATAGCCATTTAGTCTCTCAATAATCAGTCATGTGATTCAAACATCAGGTTTGATAATGATAAGTTAACTTATGAACTACTCAAAGTATGTGATATCTCTATTATGTTTTTAACCAAATTAGAGAGTTTGGTGAAGTATTTTTGTACGTTTATTGAGAGATTTTTAGTACAGTTAACTCCTTAAATTGATATTTACACCTTTGAATTTTGCACTCCTCTTCCAAAGAGTATCAACTTCCAGCCAGCGAACTTGTTTATTGAATCCATATACTGATAATTCATCAGCCCACAGTGCTTCCCCTAGAGATGCTTCCCTCTATTCCTTGTAATTTTGTATCGATGATAATTTATTTCCTCTTTGCTGCAGTTGTTTCGACTACACCAATGCTCTTGCGGTGAGCATTAAGCTACTTCTTTTATTTATCTATAATACCTCATGAGCCCCTATATCCTGCTTATATTTTTAATCAGATCTTGTGTGCTTAAAAGAAACTTTTCACCTTTTATATGTGTTCTCACTCTACAAGATATTGCAGGACTTGGTTGTAGGTTACATGGGAGTGCTAAAATATGCTAGAGTTGGCATGAACCAACATCCACAATATGTCACTGTCAGGTGATTTCGAATTTCAGACAATTCTCTTTGTATTTCTATTAGAGATGAGCGTGGAAAGGATATGTTAAATCTTGTGAAAGATCTTTTGGAATTTAGTCCTGCAACTAGTGGGGTAAACTTGGAGTTCTACTTTGGTATTGGTTTAGAAACTCCCCGAGGAAAAATACCTTTCTTACATCCATGTTTTAATAGTCATATCCTATGCAATGTAGTTCACATTTAAAAATTAATTGATGCTCGGAACTACTTTTTCTGGATTTTTAATCCGTTAGCAGGAATGATGGCCGTTAAACAAGGTGTTTATATGACCCTTCTTGCAAACCGTATTAATTATCTCGGGAACATTCAAGTTAGTATCCGTTTTGAACTTTTTTTTCAGTTTTTCTACTTATTTAAGTTCTACTTCAAAAAAATATTTATGCTTTCCCTTTTCATTCGAAAACTTTTTCGTTATCCTCTTCTTTCTCAATCGGTATTATTTTAATGCATTTTTAAAATTTTCTTGACATTGGAACATCTTTTCTGTATTTTGCACCCGTTAACGGGAATGATTGCCGTTGAACAAGGTGTTTGTTTATATGACCCTTCTTGCAAACCGGATTATTTATCTCCGGAAAAATTCTAGTATTAGTTTTAACTTTTTTGTTTCGGTTTTCCGTCTTATTTAAGTATCACTTCAAGAAAATATTTCTGTTTTCCCTATTCATTCGAAAACTTTCTCGTTACGTCCTTTTATTTCTATCGGTATTATTTTAACGCATTTTTTAAATTTTTCTTGATGTTTGGAGCTACCTTTTTTGAATTTTTAATCCGTTATCGAGAATGATGTCCGTTGAACAAGGTTTTTGTTTATATGACCCTTCTTTCATACCGGATTATTTATCTCTGAAAACATTCAAGTTAGTATCAGTTTTTAACTTTTTTTGTTTTAGTTTTCCTGCTTATTTAAGTTATACTTCAAGAAATATTTCAGCTTTCCTTGTTCATTCGAAAACTTCTCGTTACGCCCCTTTCATTTCAATCGGTGTTATTTTAATGCATTTTAAAAATATTTCTTGATGTTTGGAACTACGTTTACTGGATTTTTAATCCGTTAGCAGAAATCATAGCCATTGAACAAGGTGTTTGTTTATATGACCCTTCTTGCAAACCGGATTAATTATCTCTTGAAACATTCAAGTTAGTATCAGTTTTTAACTTTTTTTTCTGTTTTCCTGCTTATTTAAGTTCTACTTCGAGAAAATATTTCTGCTTTCCCTATTTATTCAAAAACTTTCTCGTTATCCCATTCTTTCATTTCAATTGGTATTATTTTAATGCATTTTTAAAATTTTCTTGATGTTTGGAACACTTTTTCTGGATTTTTCATCCGTTAACGGGAATTATGGCCGTTGAACAAAGTGTTTTTTTATATGACCCTTCTTGCAAACCATATTATTTATCTCCGGAAGCATTCAAGTTAGTATCCGTTTCGAACTTTTTTGTTTCAAGTTTCCTTAATTAAGTTCTATTTTAAGAAAATATTTCTGCTTTCCCTATTCATTCGAAAACTTTCTCGTTGGGCCCTTCTTTCATTTCAATCGCTATTATTTTAATGTTTTTTTTAAATTTTTCTTGATGTTTGGACTACCTTTTCTGGATTTTTAATCCGTTATCGGGAATGATGGCCGTTAAACAAGGTTTTTGTTTATATGACCTTTCTTGCAAACCAGATTATTTATCTCCGGAAACATTCAAGTTAGTATATGTTTTGAACTTTTTTGTTTCAGTTTTCCTTCTTAATTAAGTTCTACTTCAAGAAAATATTTATACTTTTCATGTTCATTCGAAAACTTTCTCGTTAGGTCATTCTTTCATTTCAATCGGTATTATTTTAATGCATTTTAAAAATTTTCATGATGTTTAGAACACCTTTTCTGGATTTTTAATCCGTTAGCTGGAATGATGGCCGTTGAACAAAGTGTTTGTTTATATGACCCTTCTTGCAAACTGGATTATTTATCTTCGGAAACATTCAAGTTAGTATCAGTTCTCAACTTTTTTGTTTTAGTTTTCCTACTTATTTAAGATATACTTCATGAAAATATTTATGCTTTCGTTGTTCATTTGAAAACTTTCTCCTTACCCCCTTATTTCATTTGAAATCGGTACTATTTTAATGCATGTATACAATTTTCTTGATGTGTGGAACTATCTTTACTGGATTTTTAATCCGTTAGCGGTAATGATGACCAATGAACAAAATGTTTGTTTATATGCCCTTCTTGCAAACCGGATTATTTATCTCCGGAAACATTCATGTTAGTATCTGTTTTTAACTATTTTGTTTCGGTTTTCCTTTTTATTTTAGTTCCATTTCAAGAAAATATTTTTACTTTCCATGTTCATTCGAAAACTTTCTCGTTACGCCCTTCTTTCATTTCAATCGGTATTATTTTAATGCATTTTTAAATTTTTTCTTGATGTTTAGAACTACCTTTACTCGATTTTTAATATATTAGCGGAAATGATGGCCGTTGAACAAGGTGTTTCTTTATATGACCCTTCTTGCAAACCGGATTATTTATCTCCGGAAACATTCAAGTTAGTATCTGTTTTTAACTTTTTTGTTTCGGTTTTCCGTCAATTGTTTATATAAGTTCCACTTCAAGAAAATATTTGGCTTTCATGTTTATTCGAAAACTTTCTCGTTACCTCCTTCTTTCATTTCAAATCGTTATTATTTTAATGCATTTTTTAAATTTTCTTGATGTGGATTTTTATTCCATTAGCGGGAATGATGGCCGTTGAATAAGGTGTTTGTTTATATGACTCTTCTTGTAATCGTATTGTTTATCTTCGGAAACATTCAAGTTAGTATCCGTTTTAACTTTTTTGTTATGGTTTTCTTTCTTATTTAAGTTCCACTTCAAGAAAATATTTCAACTTTCCCTTTACATTCGAAAACTTTCTCATTTCCCCCTTCTTTCATTTCAAATCGTTATTATGTTAATGTATTTTTTAAATTTTCTTGATGTGTATTTTTAATCCGTTAGCGGGAATGGTGGCCGATGAACAATGTGTTTGTTTATATGACCCTTCTTTCAAATTGGATTATTTATCTTTGAAAACATTCAAGTTATTATGCGTTTTTAACTTTTTTGTTTCGTTTTTCCTTCTTATTTAAGTTCCACTTGAAGCGGTTTTCTATCTATTTTATGTAAAACGTGTTATGAAAATGTTATTGCTTCACTAAGGTACGGATGAAAGAGAAATGTTTTTATGTATGTTATGCATCATTGCATATTATATGAATAACATTTGACGTCCAGATATTTGCAGTTTTCTTTCCAAGAACTACACCAAGTTACGTGTATAACAAAAGGTCACAGACACCAGCATCTGTGTAAATGTCTTTGTCCTCATGGAGATATCAAACACTCGATGAACTTCTTCAGAACCATTACTGGCTAAGCTTCTCTTTTGAGTATGATGAAAAAAATCTGCTGAACCCATGGGCTGGTTTTTCTGGTGGGGCAAATGAAGATGAGCACGACTTTGTCGGGCGGTGCTTTGCATGATTTGAGTTCATGGGAGAGCTTGTCATGTTACTTGTTTCGTAGTCATGGCTGAACAGGGGATTACATACATCCATCAAGGGAGATTCCAAGCCAGCAGCTCTCTGTAAGTATAAAGAAGTATATGTCACTTCCGAAGGAAACCCCATCTGGCAAGTTTGTTTCGCTTGTGATTGATTCTTCTTCATGTGCTTCAGCTCTTGGATTTCTTCCATGGTTTATTGAACTGTCTCTTTCTGATTGGCCACGCAGGACTTTTAATTGCTTGTCAAGAAGTATGGTTTCTTGACACCCTGCTTCTCAGCTAACTCCTCCTGAGGTGATGGATGGCAGCAGCAATTCATTAAGAATAAATCATAGGGAGGTTGCTATTTCTTATTGGTGTTACCAGGAACTATTTACTAGATGAGACTTACCTAGCAAACTTTGTCTTCATTGCCAGGTGCTTTAGAAACATCAACCCCCACAAAGAAGATAAAATGAAGAGGAATATGTCAGAGTAGAAATAATGTTTCTCGTGAATATGCAAGGAAGAAAGTATCCTATGTGCAAGATTTTTCAAATGCTGAAAAAAGGAAAAGAAGCAGAGAAGCCAAAAAAACACAGCCCAAGCTAGAGAAGAAACTAGAAACCAATGATAACTACCTCTCCAACTGCTGTTGAAGATCCTTGCACCTGTCAAGGGCATCCTGGTGCCTTTTTCTCGCCTCTTGAAGCTCATTTTCCAATCTTTGAATTCTTCCTTGGAGGCAACTGATTTCATTTTGTAATTCCTCCACCCTTGTTTCAAGCGATTTGTACGACTGTGCCATGCACTTGAGCTGTGTATAATGCCAAACTGTTGGACTTCTGAGATGATGATACCAGGAACCTGGCTTCGGTAAGAAGATGCTCCTTTTAGTGCAACTGCATCATGGTTTTTCATAGTTTTCCATGCATCTTCAAGGTCAGATAGTAGGTTATCTTTATCAATTTTTAGTTGTGCATAACCCTCCATTGAACATTTGCATGAAATTGCAGAGATCAGAGGTGGGAACAAGACTCCCATCATTTAGAAAAATGGCACCAGAACAAGGAATAGATAAGTGGCCGTTGCCAATGGGAATGCTATATGGACTGGTGGAGGCTTTCAGAGGGACTTGAGTATTGTGTAGGGTTCTCCCCGGTATACAGCTGTGTTTTCTTGTAGAGCAGCTTTAGACCAGTTCCCTGAGTACAGCACCAAGAAGCAAAAGAAATATGTACTCAGTATCTTTCTGAGGCACCCCTTTGCCCGAAGGTTAGGTTTGGTAGATAATGTGCACATGAAACTTTAATTGAGAGAGAAAATAAAGTTTGGATTTCCATGCTTGTGTTGATTCATTGTTTTCCTGCTCAACATCTCTGAAGCGTATTTCAAAAATCATGCAGAGAGAATAGGGTAAGGAACTTGCAATCCAAGATATCTCTTGCAGTGGTACTGCTTCTATTTCAAAGGAAAGTCCAGCCTTTTCCTGATGGATTGGACTCGTTATGGAAAACATTGCAGTTAAAGCTGGACTTTGTATGCAATTGTGGAAATACTTGAATGTATTTTTCGCCGATAAAGCATCCCACATGCTCCTTATGTTACATCTATTGTGGAACTATCTAATTACTATTTTTCTGGTTATTAGGTAGCTTGAGGTTGGATGCACTGTTTCTTCTGCTTTCAATGGCGAATATTTCTGAAAACTCGGACGTCTTACCAGTGGATATACTTGAAGGTCTAATAACTGGAGCTGTTGCAGGAGCGCCTGGGAGGCATCTGACTTCTTTGCCCTAAGATCATTAGATCACTTTTTATGGATTCTTTATATTTAATAATTTCCTGATTCATGCTTTTATTCTCTACAGGATTTGGCAACACGTGTTGTGGAACCACCCCATATCCCTCGGGTATTGTTCAACTTCAGTGATCAAACGTGCCAAAGGTTCAGATTGTTTTTTCTCATTTATAAAAAAAATCTGTTGCATCATGCGCTAACTTGATGTCAAACTTAGGAGGTTTCTGCTTTGTTTTAAGTTTCATCTTCCCATTGTTCCAGGATAGTGCCATACTCATTAGCTGAATTAAAGAACATCTGATAATGCAATCTGTTTTTGTCTTTGTTACATGAATATCATGTGTTTGTTTCATTTTCCACTCGATATCAATAGAAAAAAATGTTTTTATAAGTAACTTTCTCCAATACTTGTTTTCTGTTTTGTGTACCGCCTGCACTGAAAAATCTCAACTTTTTTGCCTAATTATTCAGATGCTCCCATCGAGAATCGATGTCCATTTATGTAGATGAGCTACACTCGTGGTTAAATATGTTTGTTTGACATATTTACTTATTTTTCTTCTTTACGCTTAAAGTGGTTTTCTATTTATTTGATTTAAAATGTGTTACGAGATTGCTATTGCTTCACTAAGTACGGATGAAAGAGAAGTTTTTTGTGTATGTTTTGCATCATTGAATATTATATTATAACATTGACGTCCAGATATTTGCAGTTTTCCTTCCAAGAACTACACCAAGTTACGGACGTGTATAACAAAAGGTCACAGGCACCAGCATCTGTATAAAAGCAATAACTTCTAGCAATTAAAAGAGTCACCCTTCAGAGAAATCAAGGGTAAAGCTCGACTTCACCGCCCCCACTGAACCTGGACTAAAGACGTACACACTTTACTTCATGTGTGATTCTTATCTAGGCTGTGATCAGGAGTACAGTTTCAATGTTGATGTAAAGGAGGCAGTGGAAATGGCTGAAGGCGACGAGTGATTGACGTTCCTGCTGCACTCTTCTCTTCATGTTTGTTCCATTTTCTCAATTATCACTTGCCAATTTGCTTCTTGTTTGTTGTTGCAGAATTGAAAAAGAAGAGGATTTTATCGTGGAAATCCAATTAGGAAAAACCATGGGCAAGCTGCCACCGAAACAAATCCACTCAAACTTTCAAAAATACAACGGGTACACTACTCTCAGACACACTTTGCTGTTGTTTCTTTTTTCTTCTTTTTTTCTGCTTTTGGTTTGAAACCAACTGGGAGATTTATAAACTTCTCTGATTGGCAAAAAGAATCATCTTTGGATTCTATTGGTACGATTTTCCTCTTGATCTTCATCAGATTTGTTCAAGAGTTTACATGCTTATATTTAATCTTTCACGCATGATAAGATTTCCTTGTTTTTTATGGTCAATATTTGTTGCTTTGGTTTGATCTGAATGGATTTGGGCCAATTTAGATCAACTATCCGTAAGTTCTTCGATTATTTGGCTTTGGTCAGTTGCTTGCAATTCATAGTTGGCATAGTATAGAGCCAATCATGCTTAAACTAGATGAGATATGAATTGTGTATTATTCTTCAACAAATCTCCTCCTCCAGTTCTAAGCACAATTTTTTTTTCATCTGTTTAGCTTCACCAGTCCTGCTCCAGTCTAACATAATTGATGTTTGGCAATTGGTACAAGCTTTGTCAACATATCAACGAGATTAAGGATGGGATGAACCTTGTCCAACTCAAATTCCTTATCGTTGATGATTTCTCTAACCCAATGAACTCGCAGGTTGATATGCTTCGTCCTAGCATGAAACATAGCATTTTTACTCAATTCTACTGTGCTCTGATTGTCGCAATAGAGTAGATACCTTGGGCAATACATCTTTAGTTCTTGCAAAAACTTTTTTACCCAAATGAGTTGTTTGGTAGCTTCTGTTAAGGCTAAGTCTCCGCCTTTGCTAATGATAATGTCACTGATTTTTGTAGCTTGGAGTACCAAGAAATTGCACCCCTGACATGATTGAAATGAATGTTGAAGTAGATCTCCTGGTATCCAGATCACCACCCATATCAGAATTGGTATACACCTGTAAGTTTAAATCTGTCTTGCTCCCCTAAACTGTAATCTCACTTTACTCCTGATTTTCCTGAATTTGATAAAAACCTACTCAATAATGATGTAGAGTGAACTATATCATATCTTGTACATATCATGAGATACATTAGGGCTACCCACGATCGAGGCATTTCGAAGGCAGTAGATAGCCTCCTCTTAAGTTTGTTAATCAAATCATTACTAGGACCAACCATCAATAAGTCATCAACATATGGAAGTAAGATCACAAAGTTCCCATTTGGTCCATGTTTTGAGTACACAATGATCCGATTATGTTCTTTTGAATCCTTCCTCTATAATGAAGGTGTCAAACTTTTCATTCCACATCCAACCCATAAAAACTTCTTTTAGTTTGGATACATAATCTTGATTAATTTTATCTTCAAAGCCAATCGATTGTCTCATATATATATTTCATCTTCTAAATTATCATTTAGAAAAGCTGTCTTGAGTCTTGACATCCATTTGCTCTAATTCCAAGTTCATATGAGCCACTAGAGCAAGAACTAACCTTATGGAAGTCAATTTAATAACTAATGCAAAAATTTCATCAAAATCGATTTCTTTTTTCTGCCAATAATCATTCACAACCAATCTAGCCTTCTGTCTTAGTGGTTCCATTAGCTTCCTGTTTCAACTTAAATTTTCATTTATTCTCAAGACCTTTTCTTTCGGACGAAGATCTATTGGAATGTAGGTATGATTCTTCTTCAAGGAATTTAATTCGTCTTCATTAGCTTCAAGCCATTTATTCCTATTCTGACTTTCCATGGCTTCTCATAAACTTCATGGTTCTCTATCCTCTATTAACAAAACATATTATGATGATGAATACTTCTTTGATGGATGTTTTTCTCTGTTTTATTTTCTCACATAATATTCTGCTATTTTTGTTTCAGGTTGCAAATCTTCTTCATAATATGTTTCAGCCTCTTCATGGTCTAGAAGGCTTGAAGATTTACAGGTTTCATATGATTCTAACTTAGCACTTTGTTGTGAAGCTTCTGGTTCATCGTGAAATTGTTGATTCTTCACATCAAAGTGCTTTTCTTGTGATAAATCTAGTACAAATTGATAAATTTGAGGTAATGAGAGGTGAGCACTTGAAATTTCACTTCTTTCCGCGGGAGCTTGTTCAATTTGAATGTCCTTTATGGTTTGTGTCTAAAAAAATGAACACCCCTTGATTTGAACAACTTCTTAGATCTAAGATTCCACATTCTATAGCCAAAATTCTGGTCTCCATACCCCAAGAAAATATACTCTATTGCATGATCATCGAGTTTGTTTCTTGTATCTTTAGGCACGTGAGCTAAAGCTTTACACCCGAATACTTTCAAGTGTTTGTAGCTAGGATGATTGAACCCCAGCTTCGACAATGCGGCAGTGTAAGACAGTCTTAGGTATGACACTAGAAGACCTCTTATTTCACCATAAGTAGTCTTTTACCATTGCTAGAGTATCTTGAGAGTTTTCATAACTAACTTCACTCTTTCACAACCCTTCATTTATGAGATACTTCTTAATTGTTTCAAGTTTGTGTCCTCCTTTTGGTGCCAAATTGTTCAAAGAAATAACTGTATGTTCCCATGAATCTGGTAGAGAACAAATCATCATCAAAACTTGAAGTTTTTCTTCGAGAACCAAATCTATTTCAACCAACTTATCCACAAGTTCTTGAAATCTCCCTAGATGTTCATGGGAGTGGTTTCCTTGTATTTAAGATTTTTGCAATCTTATGTACAAGAAGCCTTGAAATGATTTCGATTCGAACAAATTATTTGACCTTTCCCACATTAAAGCATATTGTTTGCTTGTGTTTCATCTCCCATTACTCCTCATTATATTTTCCTGACTTTTTATTACCTTGATTGGTTCATACAAGAAGAATCTATAGATATATGTGAAGAAAGAGACTTCCTTACCGATCACTTCAAATGGAAATCTCCATAGTCCGGACCCAAACTCTCGACTTCAAGCTTCATTTTTGCTAGTGCTGTTGGTCTAGTAATTTTTTTCAAACAAGTATATGTAATCTTTGATCTAGTGGAAATGGAGGTGATGAAAGACGAGAGCTTCTTCAAATGTCATATGCTGAGTTGATGGACATAGCCCGATTTCGCAATCGCTTTNGCATCTGTGAAGCGTATTTCAAAAAACATGCAGAGAGAATAGGGTAAGGAACTTGCAATCCAGGATATCTCTTGCAGTGTTACCGCTTTTATTTCAAAGGAAAGTCCCAGCCATTTCCTGAAGGATTGGACTGTTATGGAAAATATTGCAGTTAAAGCTGGATTTTGTTTGCAACTGCTTGACTTGAGGAAAATACTTGAATGTATTTTCGCCGATAAAGCATACTACATGTTCCTTATGTTACATCTATTGTGGAACTATATAATTACTATTTTTCTGGTTATTAGGTATTTGAGGGTGGAGGCACTGTCTCTTCTGCTTTCAATGGCTAAGATTTCTGAAAAATCGACGTCTTACTAGTGGAGGCATCTGACTTCTTTGCCCTAAGATCATTAGATCACTTTTTATGGATTATTCATAATCAATAATTTCTTGATTCATGTTTTTGTTCTCTACAGGATTTGGCTATGTTTGCAACACTTATTGTGGAACCACCCCATATCCCTCGTGTATTGTTAGAATGTTCAAATGCAGTGATGAAACGTTCCAAAGGTCCAGATCATTTTTTCTCTTTTATAAAAAAATTTCGGTTCATCATGCGCTAATGTGATGTCAAATTTAGAGGAGGTTTCAGCCTTGTTTTAAGTTTCATGTGTAATTTATAATATCTTCTCATTGTTCCAGGATGGTTCAATACTCATTAGCTGGATTGAGAACATCTGATAATGCAGTCTGGAGTACGATGAAAAGTTTGATTATGTTTGCAGTAGTGGAAGTGAACCAAACACATGCTCTTTTGCTTTGTTGTTTCTAATAAATTCAAAATCTCTCATGCTATATCCTAAGATGTTATCATGCTTTGCAGGGTGAGATACCATCCCTATCATATGCAATGGTAAGTGTAGTAGATGACATCAAGTTACTAATGCCACACCTCCTACATAAGAAAGTAAATGTGCCAAATCTAGTGAGAAGGCGGCTCCTGAGGTCATTAATTCCTGGAGACAGAAGAATTTTCCAGGTAAGTGCTATTGAAATTGCCTTATGTGTGGTTGCTTGTGTATGTTAATATGCATGCATTGATTTTCTTCTTTTATTCCATAGTTTGATCGTTGCAGCCCCCAATAGTGATGCTTAGAAAATCATCAAAGAACTTTTACCCATTTTATCTCACTCAGCCTCATTTGTGGTATACAACCAATATCTGTAGGTGATTCATTTTTGGTGAATTTTTACCACTCTTCTGAATTTCATAAGAATGCCTGCTTATTCCTGGTTTCAGCCCCTAGTGACATGTATGCACAATATTCAAATGGAGAAACTGGCCATAGGCTTACACATTTCGAGCCTTGGTCACTTGAGTATTAGGTGTTTGTCTGTTCTGCCATTTTTCTCTCGGTATCAATAGAAAAAAATATTTTATAACTAACTAGCTCTAGTATTCTTTTTTGTTTTTTCAATTTTGCGTACCGCTTGCCCTGGAAACTCCCACCTTTTTCGCCTAATTATTCAGGTGCTCCCATCAAGAAGCCATCCATTTATGCAAGTGAGCTCCACTGGTAGTTAAATATGTTTGTTTTGACATATTTACTTTTTTTCTTCTTTACACTTAAAACGGTTTTCTATTGATCGGCACAAGGATTTCTAGTTTTGGGACCGACTGAAGTGTTTTTTTGACATATTTACTTATTTTTCTTCTTTACGCTTAAAGCGATTTTCTATTTATTTTATTTAAAATGTGTTATGAGATTGTTATTGCTTCACTAAGGTACGGTTGAAATAGAAATGTTTTATGTATGTTTTGCATCATTGCATATTATATTAATAACATTTGACGTCCAGATATTTGCAGTTTTTCTCCAAGTTACAAATATAACAAAAAGTGAGAGGCACCAGCATCTGTATAAATGTCTTTGTCTTCAGGGAGATATCTAACGCTCAATGAACTTCATCAGAGCCATTATCGGCTAAGCTTCCCTTTTGAGTATGATGAAAAAAATCTGCTGAACCCACGGGCTGGTTTTTCTGGTGGGGAAGATGAAGATGAGCACGACTTTATCGGGCAGTGCTTTGCATGATTTGAGTTCATGGCAGAGCTTGCCAAGTTACTAGTTTCGTAGTCATGGGTGAACAGGGAATTACAGACATCCATCAAGGGAGATTCCAAGCCAGCAGCTCTCTGTAAGTATAAAGAAGTATATGTGCCACTTCCGAAGGAAACTGCATCGGGCAAGTTTGTTTCGCTTGTGTTTGATTCTTCTTCATGTGATTCGGCTTTTGGATTTCTTCCATGGTTTATTGAACTGTTTCTTTCCTGTTGGCCATGCAGAACTTTTAATTGCTTGTCAAGAAGAAGTATTGTTTCTTGACACCCTGCAAGCTTCTCAGGTAACTCCTCCTGAGGTGATGTATGGCAGCAGCATTCAGTAAGAATGACGCATAGGGAGGTTGCTATTTCTTATTGGTTTTACCAGGAAATATTTACTAGATGAGACTTGCCTGGCAAACTTTGTCTTCAGTGCCAGGTGCTTTGGAAACATCAACCCTGTCAAAGAAGATAAAATCAAGAGGAATATGATCAGAACAGAATTAACAAGTAAGAAAGTATCCAATGTGCAAAATTTTTTAAATGCTGGTAGGAGAATGGAAGCAGAGAAGCCCAAAACAACGCAGCCCAAGCTAGAGAAAGAACTAGAAGACAATGAAAAATTAATGATAACTACCTCTCCAACAACAGTTGAAGATCCTTGCACCTGTCAAGGGCATCCTGGTGACCTTTTCTCGCCTCTAGATGAGACTTACCTGGCAAATTTTGTCTTCAGTGCCAGGTGTTTTGGAGACATCAACCCTGACACAGAAGATAAAATCAAGAGGAATATGATCAGAATAGAATTAATGTTTCTCGTGCAAGATTTTTCAAATGCTGAAAAAGGGAAGCAGAGAAGCCAAAAAAACGCAGCCCAAGCTATAGAAGGAATCAGAAACCAATGATAACTACCTCTCCAACTGATGTTGAAGATCTTTGCAACTGTCAAGGGCATCCTGGTGAATTATTCTCGCCTCTTGAAACTCAATTTCCTATCTTTGAATTCTTCATTGGAATCAACTGATTTCATTTTGTAATTCCTCCGCCCTTGTTTCAAGCGATTTGTATGAGTTCGCCATGCGCTTGAGCTCAGCCAAACTGTTGGACTTTTGAGATGATGATACATGGAACCTGGCTTCAGCAAGAAGATGCCCCATTTCATGCAACTGCACCTTGGTATTTTCATAGTTCTCCATGCATCTTTCCAGGTCAGATAGTAGGTTATCTTTATCCATTTATCTAATTCTCCATTGAACATTTGCATGAAGTTGCAGAGGATTTAGAGGTGGGAGCAAGACTCCCATCATTTGGAACAATTGCACCAGAACATTAATTAGATAAGTGGCCATTGCCAATGGGAATGCTTTCTCCCGCTGAATCTACAACAACTGTGTTTTCTGGTAGAGCAGCTTTGTCTATACAATCTGGGCTACTAGTTTCAAATTCAAACCTTTTGGATCCCAAGACATTGAGGTGCAATGAACTTACTTCGGAAAACACATGAGAAACATCAAGAACAAACTTCTTTTTGGGATTGATGTTGCAGTCCACGGTGTCTTTGTATTTGGCAGAAATGAAGTCAATCTATGCATTTAGACTATTTCCCTGAGTAGTAGTATCCGGGGCCAACTTAGCCTCTCTACAAAGGATCAGAACGAACTCACAAACCTGAGCCCATGGCAGACTTAAATCCTTGATCGACTGCCATCACAAGGATGTCCTTCACAGAGAGAATCGGGTAAGGAACTCGCAATCCAGGATATCTCTTGCAGTGTTACTGCTTTTATTTTAAAGCAAAGTCCAGCCTTTTCCTGAAGGATTAGGCTTGTTATGGAAAATATTGCAGTTAAAGCTGGACTTTGTATGCAACTGCTTGATATTAACTTGAGGAATATACTTGAATGTAGTTTTCGCCGATAAACCATACGACATGTTCCTTATGTTGCATCTATTGTGGAACTATCTAATTACTATTTTTCAGGTTACTAGGTACTTGAGGGTGGATGCACTGTCTCTTCTGCTTTCAATGGAAATATTTATGCAAACTCGGATGTCTTACTGGTGGATATGCTTGAAGGTCTAATAATTGGAGCTGTTGCAGAGCGCCCGAGAGGCATCTGACTTCTTTGCCCTAAGATCATGAGATCACTTTTTATGGATTCTTTATATTTAAAACTTTCCTGAGTCCTGAGTTGGTTATCTACAAGGTTGGGCTATGTTTGCAACACATATTGTGGGATATCCATCGGGTATTGTTGGAATGTTCAACTTTGGTGATGAAACGTGCCAAAGGTTCAGGTTGTTTTTTCTCATTTATAAAAAAATTTCGTTGCATCATGCCCTAACTTAATGTCAACCTTAGGAGGTATCTGCCTTGTTTTAAGTTTGATGTGTAATTTCTGATATCTTCCCAGTATTCGAGGATAGTGCACTGCTCATTAGCTGAATTAAGATCATATGATAATGCAGTCTGTGAGTCTGATGAAAATTTGAGGATGTCTGCAGTAGTGGAAGTGAATCAAATGCATGCTCTTTTGCTTTGTTGTTTCTAATAAATTCAAAATCTCTCATGCTATATCCTAAGATGTTATCATGCTTTTGCAGGGTGAGATGCCATCCCCATCAGTTGCAATAGTAAGTGCAGTAGATGACCTCAATGGAGATGCATATCAAGTTACTGATTCCACAGCTCCTACAAAAAAAAGTAAATGTGCCAAATTTGGTGAGAAGACGGCTTCTTAGGTCAGTAAGTCCTGGAGGGAGAACGGATTTCCAAGTAAGTACTATTGAAATTTGCCTTATGTGTGTTTGTGTGTGTATGTTAATATGCATGCATTATTTTCTTCTTTTATTCCGCGGTTCGATTGTTGCAGCCCCCAATAGTGATGCCTAGGAAATCATCAAAGAACTTTTACCCTTTTTATCTCACTCAGCCTCATATGTGGTCTACCACCAATATCTGCAGGTGATTCATTTTTGGTGAATTTTTACCACTCTTCTTAATTTCATAAGAATGCCTGCTTATTCCTGATTTCAGCCCCTAGCGACATGTATGCACAATGTTCAGATGGAGAAACTGGCCATTGGTTTACAAATTTTCGAGCCTTGGTTACGTGAATATCATGTGTTTGTCTCATTTTCCACTCGGTATCAATAGAAAAAAATGTTTTTATAAGTAACTTGCTCCAATACTTGTTTTCTGTTTTCTATTCTGCGTACCGCCTGCCCTGAAAACTCTCAACTTTTTCACCTAATTATTCAGGTGCTCCCATCGAGAAGCCATCCATTTATGCACATGAGCTCCATTGGTGGTTAAATATGTTTGACATATTTACTTATTCTTCTTCTTTACGCTTAAGCGATTTTCTATTTATTTTATTTAAAATGTGTTATGAGATTGTTATTTCAAATGTATTTTATTTATGTTTTGCATCATTGAATATTATATGATAACATTTGACGTCCAGATATTTGCAGTTTTCCTTCCAAGAACTACACCAAGTAAAAAGCAATCAACTTCTGTATAAAAGCAATAAACTTCTGGCAATTAAAAGAGTCACCCTTCATAGGAAATCAAGAGTAAAGCTCGACTTCACCGCCCCTACTGAGCCTGGACTAAAGACGTACACACTTTACTTCATGTGTGATTCTAATCTAGGCTGTGATCAGGAGTACAATTTCAGTGTTGATGTAAAGGAGGCAGTGGAAATGGCTGAAGCGGACGAGTGATTGATGTTCCTGCTATGCTCTTCTTCATGTTTGTTCCATTTTCTCAATTATCAATTCCTTTCATCGTTCTCTAGTAGTAACCGTTATTTATTGCCCTCCTTTGCTTTCAGGATGCCGTATTCAGAATCTTCAAACTTTCCTGGACGTGAAAAGAGCTTGCTTTTGCAGCATAATCTATCTATTGTAAAGTGGTTTTAAAGAAATAGACTGATGCTGTTTTCTTTGTTATGTGATGCTTGCCAATTTGCTTCTTGTTTGTTGTTGCAGAATTGAAAAAGAAGAGGATTTTAACATGGAAATCCAACTGAGAAAAACCACGGGCAAGCTGTCACCGGAACAAATCCACTCAACCTTTAAAAAATACAACGGGTACACTACTCTCAACACACTTTGCTGCTGTTTCTTTTTTCTTCTTTTGGTTTGAAACCAACTGGTATGAACTTTCTCAATTCCTTATTATTGATGATTTCTCTAACCCAATGAACTCGTAGGTTGATATTAGTCCCAGCATGAAACATAGCATTTTTACTCAATTCTATTGCACTCTGACTGTCGCAATAGAGTAGATACCTTGGTCAATACATCTTTAGTTCTAGCAAAAACCTTTTTACTCAAATGAGTTCTTTGGTAGCTTCGTTAAGGCTACGTATTCTACCACTATTGATGATAATGTCACTTATTTTTGTAGTCGGGAGTACCAAGAAATTGCATCCCCTGACGTGATTGAAATGAATGTTGAAGTTGATCTCCTGGTATCTAGATCACCACCTATATCAGAATCAATATACACCTATAAGTTTAAATATGTCTTCCTCCCCTAAATTGTAATCTCACTTTACTCCTTCCCAATGTGAGCATCATGTATTTGATAAAAACCTACTCAATAATAATGTAGAGTGAGCTATATAAGGTATATATTCCATATCTCTTATTTCTGATTCAGTTTTAGGGGATTCTTATTTTTATAAGAGTAAGTGATAGTTTAAAGGAGTTTTAGGGCACTAGAAGACCTCTTATTTCACCATCAATAGTATTTTTCCACCGTTAGAGTATCTTGGAAATTTTCATAACTAACTTCACTCTATCGCAACCCTTCATTTATGAGATATTCCTTGATTGTATCAAGTTTGTGTCCTCCTTTTGGAGCCAAAATAAATAACTATATGATCCCATGAATCTGGTAGAGAATAATGAAGTTTTTTTTCGAGAACCAAATATATTTAAGCCAATTTATCCACAAGTTCTTGAAATCTCCTTAGATGTTCACTCATGGGAGTGCTTTCCTTGTACTTAAGATTTTGCAATCTTTTGTACAAGAAGCTTTGAGATTGATATGATTTCGATTCGAATAAATTATTCAACCTTTCCCACTTTTTCTTAGCATATGTTTATTTAGTAGCATGGTGATAATGCTGGCTATAAATCCATTGTCTTACAAAGTCCAGTGTTTACTTGTGTTTCATCTCCCACTGTTCCTGAGTATATTTTCTGGTTTTTTATCACTGTGCTTGATTGGTTTATACAAGAATCTACAGATATATGTGGAGAAAGAGACTTCCTATGGATCTCTTCAAACGGGAATGTCCATAGTCCGAACCCAAACTCTCGATTTCAAGCTTCATTTGTGCTAGTGCTGCTGGTCTAGGTAATTTTTTACGAACAAGTATACATAATCTTTGATCTAGTTGAAATGGAAGATGATGAAAGACGAGCTTCTTCAACTGCCAGATGCTGAGTTGATGGATATAGCCCGATTTCCGAACATCAAACTGAGTTATGAGGGCAAATTGGCTAAATAGCCTTATGCCAAAATTTCATTTGTCAAATAACATCATTTCTTAAAATATCTTGAACTAACTTATTTTTTTAAAAAGTTTTTTGCTAAATATGTATTTTTTAAAATACATATTTTCTAAATTACAAAATACTATTATAGTTTTCTGCTACGCGTACAAAACCAATTACCCGTTTATATTTAATTATATATACTTCTAAAACTACTTTATATAGAAAAAAATTATAGTTTACATTTTTTCTAAGTTTTATATTTAATATTGAATAATTTTTATAACGAATATGCTTGTTGCTTGATAAATTTATATTTTTTCAAATTTGAGAGTGTTAATTTTTTATTTTTCTAAAATATTAATATTTTAAAAAAATTTATAATATTGTCTGATATAAAAATTTAATATTTAAAATTTCTTTAATTTGATATTAATATTCTTTAGTTATCTGGATAAAGATATTAAAAGTTATAATTTTAAAATAATTAACTTTTGTTTTGTATGAAATATATTTAATTATTACTATATTGATTTTTTATATTAATAAATTATAAAAAAATAAAATTATAAACCAACGATTAACGATTAATTTAATGGTTAGCCATTGGGTTTGGGGAAACGTGTAGTGGGTGGGGTTATGAAGGGGATATTGTAGGACGGATATGGAAAAGGTTTGACGATATGTTAAACGGGGTGGATAGCGGTTAGTAGGGGTGTTTATTCGGTAAATACCGAACCGAATTTAAATTATCGAATACCGAATAAGTTAAAAAATTAGCTACCGAATACCGAACCGAATTTTGTCAGTTCGGTAAATATTGAATTATTTCGGTTTGGTTTCGGTATTTGCCGAAATACCGAATTTTCCGAAATTTAATCAAATTAAATAAAAAATTAATAATAATAATATATTTAATAATATAATTAAATTCAAAAATATTAGTTTTAAATAAAACAAAAGATTAAATTCCCTTTTCAGTAAATTATCGAATTTTTTATCGAAACCGAATACCGAAATGTATGAAATTTAAAACCAAATACCAAACCGATTTCATAATTTGCTATCGGTTTAGTAAAAAAAATTTGTTATTCGGTTTTTATCAAATAGTAAATACTCCTAGCTGTTAGTAGTGTAACCGTTCTATATCTACTTATTGCCATACCTAATGCTCGTGCACACTCTTCTTCATGTTTGTTCCATTTTCTCAATTATCACTTCCTTTCTTCTTTCTCTAATAGTAACCGTTATTTATTTCCCTCCTTTGCTTTCAGGATGCTGTATTTAGAATTTTCAAGACTTTCCTAGACGTGAAAATCTGAAAATATTTGCCGTATTTTCAATTTCAAAGTTATGAGTTTCAAAATAAGGGTTACCGTTGTGATCAATTTCCCGTTGGGATCAAATTCCCGTTGTCTATTTCATCTATAAATCTCTCCCTAGTCCGCCATGGAGGCGTTCGAGAAGCTTGAGAAAGTTGGGGAGGGGGCTTATGAGCGGGCTTTTGTGAAGATTGTCGCATTGAACAACACTCGTCTTCATGAAAGGTGTCCCCGCCGACTACTCTTCGCGAGGTTTCTTTGCTTAGAATTCTCTCCCGTGATCCTCAAGTCGTTCGGTAGCTTGTCATTCAATTCGTTCGGCCTGGTTCTTTGTTTATGTTCGATGATTGTTCCCGAGGAATGGTTGTTGTTTGTTGTGCAGATTGATGGATGTGAAACAGAGGCAGAGTAGGGAGGAGAAAACTGTTGTCTACTTGGATTTTGAATAAACCTCAACAAGTACATACGCAGTTAGTTTCAGGCAGAATCCATAAGGCTATCCGGCCGAAATTATCAAGGCAACGTTTCTTGTTCACATTATTTTTTCTTGAATGTACATGTCTTCCACACTAATCCACAGGTAACCTCTTTCAGGATGCCGTATTCAGAATCTTCAGACTTTTCTGGTCGTGAAAAGAGTTTGCACAGCGTAATCTATCTTCTTGTAGTTTTAAACAATCTGATAATATTTGGTTTTCACAGTTCGTATTTCCGAATTTCAAAGTGATTTGAGTTTCAAAATAAGGATTACCGTTGTGATCAAATTCCCCTTGTCTATTTCATCTATAAATCTTTCCCTAGTCCGCCATGGAGGCGTTCGAGAAGCTTGAGAAAGTTGGGGAGGGGGCGTATGGAGCGGGCTTTTGTGAAAATTGTCGCATTGAAGAAGACTCATCTTCGTGAAAGGTGTCCCGCCGACT
>RWGZ01001078.1:0-48840 GCA_009725065.1 Utricularia reniformis
TTTATTTTGTGTTTAAGGGTGATGTTCTTGGTTCATTAGTTGAGTTCGACAAGGCTATTGAACTCGATTCTCGTCAGAGAGCATGTAAGTTTTTGAATACATGTCTAATATTTGTACCCAGAACTCTGTTCTAGTTTCCAGTCACGGGTTTGCTTCTTCATTTGTATTGTGATTAGAATTAAATTTTTAGGTGATCAGTTCTTTGGCAAAGAGGATTATCATTGTACTATCTTGATAGGTAGGCATTTATTTCTCTTTATCGTGAACCTTTTTTTGTTGGTGTTATGATAACCCCTTCTGTGATTGTATTGTTCATTATCTCTAGGTATGAAGAAGGTGCAGAGCAATTTAGACTAGATGTTGCACAGAATCCAAATGATACAGAGGAGTCAATATGGTGCTATCTTTGTGAAGCTCAACTGTATGGAGTTGACGAATCAAGAAGACGGTTTCTCGAGGTATATAATCGTACTGAGAACGAGAACCTTCATTTTCGTATTGGTATGGATAGGGATAAACAGCTTCTTATTCAAAATGTGCTTATTTTCTGAATTAAGGTCGGGATAGATTCACGGCCTGTGATGCGGGAAGCTTACAGCATGTTTAAAAGCGGTGGTGATCCTGAGCAGGTAAACTTTCATTCTTATTGACTGTGTCCTAGTTCCTGGATCAGTGAACATTAAGTTTCTGAGTTTATCAGAATGCCTCCTAGGTGCAGAATCGAATTAACTATTCCCCTCGTGTGATCAAATAGTTCGGAATATTGAATAATTTTGTTATTTCGGTAATTGATATTTTGTATTTGGTATTTAGTTGATTTCATAATGATTGTTTTCATGTCTACTTTCCGACCTTGTATTTAAATACAAGTTAGTAGAGAATTCAATGTTGTTTTTTGACTTGGAGACGAAAAAATATGGCCATTGCTTGGCTTTTCGATTAAATGTTTTAACGTGAACTTGATTTACGATATATGAGATGACATGATGTTTTTGTGTAAACGGAAAACTATTTGTTTGTCTTTCAGTATCGATACCGAAATAATATTGACATTTTGGTATTTGGTAGCGAATGTTCACCGCTACTCTTGATACAGCTTGTTGCGGCTTTCACAAACAAGCAGGATAACGAGAAATTCTATGCACATTTATACGCCGGCCTATATTACGAATCACAGGTTTGATTCTAAACATACCTATTCATCTCAATTGCCAAAAGTAAGTGTTTTTTGTTGATTGCAGAACAAGCCCAATGAAGCTAAACTGCAGATAATTGCTGCTTGCGAATCCGAATATGGTTCACGGTTAGTTTACAGTGCAGCAATTTAGTTTGATTTTGTCTGTGTAAAGTTATAAAGTCGATGGATTGCAGCTCCGACGACTACATGGCTTCTTTAGCCAGAGTTCATTGCCGCTGCAGGAATTGGATCATTCAGGTCTAACTCTAACTAAACTCTTATCATTTGCTTGCTTCTTACATAGATCATCTTTATTACTTTGGGTGTGTTCTGTGTGTATTATGAGAATATAAATGTGTTTTCAGAATATATTTATAGAATGTGAATCTCTTCAAGTGTTCCGCATGGTAAATAATGAATAGTGAAATAAAAATGATGTTGCGTAAAAAAATGGTTATGAAAATATATTCTGAATACTAAAGTACTATTTACCTTTGTATTTATAGAAAATAAGATTTATTTAATTATAAATAAGTAGGGGTGTTCATTTGGTAAATACCGAATCGAATTTCAATTATTGAATACCGAATAAGTCAAAAAATTATCTACCGTATTTTAGATTTAAGTGAATTTAGGTCTATGAATTTTGTAATTTGGTTGAGTTTTTGTCGATCGAGTTTGTTTACTATTTTAATATTCTAAAATTTAAAGTTAATTATATTAATATCTCAAATTTGACTTTGATATTTTGAATATTGGATTTGGATTTGAATGAAATTGTTATTTTTCGATTTTATTATAATTATTGTGATTTTATTAAATTTTATATTTTAATTACTAAGAAAATACTGATTAATTTTTTTTATATTCAAACATCAACTTAACTCATAATTTGTATTTTAAATTAAAGTTTATTGATCGTTTTCCTGATTTTTTGGATCCATTTGGAAAATCAAAATGTACCCTAAATTAAAACTTTAACTTAAACTACCATACCAAGCATTTTCAATGCATCAATAGGTTGTTTGTTTCTAAATCAAAATAGTAATATTATAAAAATATATTTCTTTAAAAAATATCATAAAAACAATGCAATTTATTATTGTTAAATATTTATTTTTGGGTTAGACATAAATTTGGTTTGGATAGTTTTATGATTCTAGTATTTTTATATCTAAAGTTTTATGATTCTAGCAATTGTAATCTCCATACAATGAATATGTTAAAATCAATCTCATATTTTGAAGTTTTAGTAAAATTAATCCTAAAATTTAGTTTGTATGACATAATTGACAGGTCAAATTTCAATTTTTTCAATTGAGATTTTGTTGTTAAATCAAATTTCGATGATCGATTTTGTTAATATTACAAAATCTTAAAGTTTGATAACTAAAAATATCATTATAAATTATACGGACAAATTATAAAAATATCACAATTTTCTCAATTATTTTAATGTTTGATTGTTATTTCCACTTGTGTTTAAAGTATCAATTATGAGACATAAAGTTATATGGAGTAATAATATACTCTATATGATTTTACCATTATATAAAATTGTGATATATATGATATTCATATTTAGATTTATAATATATAATTTGAAAAAAGTTATTATAAATAATTTTAAATGATTGAGACGGTTTCCAAGTATAAGTTACTTTTAGTTTCAATTTATATTTGTTTATTGTTGAATTTGATGGATATTCGCATTTCGATAGATGAAATTGGATTTTATGAATATTCTGTTGTTGATGCTCGGAGCATGTGGCTCCATATATATGAATTTACGTAATTACCCATTCAAATTATATTGCAAGATCAAGGGTTGGGTAGATGAAATTGGATTTTATGAATATTCTGTTGTTGATGCTCGGAGCATGTGGCTCCATATATATGAATTTACGTAATTACCCATTCAAATTATATTGCAAGATCAAGGGTTGTTATGTGTTTTGGACATATGTCAATTTCAATGGACAATTGGGGTATTTAATTACCGGAGATTCCGATCGGGTGATTTTACGGCGGCAACTCCTACGTGTCTCCATCTGAACGGGTTTCCGACGAGAAATCATTCTTCACGCGGTAAACTCGATCGACCGTCTTCCCAAGGTCAATTCTACACTAATTATATTGTGAGAAATAGAGCATGAGCTTTGTTGAAGTGAAGCACGTCTAGCGGTGGAGTTTTGACGCCATGCAAGCAGAAGTTTGTGTGATTTCTGCCGAGTGTGTCTGGTGATACTGATGTCGACGGAAAAGCTCATTTCCAGTGGTGGTCAGCTAAAGTTTTCGTCTTCTCAGTCTCTGCAGCTCACAGGGGAAGTAGCTACTCCGATCAGGATTTTTGAGGAGCTTCCAACTGCAACCATTGTTGAGGTTTCGTTGCCAGATGCTAGTGACATATCTCCGTTGTTATTGTCTTACACTATTGAACTGCAGTACAAAGAGGTAGATTTGGTTTGAAAATATGCAAAATTTCTGCTTTATGAATTATTAATAAATTTGGAGTGCAATTTTTTTCTAGCTTTATTAATGAGATGATTTTACAATCGGCATATTTATTATGTGTTACGATACTTGACAGCACAAATGGAAAGTGACGAAGAAAGCATCTCAGGTTGTCTATTTACACCTGGCATTGAAGAAGCGATCATTGATTGAAGAGTTTCATGAAAGGCAAGAGCAGGTTTGTTTCTATTTTTTGACAATTGAATGTCCAGTTTACCTTCTTTCCATTGTTAATAGTTTTTAATGGTGGATCATCACATCCTTACTATGCAATAATAATTCTACATTAAAAGGCTTCCGCTTTTGTTGGTTTCTCTAAAGATTGCAGATTGGCTACATAATATTGGATTGCGAGATCATGCAACAGTTATGCGTTATGAAGAGGACCCTGATGATGGAGCAGTTCCACTATACAATGAAGATAGTGCTAAAAGCAGGTGAACATTTCTGAAATTTAGTTTTTCAGTTGCCTAGATGGCTTTAGTGGGTTTTCTTCTTCCAAATGATATTTGCAGGGATGTTCCATCAAAAGCTGCCTTCTCAATCATTCGTCCAGCTATTGGTGACCAGCAGACAATTATGGAAAAAGCAAAAACAGCTATGCAAAGCTACCTGACCCATTTCCTGGGTGACTTGGACGTAGTGAATTCTTCTGAGGTGATGAGCGAAATCAAGTATTTTTGTGTGCATAGGCATTTTCCATTCAGCTAGTTGTAAAGAACTCATTTACTTTCCTCTGTCACTTCATTATTTACTTTTTTCATTTTGATATCATGAGCATTCACTTGAAACAAATCGAACTGAAGAGCAAACGAGTCTATTTTCTGAGCATTGTCTTGTTGATAGCCCTGCATCAGCCATACTGGATAATTGTTTCCAACCCTTTCTTATTTATCAGCTCTGTGTATGTGTCTTGCTTATTTTTTCCTTTTCTAATCCAAGGTGTGCAAGTTTCTGGAGGTATCTATCTTGTCATTTAAACAAGATTATGGTCCAAAACTTAAAGAAGGCTATGTGATGGTTAAACATTTGTCAAGATTTTCAGAGAGCAAAACATGTTCATGTTGTTTCTTAGGGAATTTCCTTGGCTGCTGTGGAAAAGGTTGGCAAAAGGTAAACGTATTTAATGGGAACTCTCGTTTTTCTAATGGGAAAATGCATATTACACGACCATTCATTTTGTATGCTGCCTATTTTAGGGGTTTATCAAAAACTTTTCAGTACATTTTTTTTAAATCTGGATATACGCTCATATCGAATTCATGCTTCTTTTAGAATTTGATAAGATGCTGATAATTGACTGGGTGACAGCTCTCACAGCTCCCATGATCTAAGTATTCCTATAATTATTTATTTCATTAAATATGCTATTAGTTTGCTGATAATATTATCTTCTTGAAATTTAGGTCTGGCTTGTTATGAAACCAGGTTTCTTGGCTTTCGTTAAACATCATTTTGACACGAGACTACTGGATATAGTTGTCTTTGATATCCTGCCAACCTCAAATCCCGTGGAAGATAATGAAGTGTGTTTGGCCAAAGAATTAAAGCAGCGTTACCCTCTGCGACATATGTTTCAGGTACATTTTGTTGGTCTGAGATGAGCTAAATCATATTGATAGCATGTGAATCAACCATTTCAAAAAATTTCCACTTAAAAAAATAATCGTGACTTCTTTTTATTAAACATCCACTCATGCTACATCCATTGATTGAACCCTTAATCTATTAATCCACGTATTTTTGGGAGTTACATGTTACTAGGTTATCAAAAGTGGCCACTCATTTGTGTCCTGAAACCCTTAATATGATATTTTAGGTTTCATCTGGAACTCGAAGCATAAATGTGAGAACTACAAGCCAAGCTAAGGTTGAAAGCTGGGTTTCTGCTATTAATTCTGTTGGAATAAAGGGTTCAGAAAGTTGGTGCTTAACTCACCGATTCAATTCATTTGCCCCTATTAGAGGGCTAGCTGAAGACGGAAGTCGAGCTCAATGGTTTATAGATGGCGAAGCATCATTCGAAGCAATTGCTACAGCAATAGAAAGTGCAAAAACAGAGGTTAGACTTCAAAACATTAAGTATGGTCTGCTCAATTTCTCTCAATGTTGTTTATTTAGTGAAAAGAAAATTTCATTTTTACAGGAATAACAAATTGTTATTCCCAACACTACAAAGTTTTAACAACATGCATTTAGCAATTAGCATTGCCTCACAAGATGCTTGAATCCATTCATAAACCTAAATCTATTTATCATGGCTTGATGTTTTCTGATATAAAAATAGTACATTTGCAAGCCCAATATACTCTTATGATTCAGAGACATTTGATTCCTTGAAGTTGTACCCAAAATTATCGTAAGGTTATTTTTGGTGCTTCAAATGTCTTAACGTTAAGCAATGGCAGATATTCATGACCGGTTGGTGGATTTGCCCTGAATTGTATTTAAGAAGGCCATTTCACAATAACAGCTCTTCCCGACTCGATGCTTTACTTGAAACTAAAGCTAAGCAAGGGGTTCAGGTATATTTCTTATAAATTTATATATGTATGGTCTCTGCCTCAATTATTTTGAACTGTCATATTTTTTTCGATCATAAAAAAATCTGAACATGCATGCATTTATGAAATGCCAACGAAGTATTTAAATGCGTCAATGATGCATATTCTGGCATATTTTCCTAAAAAAAGTCCTGCATTTCAAGATTCTAAATAGGCTTTGCTTCATGGGAACTTTAGCTATGTCTTTCACAGCAGTGGGCCATTGAGACGATGGGGAATATTCTTTAACTTTTGGAATGTTTTTTGGATTCATTTGATTTTATTTTATTATTCTCTTATTTTATTTTGTTCAGATATTCATCCTTCTCTACAAGGAAGTTTCTATTGCTTTGAAGATTAATAGCTTGTACAGTAAGAGGAAGCTGCTAAGCATTCATGAAAATGTTAAAGTTCTCCGATATCCTAATCATTTGTCGACAGGAGTCTATTTATGGTAAGGTCTTGATTGGTGATATAACGATTTTCGCCTTGAATCTTGAAATAAGTGATTTGGTTTTTCTTCGTAATAAACTACAACTGGTTCATATAGGTCTCACCATGAAAAGCTTGTTATTGTTGACCACAAGATTTGCTTTATTGGTGGACTGGATTTATGCTTTGGGCGCTATGACACATGTGAGCACAAAGTCAGTGATTACCCTCCTAGTTTATGGCCGGGAAAGGACTACTATAACCCAAGGTATGTTTATCTTCACTTTTCAAACTTGCATGTCACTCAAAACTTTGAGCTTAATAGGTGGGTACTAAAAATATTGCATCTGTCCTTGCATGTTGGATTTGGGCTGAAAGTGAGTCATGGATAATACTGACGAAAGATATAAACTTGAGTTTGTTAGTTTCTACAGAATGAACAAGTAACTGTGATTTTTTCATTTGAAACTTTTGAGTTGCACTGGCTCAAAAGCTCAGTTAATTTGTATCCTGGGACGTTATATTGTATTGAAACAACATTGAAGTGGCGTCTTGTGGATTGAATGAAACTTAAATTTAATCAAAATAAATGCATGGATAACTAATTTCACACTGCTCTAATTTAGAATAGCAGCCCACCAAGAAGCTTTTGCAAATTATTTTATTTCTGCTGAACTTCTTTCAGAGAATCAGAGCCAAATTCTTGGGAAGATACTGAGAAAGATGAACTGGACAGGAAAAAATATCCTCGGATGCCATGGCATGATGTGCATTGTGCTGTTTGGGGCCCCCCTTGCAGGGATATCGCCAGACATTTTGTCCAACGTTGGAACCATGCAAAGGTTTGTTTTCATCATTGTTCATTCATCGAGTAAGCTAATTGCATGTCCTTCAGTGACATATTTCTATGAATACAGAGAAGCAAAGCACCAAATGAACAGAAGATACCGCTACTCGTGCCTCACCACCACATGGTTTTACCTCATTATTTGGGAAAGAGTCAAGCTATTAATGCTGAAAGAAATACTTCCATAGACTACTCTACAGAAACTAGCATGAAGGATTCCTTTTGTCCTCAAACTCCTCCAGAAGACATTCCACTACTCATTCCTTATGATGCAAATGGTATAGACAATTCTGCTTTTGAAAGCAATTCAGGAAATTTTTCTTCAACATACTTTGATCATACAGGTTTGAGTGATAATTTATCTTTTATATCATTTCCTCAGAAGAATTTTAGTTTCCATCAACTTCGTAAAGTTTAAGTTTTATGTGAAGAAATATCAGATCCCGAGCTTCAAGTCGAAAGTTCCAGTTGGCAAACACAAGAGCAAGCTTTCTCCTTTTTTCCAGGACAGATTGGCCATAGTTGTTTATGCAACTGTCAAGTTGTGAGAAGTGTCAGCCAGTGGTCTGCTGGCACTAGCCAAACAGAAGACAGCATTCATAGAGCTTACTGTACTCTCATTGAGGAAGCCGAGTTTTTCATATATATTGAGGTTAGGTCTATTAATCTGATCTATATTCATCTGGTAGGATTTTTCCTAATATCCTAAGACGAATACTTGTTTACAAGAGTATTCCAGCTTCATTTCGTCAGAAGCTCCTTTTTTATTTTTTTGGCTGATCAGAAATACGCGAGTTTATAAATTACTGTGCATTTTCCTAACTAACTTCATCTTCCAGAATCAGTTTTTTATATCAGGCCTGGCGGAAGATGAAGTTATACAGAACCGTGTTCTTGAATCGCTATACAACCGCATAATGAGGGCACATACAGAAAACAAGTGCTTCAGAGTTATTATAGTCATCCCACTCTTGCCTGGATTCCAGGTAGCAATTTTCTTCTCTTTTGTTATTTCCCTCTCTATCTGAATTTTATGATAACTTCTGGTATAACAGGGTGGCGTTGACGATGGTCGTGCAGCTACTGTTCGAGCCCTAATGCACTGGCAATACCGTACCATATGCAAGGGAGAAAGTTCAATATTGCAAAAACTCTTCTCCACGCTGGGACCTATAGCACATGATTTCATAGCGTTTTTCAGTTTGAGGGCTCATGGTCGACTTTTCGAGGATGGTCCTATGGTTACCAGTCAGGTTTTGCCCTCTTTTCATCTTGGTTTAAACTATCTTCACCATATTTGTTTACAGCCATTTCAAATCCTTTTTGGCTATAAAAAACTTGCATATATTTCACAAAGGCCTCTGAACCATCCATTTGCATTGTACAGGTGTATGTACATAGCAAAATCATGATAGTAGATGATCGTTGTGCTTTGATTGGATCATCCAACATAAACGATCGCAGTTTGCTGGGTTCTAGAGACTCCGAGGTGAGTATATTTTGACAACCTTAAGACTTGATTACGTATACAAGTGCCTTTTCCATAAGACAAGAACATTTGAATCTCACTGTCCATGATGGGTATCCCGAAAATATCAATGTTAATAAGTTGCATTACATATTTAATTTTTTCTCTAAAGTGAAAACCAGATAATATTCTTTCATGATTTATATACACGAACAGATAGCTATCCTTATTGAAGACAAAGAGTTCATTGATTCATCAATGTGTGGGAATCCATGGAATGCAGGAAAATTTGCATTTAGTCTTAGAGTCTCATTGTGGGCAGAACACCTTGGCCTACATCCTGAAGAGGTGTGTGTGATTAACAATATTATGTCATCATCTGGTTTGTCTCATTACAAAATTTCACAGGTTTCGCGGATACAAGATCCGATATCCGACACAACATACATGGACTTGTTGAAAACTGCGGAGGTACATTTACTTGTCATACATCCAATTCAGTAAAAGAAAATGAAAACTCTTGTATACTCTCATCCATTTCGATTAATACGGGATTTGGTTTTCTAAATTTGCAGCTGAATACGAAGATCTACCAAGAGGTTTTCTCATGCATTCCCAATGATAAAATCAACTCCAGGTTCTTACTTTCTTCTACCTACAATCTTGGTTATCCCATGTGTAGAAATTTAAGATTCAATATAACGAGAGAGTATATATGTAGCCCAGTCCATAAAAGAATAGAACTAGATTGAAAAGGCAAACCAATTACTCATTATACTACTCCTCTTAATACACTATAACATTTCACTTTTTATCATTCGTGTTGATCATTTTAGATAAAAAACTGATTTAGTGTCTTTGTAGTCCAGTCCAAAAGAGAATTGAACAACATTGAAACCCTAAACCAATTACTCATGATACTATTCTCTTATAAAGTAGACTTTTTAGGGTTTTAGTTGATAATTTTGACATGATTTCAGATGGGCGCTGAGACAAAGTACGAGCCAGTGTAAACAGAATGTTTCCTTGGGAGTATGTAGTGAAATTGAAGAAAAAATGGATTCAATGAAGAAACTAAAGTGTGTAAGAGGATTTCTTGTTACTTTTCCTTTAAAATTTATGAGTGAAGAAGATGATCTTAGACCAAATTTTATAGAGGGAGAGTTTTATGCATCTCCTCAAGTGTTCCATTGATAGATGATAACATGTAAAATATGCACGTCTTTCTATTCTTTTCATTGTTCATGTAACTTCTTCATGTGTATTCTTTTGTAAAATAGTCTCCATGTATCCAATTTTAAATCTACTATTTGAAATACAATTCAACTCGAAAACTAAAGAAAATCATAAAATACTCTTCAAAAATCTAACATCTTATATTATTTCCAATTGGTTTGTGAGTTTTTTTAATTTCTAGTCCCCTACCCTTAGGCCATCCACAACATCTTGGCGCTCAAGGGGTCAAATTCTTCGACATATGGGATTTTCCTCAATTTTTAAAAAATTAATTTTAAAATAATTATAAGATTTAAACATTTATAATATATTAGTATAATGACTTTATCGATGATATTATAATTGTTATGTATTAGATGTGCAAAATGATATTATCGATAACATTAATTATGATTTTAATAACTAAAATGATATTATTAATAAACATTTATAATAGATTAATATAATGATTTTATCGATAATCTTATAATTGTTATGTATTAGATGTGCAAAAATGATCGATAATATTATGATTGTTATATATTAAATGTGCAAAAATGATCGATAATATTATGATTGTTATGTATTGGATGTGCAAAATGATATTATCGATAACATTAATTATGATTTTAAAAACTAAAACTGAATTAACTATCTATAAAATTTATTAACTCTCGATTAATAAGTTAGTATTTACATAAAAAAACATAATATACAAAAAAAATGATAAATATCCGTACATTATTGTATAGATTAGATGAAAGTTATTTATAAAAATATTGATATTAATATTAAAAATAAAAAATGATGATATATACTAAAGGACTATTTATCCTCTCTTGGAAGTACTACTATTCCAGAGAAACTTTTTGTGTATAATTGAGCTTTCTTCTTATATAAATAATTAAAGAAAAAATCATTATTAGTCTCTCTAATTTGTAATAAATTAATTTTAGTTATACCATTTAAACATAATATATGATAAATTTTAATTCATAATTACTAAAATATCCTAAATCTTAAACCACTATAATAACTATGATTAAATTAGTTTTTTCATTATAAACTGATTAGAATAAATTTCATAATGCATTAAAAAGCAATTTTGAGGTAATCAACAAAGATTTCAATGAACATTAAATACTAATTAATTAATTAATTAAAAATAATGATCAGATTTCAGGGATTTATTAGATAAGACCCCGACAAAGAATGACCAACTTAAATACTAATTAATTATAAATAATCCTAAATTGATACCTTGCTAACTAAATATTGTGGATTAGTTTACCACAAGCAATTTTATGTTCTTATATTCTTTATTCCCTTATTTTGATAAGAAATCCTATTTTAAATTTTATTCGTATTACTTTCTATTTTAATTTGTACCATTATTAAAAGAGTGGAGATTCTTTACATTGTCTCTTTAATTATTCATAATGTTGGAGTTACGTTTATCACACAAATTTAATCTTGAGGTATCAAATTCTGAGATTTTCATATCTTATAAACTTTATATATTTTGTTAAAATACGGATAATATTCATTCTAAAGTAATATTAACTCACATCTAGAGTAATTTTATATTTATTTTTCGAAACTTATATTGCAATTAATGAAAATTGTGTACATGACCCCTAATGTTTAAAATAGTGTAAAGACAATGTCTCCAAAGTTTGTGAATTGCGTGAGAAGCTCTCTAAGTTTCAAAACCGTTTGAAAATGACCCTCGAGTGAATAGTAACAGTTTTCGTCTTTTTTCTTATAAGTGATTTTGATAATTTATGCGTTATTTTTAAAATTTTCAAAGTTTGGAGATATAGTCATAACATCTTTTTAAGGTTAATTAGTCAAATAGAAACTATCAGACATTTAAAATATGAACGAGGATAATTGTCAAATATAAACTGTTTCGAAAGTTCAGGGGCCAATTACGCAATTTTCAAACTTTGAGGACACGGTGTTTACAACATTTAAAAGTTTAGGGGTCAACCGTGCACATTATATCAATTTCGAGGGTTTTGTATGCAATTTACAAACTTTAGGGGCATCGTCTTTGCATCATTTTAAACATTAGAGGTTAATTACAAACACCACTCAATTAATAAGTAATTGATTTTGATCAATCATTTCTAATATGATTTTTTCTTTATATGTTGAACGGAAAGTCTCCATTTTATTTAATTCTAAATTTCAAATTTTATTTATGGAATCCAAAATTATATCCTTTTATTGTGTGCTTTCCATTACCTCTATTTCAAACTGCATATGAAAAATGGTTCGTTTCTTAATTGAATTATTCAACAACATCAATCATTCTTTAAAATTTAAAACGTTAATTTTGAAAAATCCAAGCCCCCGTGCAATTTAGTTTAAACGTATATTTTGAAACTACGGTTGAATAGTTAACCCAGTGTTTTCATACCGGACGGTATACCGACCGGTACATCAAATTTCGTTTGGTACCGGTATTTTTTTTCATACCGCCGGTACCGGGTATTAAAGTCGATTTTCGAGTTTTTTCGGGTTTGATACTGAAAAACTAATTAAATATTAATTTTTTAAAAAATAAAATAAAATAATATTTGGTACCGACCGGCATACCGATCGTACCGCTCATATCGGTCCGGACCGGTAAGTAATTCCGGACCGGTATGAAAACATTGCGTTAACCATGATTTTACGATTTTATTCAAAATGTAATGAATTTTTAACACATATTTAGGTTTGATAATTGTTTCTTACTTTATTTTATTGTACTTCTTCCACTCCATTTTCCCTCTAATATATATATTGTAGCAAATGCCTCAAAACGCACCGAGTTACTAAGAGCTTAAGGAAGCATCTATAATCAATGTTTCATATCGATCCTGAACTATGTACTTATCTGGAGCGGTACGATCGGCATACCTGAAAGCATACTAACCAGTACCAAATTTTATATTATTTTATTGTATTAAAAAATAATATTTAATTAGTTTTTTATGATCTGGTCCGAAAAAACCGGAAATCGACTCTAATGCCCAATATATGATGGTACTAAAAAATACCGATCAAACCAGATATTTGACGTACCGGCAGTATACCGTCCGATATGAAAACATTGCCTAGAATGGTTAGACCCGATTTTATGTCCCCAAACGCCATATGGAAAAATAAATGACATGATGTATTCTTTTAAAACATAATGAATAATATTTCTTGAGTAACATAGTGTTCTTAGATTATAATAGATAAGACCCATAAAAATGAAATTATAAAAAAAAGTAAATGAAAATATTAATTTCAAACAAGAAATTTTAAATTTTTCTTCTAAATTATGACAATTACATATTTATATCAAAGTATAGTACCGCTTCGAAAATCAGATTCTTCTAAAATTTCCGTTTCAACGCTTCCGTTTCGCAGCTTCAACGAATTCGCTCCCATGAATCCTAAAAGCATAGCTCACTATTATATGAGTTCCAAGTCAAATGTAGGAATGAGTATGGACAGTCCCAACCCGTACAAATGGATCAACCTATGTACCTACTCATAAAAATGAGTATGGGTTGAGCAACAAAAATCGACCCACCTACCTTTACGGATCAACCAGTTTATATGACCCAAATGTTTATTATTTATGTTTTTTTAGGATTAACATTGAAGAGTTTTTGAATAAAGTCAACACAAGTTAAACCAAATTTCTAACTCATTGACTCAAAAAAATTTCTAACATATTGAGTCAACTCGTATATATGCCTAAACTGTTGGACCAGAAGTGTCCTAGTCAAATATTTGGCTAGAGTTAATCTTATTGTTATTGTAGCATAGATATAAATGGCTACTTTTTAGAAAATATTCGCTATAAATAGAGAATATAATATGATATTTAAGGAGAATGTAGTTAAAACCTAAAACAAAAAAAAGCAGTGGAACATGTCAAATTTAATTTAAATTTGAAAATATATAATTAATTTACATTTATATATGATTTAATCACGATACGAGTCAACCTCTGGTTAAACATTTTAACCTTTTATTTGACCGATTTAATATCGGGCAAAATGTTGACAATATTGGTTAAATATCATTTTAATCCTCCCTTATATGTATAGAATCAATTCCTTAAGTATTGAAATTGTTTGGTTTCTCAATAAATATTTCCCAATTTTCCACATAAAAAATATTATCTTCTTTCAACTTTAAATTGATTATCAACCATTTAAAAAAAATACAAATTAATTTCTATTATGGTAGCATTATTATAGTATATTTGAATTATTAATTGTCTTTATAATGTCACTATTTATAAGATATTTCACAATAAAGAACTATGTATATTTTTTATTTTTACACTTGTCTTGGTTGAAGACGCACTTAAAATTCTATGCAGCACGGACTCTTTAGATCGATTTAGTAAAATTCGATTTGATTTAATTCGACTCAACTCAATAAATTTTAATAGTCGTATTTTCCACTCATTTCGATTTTTAAATAATATACTATGAAATAAAGATAAAATAAATATAATTAAATTTGTTGAAAGTTGCATAAAATGAAGTCTACAATTACAAATGTTTTTCCAATTTATTATACAAAAAAAATTAGTTTCATTAAAAACCAATGTAGCCAATCGATCATAATTGTCTCCAAAAAACAATCATTTTCTACTCCAATATCGCTTGTGCGAATAATACAAAAGTAGATCGACTAGATAACGTCATGAGAACACATACCCATAAAAAATCAATCAAATTAATGTCGAAATCAAAACAGTATCGTTTTCTATCAAATGCCAAGTGTTAGAACGAGTTGGAGAGTATTACTCGATTTAATACTAGGATGCACGAACACTTCGTATTTTTAAAACTTCGTGTTTTTGCATTTGCCGGACACACATTCACGTGTCCGACATATAATACTAGTGTCTATTATTCTCATATATATTATATTTTTAAATTATTTTTCATTTTATAATTTTACTATTAATTATTTTATTTTGTAATATATGATATATTATTTATCTTCCGTTATACATATTATTGTTTTTGTTCATATTTTATTAATTTTTTATTTTTAAATCCTACGTGTCCTAATGGACACTTTAGGATGAGTTCTCATTTTTACCGTTTTTAAACGTTTACGTATTACGTGTTCAAGAGCTAATACAAGTCCATGCAAAAAATTGTAGTGTTGATTCCAATGTTTTAAATGCCAGTACCGGCCGGTATACCTGACAAGCTCATTGGATCGGTATATTGGATATGTTTTGGGTATACCGGATATGTACCTGAATATTAAAATAAATTAAATTATAAAATATTCATATTTTATTTTTTTAATATAAAATCTGACCCAACCTGCAAAGACACGATCCAACCTATAAAAGCCCGATCCAACCCGAAAACCGTACCGGCCAGTACGTCCGAAATTTTCTATATACCGGAAATTTAAAACAATGGTTGATTCTGGATAATTATAAAATCAATCTTAAAATAACAGCTTTAAGACATAATCTTTGTTAAAAGGAAAAATCCGATCCGATAAGGACGTGAACAAAAACTAAAATCCAGTTATGATGGAATACCTACCGAGGAGTGAAGTAGATGAGAACAAGGGACATTATTGTAATATAGTAATTTGGCTGTTCATCGCACTTACATACGAAATGGCCGATGATTACGTGAAATTTGAACGAATAAGGAACGATTCCGACTGTGGGTACTAATGCTTCGCTTTTACAGATCTTATTTCCATTCTCCTTCATTTACCATTCCTTTATTTCTTCAAGCCTAGATCGAACACCAGGAATAGTATTTTATGGAACTAGAATTTGTTGGGTCTATTTTGTTCCCTTTTAGTTTTACATCTCAAGAACAGTGGGAACCTCAAAAAGATCAGACCTTGAGATCTTTCAAGTCTGATGTTTGGATAGAAAAAACTGAAGAGGATTTAACTTCCTTATTATAACAGTTCTTCCATTTTTATTTTCTTCAGGGATTACGGCATTACCGGATCTCATTTATGCATACCCATGTTCTAGGATTTTTCTGAAAAAAAAAATTGTTTCTGAAGTCATCCCTTTCTGCCTTTAGGAATTGTTGTAAGTGAAACCCGTTTAGAGTGCATTTTGTGCTTGTCTGCCATATTTTGCTGATCTGGGGACGAGTCATTTTAAAGAAACTTGGGAGTTTAGAGCTTCTCTTCATAATGATTCAAGTAAGCATAGCATGATTTGTTTGTTTTGATAGATTATAGATAAATGAGCTGCAGATTTGAACCTAGAATTTTCAACCTGGCACGCGCTAATTTTAATATTTATTTTCAGCCATTCAGTGCTATAAAGAATACCTTTTTCATAAAAGAATCTCTGTTTTACATCTTGATCGTTTAATTTGTGCAGCTTGTGATTTTTTATGTAATAAAATGTTGTTTTCTGGTTAAGGAATCCTTTTGTGTCCACTCACCATGTCTGTAATTCCTATTTTATTTATTAAACAGTGAGATCTCAACTATGTGATGCAGAAAAAAAACATGGCTTTTGCTTGAATTGCCTTAGCTTCTTAGCTTCACTAGTCTGTTATCCGAACACTTAATCGGGTATCTTCGTTCTTTGAACGCTTTCTTAAAGAAGTGCATCTTTTTTCTCTTTCAGAAGATGCCTTTCAAGGATTTCATCACCGAATATGGTGAAGCAAATCAGTATGAAATCCAAGAGGTTGTTGGTAAGGGAAGTTATGGTGTTGTAGCTGCTGCAGTCGATACTCACACCGGAGAAAAAGTAGCAATAAAGAAGATCACCAATATTTTCGAGCATGTATCCGAAGCAACTCGCATTCTCAGAGAAATTAAGCTACTCCGATTGCTTCGTCACCCTGATGTCGTTGAAATTAAGCATATTATGTTGCCTCCATGCCATAGAGAGTTTAAAGATATATATGTTGTGTTCGAATTGATGGAAACTGATCTTCATCATGTCATTGGGACAAATGATAATCTTACTCCTGGTCATCATCAGTTTTTCTTGTATCAGTTGCTTCGTGCTTTAAAATACATACATTCAGGTACCGATTTCTCAAGTTTATTTATTTGTTCTTCGTTAACTCATTTTTCGTGGTTTTTCTGTTTGCAGCAAATGTTTTTCATCGAGATTTGAAACCGAAAAATATACTTGCTAATGCAGATTGCAAGTTGAAGATTTGTGACTTCGGTTTGGCTCGTCCATCGTTTGGTGATGCGCCTTCTGCTGTTTTTTGGACTGTATGATTCGAAGTTTCTGTTAAATTTATAGAGTCGGGTTAATTTACATGGGAGTGGTCGAATATAACGTATAAGAGAGATGAGACCATACCGTAAAAGATTTGAACAAGTCATTTACTATGGTTTCGATGTGGGATAGTTTTTATCATTTCAACAGTTTCAGCATCTCATTTTTTGCATAATGATATGTGTAACGTGTACAGGACTATGTTGCTACTCGTTGGTATCGTGCCCCCGAACTTTGTGGCTCATTTTTTTCGAAGGTAAATAGTGTCCCTGATAAGTTCTCTACCATTTTAAACGCTAAATTTTATGATTTTGTACCTTCTGCAGTATACTCCTGCTATTGACATTTGGAGCATTGGATGTATATTTGCTGAAATACTCACCGGTGAACCACTGTTTCCCGGTACGAACGTGGTCCATCAACTCGATCTCATTACCGACCTTCTCGGTACACCTTCTCCTGAAGCTGTTTCTCGGGTTAGCTCTACGACCTTTTTCTCAACTTTTGGATCAATCATCTTAATCGAATATAAGTTCGTTTTCTCGATGCATACAGATTCGAAATGAAAAGGCACGAAGATATTTGAATAGCATGAAAAAGAAGCCTCAGCCATTTTCCCATAGATTTTCCAGGGTCGATCCTCTAGCTCTCCGTTTACTCGAGCGTTTAATTGCGTTTGATCCGAAAGATCGTCCCTCTGCTGAAGAAGTAAGCCTTTTTTTTGATTGACACCTTGTTCATAATATTCATGCTCTTAGTTAACATGTGTTGTCTCAGGCACTGACAGATCCTTACTTCTTCGGGCTAGCGAATGTTGAAGACGAGCCCTCGACTCACCCCATTACTAAGTTTGAGTTCGAATTCGAGAGGAGAAAGATAACAAAAGATGATGTTAGGGAGCTAATCTATAGAGAGGTACGATATTTTGATATAATATGACAACGGGTTGTTGTCCGATTATACGTTGTTTTTAAACGAACAGATCTTAGAGTATCATCCTCAGATGCTACAAGAGCATCTTTGTGGCACTGAACAGATCCACTTCATGTATCCAAGGTATAATAATAAGTTACAAACTTATTATAGAAGAATGTACTTATATTGTGAATCTTATGTATCAGTGGAGTTGATCAATTCAAACAGCAGTTTCTTCGTCTAGAAAGCCATCCCGGAAAAGCGAACAAGGCTCTAGTGCGAAGGCGATATGCATCACTTCCCAGGTAATGATCAATTCACCAGAAAATATATTCCCAATTAAATCGATGAGAGCCAAACGTAAATGAAGAAATAAAAAGAGATTGAACTTAAACCGAGAAAAACCACGTGATTGATAAAACCTCAGTCGTAAACTTATTATAACGAGAAGAATTGAGAGAACAATATGTTACGCCTTATTTACAATTACATTGTTTAGGAGGTCATCTAGGATGATGGGTGGTTGGAGGTAGTGGAAGTACCACGTTTGGTCGTCCATTTGAGTTTCGTAAATATCTTTCCATGATATGTCTTCCCGATTGGTCATTTTACCGATCTACAACTCCATTTCACGTCAAGCTGTCATTTCCTTGACCGATCGGTAGCTATGATGATCATCACACTTGGTTGTCGTCATCTGATCGATTCGCCATCCAGGTGTAGCTCCGATCATCCCAATCACACGATCGGTCGATGAGACCGATCAAGACAACATCAACTCTTCATATTAGGTTTTTCATGTGGTTGATGGGGTTTAGGGTTGATCGACATTAGCCCCGATGCCCTTGTTGGTCATGCCAACCGACCAACTGAGTCTTTCGGAATGAGCGTAAATGCTCTCCCAGATTAGGCTGTTCGACTATCACTCGACCTTCATTCTTAATTCTTAATGAATGCCATTTAAACTAGCCATCTGCTCAATGATTTATTGTTTTGTATACAGGGAACGTGTTTGTGGACTGATTGAGAACAGTGATGAAGATAACGATGACTCTAGAACTCCTCGTGCATTGGTTCTGATTCCGAACGCAACACTTGAGAGCCCTCAAAAACAAATGGATACAGCAGGGAGTGAATCAAAAGAAAAGAGAAACAACAGAAAATCATGCTGCAGCGCACGTTGCTTCTTAAGGAGCAGCAGTATTAGCGCTTCAAGATGCGTCGGCACAAACTTCTGTAAGGTAAATTTCACTTCTTCCTCGAATAGAGTAACATGAATCCCTTCTTATTACAGATGCTAACTTGTTTGGACAATTTCATAATTCTATGTCTTAACTGATAGATATTATGTCCGGGTGGTCTGTTCTGTTGGTTCTCAAATCTCAATCAAATTTTATGATGATTATGAAAGCCGGAACTTGTTACTTATGCATTCGAGTAATTACTAATTATATTAGAATAAATAGAAGACAAAATTGCAATTTCAGCTATAATTCAATAAATGTGTAAAAATTAAGGTTTTTCAAATTGGTTGGACTTCTAAATTATATATTGGTAAAAATAGTTAAAAATATTTAATACTTGCAACAAAATTAGTCATTTAAAAATCATATCTGTATCAATAAAATATTTAAAGTACTTAGAATATTTGTATTGTAGTGTGAATACATAAATATATTATGAGAAATTGAGGCCATTTAAATGCAATTTAGACTTTAAAAATCACGTTAAGATAGTAATTGGTATTCAAAGCATTGGCGAAAATGTAGAAAATTGATGGGTGAACGAAACGATATTTTTATTTTGTTTGGAAAAATTACGTTTTTAAAAATATATGGTGAATACACTTCATTCCACGCACCTAAACCAAACAAAGCCAATATAAAATAGTATGACATATTTTGTCTTCCTTGAGAGTTATTAATCATCACAATTAAAAAGTTGTGTACAAATTTGTCAAATTGATATAAATATGAAGATCATTTTTGCATAACCTAAAATTGTTGTGGTATGAAAACCGGGGGTGTCAACAGTCGTCCAGTTCTTACAAGACGAACTCGGTTTTAATTTGTTTTGTATAGGGAAAACGATTAAGAATCAAATAAAAGAGGACAATGTAATTTTAGAGTGGAAAATCCCTGAAAGAAGAAGAAAAAACTACTTGACTAAGAATTAGAAATGCTCTTAGTCGATCCAATAACTTACAAATGTCATGTTTGTTCTTTAGAAACAATAAGTGAAGGGAAAGCTTAAGGGAAACAGGAGAAAATCGAAGAAGATGAAGATCTTATTTCTGTTCCCAAGTGTCTCTTTTATATGTCTTTCCTACTATGTGAACAGTAGAGTGTCGTTTTGTGCTTGTCACATGCAATTAAGTCGGCTCGTATCGGACGGGACAGCCGCCGGACATGGCTCTACACTGCTGCGAGGCGTCAGGACTTTTGGCGCTACTAACCGGTTGTCTCCAAACCAAAGGTGGCTCGTACGACTCTGTCAGACACGCCTCTGACAAGATTATCAGAGGCTATTATCACATGTTGAAAAGTGTGGATAGCCCGAAGCGTAGTCTGTGCACCCTGGACTGATCTGTTCCGATGAGGAGGAGAACGCCTACCTCTATCGATCGGTCCTGGTCAGTAAGAACAGACATTCGAGCCCGACTGTTCTCGTCTGGCTGTCCATTCACGTGAACTGGATCTGAGCCTTCAAGTTCGGCTTTTGTCACTTAGGCTGACCTGGATAAGCTTGGGTTTAACCAAGTTCGGAGTATCGGGTTCCGAGAGTCTCATAAAAAATATTAGAAATTGCTATGAAAGAGAAAGAAAATACTAATCGGTTAAGATCGTTAAATCGGTAAATACGACATCAACCAAGAATTTATTTTTAACAGCATGTAAAATGGGTTTTTGAAGATAAATCAGCTCATATGGGCTTTTATACTTTCACAGGCCCAAGTAGTTGTTCAGTTCATGAATTCGTTATCTTCTTCGGAGGTTTCCACTTGTATATTCTTATGAAAAGGAGTTCAAACTTCAAATAATATCTTTGTCGTTCTCTTCTTTCTGGCCCGTTAGAGGTCCCTTCTTTGTTGTTTGGCGCCTCTACTATGGCTCCCGAATTCATCCCATGTTTTCTAAAACTTTGGAACTCTCATTATGTTTCTCTAATTCACAAAATTTCTCTTATTTAGCTCTTGCAGGCTCTCTGTCTGAATTTCGGGAGTGACAGTTCTGGCTGTGTGTAGGGGTAACATGGTAGGCCATCATTTCTTCTTCGATGCATTCAAATTTCAAAAAAATTGTGTCGAGATGGGAAAGTGGTAGCTTATTATCCTTATCAATGGATCATTTTTCTTTGGGGTTTTCGGTGTGCATAAAATTGGTTTATCTAGGCGAAAGCATGAAAGAGCATTGATGGTATCTTCTTTTCTATCAATCATAACAAAATAACCATCTCAATCTCCTTAATATGATTTGTATAATTTTTTTTGAAGACATTAAGTGTACCAGCAATGATCATCCTGAAACATGATCCTAGTGGTCTGATATGGACATCGTAATCCAGAAAATTAAATTGGATTGACCATCTTCTTGTGGCTATTATTTGAAAATACTTTATCGTCTCAGGGTTTCAGTGATAAATGCTTGAAGCACGCTGTAAATTATGATGCTCAGTGTGCATTTAGTAACATATTCCGCAGAAATATGAGGTATTGTGAAATTTCAGCTATATGTCTTCTTTAGTGCATTCTAATATCTAATCTGTATGCAGGTTCAATAATTTTCTTTCCCCAAACATGTTAACTTCCTTTCGGTCAAAGCATAAGTTTCCAGAAAAGATGCTGAAGGGCATAAGTCAATTTGAAAAGGTAAGAAAAGCTACTGCTAAGAGACATGCAAGTCATTGCATTCACCAACTTCACGGGGCTTGTTACAAGCATATAAATGTTATGATTATACTTTAAAGTTAACCCTGTGAATATCCTCTTTTGCTTTCGTTTTTATTTCTTTAATGCCATTTCTTCAAAATGTGATACTTATTTTCTCTAGAAAAAAAGGAGTCGGTATTCTTCGATTTTGGACGTACGTGCTTCTGAGAATTGCATCATGTAGTGGGAATAAGGATTTTACTTTTGGGTTTTTTCTATGCTAGTGAGTTTTATTCTGAAATATTACAATATTAAATTTTGTGTTTTTTTTATAATACTATATGTTGATGCGACTGGCTGCTCGATTTTCATGTAGGAATCTGCTTTGATAGGTTACAATGGAATTCATGACTTCATTGGCAGTGATAGATCAAAGCAAAACATATGTGAGAATCTTAAGGATGAAAATATGGATTTTGATCCAACTTTGGTATGCAAAAAATTCCCGTCCATCAGCTTTGGATACTTCCCTGCCGTGGAATTGTATGATGGTCCAGCAAGCTACTCCAAAGCAAAGGAAGAGTTGGAGCTCCCAATTCTTGAAGATGGTATTCCTGGTCACACAGACCCAGATTGGGTAAATCCGAATTGTGTCTACCGAGATCTGCTTTCTTTATATTCAGAGATTTCAAGTATGCATCCCTCTGTCCTGGAAAATGAGTTGGATAAATCTACTGTAATCGAAACAAGTGTCAAAAGTTCTTCCCTGCCAATTGTGGATAAATTATCTAGTACTTCTGGGTATGAAAACCAACCAACTACTGGAACATCAGTTGAAATACTTGATAAATGCATAGATTGTATTCCAGGGCTGACAAAACGGCAGCTTGCCCTTCTTGAGAACTGTGGTTTTCACACGGTATGCTAGTGAAAGTATAGTACAAAGACCCACTCCATGTGATGTTAGAACTCAATGCTGATGGATATACTTTTTTATTTTCATAGTTACGGAAACTGCTGCATCATTTTCCTCGTACCTATGCTGACTTACAGAATGCGGAAGTGGAAATTGATGATGGACAGTTTTTGTTTTGTCTCGGTAAAGTAAGATCATCAAGGTAACTAGATTGTCTGCTTCTAAATTTATTGTCCTGAACATTTTATGCTCACTTTAAATTGTCATTTTTGTCACTGATGCTGAAATTTGGTATGTATTTTAGTCTAGATTTGTATTTTTAATCAGCACTTGGCATTAACAATCTGTGTACTAAAATGACGCTGTGACCAGACAATGTAAGTTTGCGTTTGGATAAGAGTGAAGATTATTTTGCAGCTAGGTCTACTTTTCCTACACATTCTTACCACTAGCTGTGCATAAAGAAGGATTTTAAAACTTTAGTTTTTGATGATTCTCTTATGTGTAATCAGGGGAATTCGAGCAAGTCGTACATTCTCATTTCTTGAGGTAGTGGTAGCATGTGAGGTTGCTGATGCAGACCTGAATTCTGAAGAGGGAGTCGATGAGCCTGCAATTGGAAGGAAAAGAACTAAATACATGCATTTGAAGAAATTTTTTCGTGGTACCAGATTCACGTATCCCGCTTTTCTCAAAAGTATTCAAGACAAGTACATAGTGGGGGATACTGTTTGTGTTAGTGGCAAGGTATAAATTTTCCGTTCAGAACATGTTTCACATCTTTGTTTCTACTCAAGATTTTGATTTAGTTATTTCAATGCTACGTGAAAACTCATTATATATTGCTGAAAGGTGCGGGCTATGAGCCATAAAGACCACTTTGAAATGAGGGAATACAGTGTTGATGTTGTGAAGGAAGAAAGTGATTCATGCGTTAATGCTGAAGGGAGGCCTTATCCAATATATCCTTCAAAAAAGGGAGCAAAGCCTGATATTCTCAGGGACATTATATCAAGGTTTTTCTCATGATCGTTTATTGTTCGTTTTTTTTGGTTTCCTGAGTTGGAGTTTTACGACTTTCTGTCTAACCTTCCTGTTCACTAGTTTTCTGCTAAACATTGAAAAATGATGCTGAAAAATTAGTATATTGTGGTATGCCTTATATTATTTTGGAAATCCGTGTCCTGTCCAAATTTGTTAATGGATTCCGATTTCTGAAACATGTCATAGTTGCTAACTTACAATGACAATAGATGCGGCATGTCTCATTTCATTGTCATTAATGTTGGTTTTTTAACCATAGCGAACGAAAGAATTCTACGTGCAAAGTTATTGTGTATTCATTTCAGAGCCTTGAAGACTTTGCCATCTACACTTGATCCCCTCCCTGAGATTGTTACCAAGGAATTCAGTCTCCTCTCCCTTTATGATGTACGTAAGTTCATTTTTAAACCCACTATTTTTACATTATAGAGTCTTTGGTTACCTGTCGGTTCACCCGAGTACCGAGTTCCATATTACACCAATACTTGTCATGTCCTGAGTCGACACCTGACAAGTCATGGCACGAGCTTGTGGCTTAAGCTTGTGTCCGTTGGCATTGTTCCCTAGTATTCTTAGACATTTTAACAAAGGATGTTGGCTCTGCTAATCTATTCTAATCTGTTCATGCTTGTGAAAAATGTAGGCGTACCACGGAATTCACAAGCCAATCAATTTGATCAATGCTGATTCCGCTCGCAGAAGGCTAATGTTTGATGAGTTCTTTTATCTTCAGGTTGACATGTTTATTCCAGTTTTTATCTTCTAATCATCTTTATTTATGAGGATGCATGTTTTTTTACTTTATATTGCAAAAAATGAGAATTTTCTGGTCACATTTTCTTAATCTATTTTTATTCCATTGCATAAAGTTAGGAAGATTGTTCCAAATGCTTGAGGGTCTTGGTACAAAGGTAGAAAAAGATAGATTGCTGAGCAAGTACTCAAATCCTGAGTTGAATGCAGTATTCATCGAGGATTGGTCAGCTATCACGAAAGAATTTCTTAAGATTCTTCCCTATACCCTTACATCCAGTCAGCTAAGTGCCGTTTCAGAAATCATCCGTGATCTTAAGCGGCCCGTACCAATGAATAGACTGCTGCAGGTTTGCACTTCTGTCTCTTTCTTACTGATACCTCGATCCTCCTGTTCCAAAATCGTTTTTCTCCCCCTATCAGGGCGATGTAGGTTGTGGTAAAACTGTCGTTGCTTTTCTTGCGTGCATGGAAGTAATCGGTCTCGGATATCAGGTGATGATCAATTATTGACACTCAATGCTTGCATTTATCACACCTTTTTTTATTTCATATACAGGCAGCTTTCATGGTTCCATCTGAGCTACTCGCCATCCAGCATCATGATCATCTTCTCGGCTTGCTTGAAAAAATCGAAGGTTCCATTAAAAAACCGTGTATTGCATTGTTGACCGGCTCTACTCCCATGAGACAAGCAAATTGTATTCGTAAGGTGGGGTAGATGATTCCTCATATTTAATATTCATGGTAAATTTGCAATCTTATGTTTGGTAAATATTTCTATAGGGCCTTCAAACTGGAGATATCTCGTTGGTCATTGGAACTCATACATTAATTGCCGACAAGGTGGAATTCTCAGCTTTGCGTATCGCAATCATCGACGAACAACATCGATTTGGTGTTTTTCAAAGAGGGCAGTTCAACAGCAAGGTACTTTAGCAATTGCTCGGTAATATACATAAGTTTTTCGACGTGAAGGATGATTTCTTGCATGTCTGACATCTTAAAATTTTCTTTCCTGATGAAGCACATATTCTTGCAGTTGTATTTTAACAGCATAGTTTCTCAACTACTATCAACTAGCATCTCGAAAAATGTCGTCGATATGGCTCCACATGTTTTAGCTATGTCCGCAACCCCGATCCCAAGGTCACTCGCACTCGCATTGTATGGTGACATGTCTTTAACTCAGGTATATGTTCTTCGAGCTTCTCATTTTCAGTAGAATTTGCGATAATAACTGTATATCTACCAGATAAGCGAATTACCTCCCGGAAGAACACCAGTCGAGACGCATGTTTTCGAGGGAAATGATGCGGGATTTGAGATAACTTATCAGGTGAACTTGCTGATCGTACAACAATCCTCTATAGTATCATAATTCATACATCACCTCGTTCTGATATGCAGATGATGTTTGAGGAATTAGAACAAGGTGGGAAAGTTTATCTAGTGTACCCCATTATCGAACATTCCGAACAGCTTCCGCAACTTCGTGCTGCTTCCTCGGAGTTTCAAACCATTTCAAACAAGTTTAACAAATATAAATGTGGATTACTTCATGGAAGGATGAAAAGTGATGAGAAAGAAGAAGCATTACAGTGTTTTAGATCAGGAGAAACGAGAATACTCGTGTCGACACAAGTGATAGAGATAGGTGTCGATATACCGGATGCATCAATGATGGTTGTGATAAATGCAGAGAGATTCGGAATCGCTCAATTACATCAGCTTCGAGGTCGAGTTGGTCGTGGAGAGAAAGAATCAAAGTGTATATTCATTACATCAACAATCTCAAGCTTGAAACGACTTAAAGTGTTAGAGAAATCATGTGATGGATTCTACCTTGCTAACATGGATCTTAATCTTCGAGGCCCCGGTGACCTTCTCGGAAAGAAGCAATCGGGTCATATTCCGGAGTTCCCGATTGCCCGTTTAGAGATAGATGGGAATACCCTTCAAGATGCTCATCTTGCTGCATTGGTAAGTGTGACACTTTATATTGAGGAGGGGGATTTGTGTGTTAATTTGCATGTGTGTTTTATCGCTGCAGAAAGTTTTGGAAATGTCTCATGATCTTGACAAGTTTCCGCAACTCAAAGAGGAGCTTAGCATGCGACATCCTTTGTGTCCTCTCGGAGACTAATGTATTTGGACTGCATTCATGGAGTATATTCAAAGCTACAAATTAACCATACAATGTTTTTTAAACTGCGTAGTAGTAATATCATTTAAATTATAACAAAACGGTGTTTAAACATACAAAAAAATTGAATAGAATTGACTCAAATTTAAGTATTTTTTAAAGTTTGAGTTTAGCTCAAGATAGACAATGTTCAATTTGAGTTGGAAAACCAAAAAATCTACAATTTGGAGTTTGGGTAAGGTATGGATTAGTCTTGAGTTTGAATAAACTAAAAATACTAAATATTTTAATGAGCCACACTAAAATTTGATTCTTATATTTTTATAATTTTACCAATTTTGGTCCCTAAAATATAATGATTATGACGATTTTGTTCCCAAAGTATGAAGATCGTAGGACAAATCCTCATACTTAATAAATTTTGAGAAAACCAATCCCTAAAATTTCATCTCTGTTCTTTTTTCTATCTTCATTATCAGATCACTACATGTCTCCAAGGGATAAATAACAGCAGCAAAACTACATTATCACCTTCATTGTCTGAACATATTGGGAAGTGGCCTTACTGCCATGAATGCATCAACCATCTGTATTCATTCATTCATTCACAAAACAACTAAATCAGCTGTCCGATTTCGGTTATTGTGACAAAAGGAAGCAATTATTTACCTCATCAGTCACACCCTCTCTTGCCTTACGATGTCTTCTTACAATCTCACTTATCAATTCGATGAGACGCTTCTTCACTTCCCCTGTTAGCATCCGCCCCGTACCGTATTCCTGTATCATCCATCATCCATTAACAACTTCTTTTATAAATACGGGAATAACAAATCGTTGTTTCATGAGATTACTTACTGTTCTAATATGCTCTAGTTCTTCATCATCCTCTAAGAAGAAACTCAGATATTTTATTGGTATATCTACCTACATTTTGAAGTAAAGTCACACAAGTGTGAATGCATTCATCTCAACATTACAATTATTCGTACCTCAAGATTCGCACCAAACTTCCTATGGTTCTCTATTGAATCTTGCCCACCTGAGAAAGCATATCGGTTTATCTGCATCGTAAACAGAATTGTTATGCAGTTTATAATTAGAAATGAGTCTGTGGATATAAAAATAACCTTATTTTTTATTTCCTTTTCAGAATCGGTGACATATATTGCGGAATTAGGATCGCTTGCAGACATTTTTCCTGTCTCGCCCTGCATTTAGAGTTGACACAACTAAGAGATCCCAAAGGAATATATATATAGATGCTCAGAAACACATATGCAGTGAGTGAATAGAAAGAGTTTTTGAATTTTAAACCTGAAGAGCTGGGAAAAATAACGATTCAATCAGAGCAGGCTTGTGGTATCCAAGTCGAGGAGCAACATCACGTGTCATTCGGAAGTAAGGATCCTGCAAAAATACAACATGAGCTAAAAAGGCCAAAAGGGAAGAATTAAAAAGAAACCGTTTCAACAAACAACGGAACTTCTGCTGCAATAACCTTATGAATGCTTTTATTTTCAAAAGGAACCAATTGATTTTCAATCAAAACAAGATCCCAATACATCAATTGGTGAATAAAATACAAAAATTGGCATATCATTGGATAAAGGAACGAGGAAAACTAATTACACTTCAGATAGGTGATTGGGTTAGGGCCCCTTTTGAGGTAGTAGAAAACGCAGTTGTATAAATATCATATATTCATGCATTTTTCGGATTTTGTGCCTTAAGAATGCTCTATTCATAAGGTAACATATATATGAAATAACATTACAATTCAAAANAAATGCTATGACATGAAGTCGTGATGTTATGACTTGCACGATCATTCCGTTTTCTAACTTAGTTTTTTTGTATACACAACAAGTGTTCCTGATGTTAGGCTTTGATTAGTTTGAATACACTTTGTTTTACCAAATTTACAATGTGATTTGTATGAATATCATTTGGCTAATTTTTCACATAGTTCAACATGTTCTAGGTGTGAAGATTATGATTTCAATTAAACTTGAATTGATGTTGTTAAAACATGAATACATGGTGTTAGAACCAAGAGTAACTTGGTTATACATTGATTTATGTGATTAAACTATAGTTTAAATGCTATGACATGAAGTCGTGATGTTATGACTTGCACGATCATTCCGTTTTCTAACTTAGTTTTTTTGTATACACAACAAGTGTTCCTGATGTTAGGCTTTGATTAGTTTGAATACACTTTGTTTTACCAAATTTACAATGTGATTTGTATGATTATCATTTGGCTCATTTTTAACATTATTCCACATATTCTAGGTGTGATGATTTTGATTTCAAGTAAACTTGAATTGATGTTGTTAAAACATGAATAGATGTAGTTAGAACCAAGAATAATTTTGTAATACGATGATTTATGTTATTAAACTATAGTTTGAATGCGATGGAATGAAGTCGTGTTGTTATGACTTCCACAATAATTCCGTTTTCGAACTTACTTTTTTTGTATACACAACAAATATTCGTGATGTTCGGCTTTATTGAGTTTATACACTTCGTTTAACCAAATATATAATTTGATTTGTATGAATATCATTTGTCTCATTTTTCGAATAGCTCCACATGTTCTAGGTGTGATGATTTTGATTTCAACAAAACTTCAATTGATGTTGATAAAACATGAATTCATGTTTTTAGAACCAAGAATAATTTGGTCATACCATGATTTATGTTATTAAACTATAGTTTAAATGCTATGACTTGAAGTCGTGTTGTTATGACTTGCACGATAATTCCGTTTTCGAACTTAGTTTTTTGGAATACAAAACAAGTGTTCCTGATTTTAGGCTTTGATTAGTTTGAATACACTTTATTTTACCTAATTTACAATGTGATTTGTATGATTATCATTTTGCGCATTTTTCACATTGTTCCACATATTCTAGGTGTGATGATTTTGATTTCAAGTACACTTGAATTGATGTTGTTAAAACATGAATAGATGTAGTTAGAACCAAGAATAATTTTGTTATACGATGATTTATGTTATTAAACTACAGTTTGAATGCTATGGAATGAAGTCGTGTTTTTATGACTTGCACGATAATTCCGTTTTCGAACTTACTTTTTTTGTATACACAACAAGTATTCGTGATGTTAGGCTTTATTGAGTTTATACACTTCGTTTAACCAAATATAAAATGTGATTTGTATGAATATCATTTGGCTCATTTATCGAATAGTTCCACATGTTCTCGGTGTGATGATTTTGATTTCAACAAAACTTGAATTGATGTTGTTAAAACATGAATTCATGTTGTTAGAACCTAGAATAATTTGGTTATACCATGATTTATGTTATTAAACTATAGTTTAAATGATATGACATGAAGTCGTGTTGTTATGACTTGCACTATCATTCAGTTTTCGAACTTATTTTTTTTGTATAAACAATAAGTATTCTTGATGTTAGGCTTTATTTAGTTTAAATACACTTGGTTTTACCATATTTACAATGTGATTTGTATGATTATCATTTGGCTCAATTTTCACATAGTTCCACATGTTCTAGGTGTGAAGATTTTGATTTCAATTAAACTTGAATTGATGTTGTTAAAACATGAATACTTATTGTTTGAACCAAGATTAACTTGGTTGTACTTTGATTTATGTGATTTAACTATAGTTTAAATGCTATGACATGAAGTCGTGTTGTTATGACTTGCACGATCATTCCGTTTTCTAACTTAGTTTTTTGGAGTACACAACAAGTGTTCCTGATGTTAGGCTTTGATTAGTTTGAATACACTTTGTTTTACCTAATTTACAATGTGATTTGTATGATTATCATTTGGCGCATTTTCACATTGTTCCATATATTCTAGGTGTGATGATTTGATTTCAAGTAAACTTGAATTGATGTTGTTAAAATTTGAATAGATGTAGTTATAACCAAGAATAATTTTGTTATACGATGATTTATGTTATTAAACTATAGTTTGAATGCTATGGAATGAAGTCGTGTTGTTATGACTTGCACGATAATTCCGTTCGAACTTACTTTTTTTGTATACACAACATGTATTCGTGATGTTAGGCTTTATTGAGTTTATACACTTCGTTTAACCAAATATAAAATGTGATTTGTATGAATATCATTTGGCTCATTTTTCGAATAGTTCCACATGTTCTAGGTGTGATGATTTTGATTTCAACAAAACTTGAATTGATGTTGTTAAAACATGAATTCATGTTGTTAGAACCAAGAATAGTTTGGTTATACCATGATGTATGTTATTAAACTATAGTTTAAATGCTATGACTTGAAGTCATTCATGCCTGAGCGAGTAATTATCGTGGTATAGGTAGAAACTATGAATATGGATGGTGAAGAAATGGTGAAAACGACAACATAGTTGTCAACGAATTACCGTGGAACGCGTGAAGTTACCCCAAAATAACAAAATGAAATTCTGGCGTGAAGTCTATCATTGAAAGAAGGTCTCGTCTCCTCATAATTTGAACGTATACTTGTATCNAAGCTAGTGTGGAAGAGAAAGCATTCGTGACTGAGCGAGTAATTATCGTGGTATAGGGAGAAACTACAAATATGCATGGTGAAGAAATGGTTAAAACGACAAGATAGTTGTCAACGAATAACCGTGGAACGCGTGAAGTTACCCCAAAATAAAAAAATGAAATTCTGGCGTGAAGTCTATCATTGAATGAAGGTCTTGTCTCCTCATAATTTGAACGTATACTTGTATCTCGGCATTCTTATTCAATAATCAAGACCTCCTAAATGGTTATATGAACTATCCGGATCTCTTACTCATCTTTCAATAGATTTGAGCATGATTGTGGAGTTGTAAGATCACCTTGGTTTTCATTGGTGATTAACTATTTTTCGAAAATTGAATAGGGTTTCATCAATTAGAATTCCCTGTTAGGATCATGTGGGTCTGAGTTAATGAAAACACTCGAAGAGTTGCGAAACATTGAGAATTATAGTAAAAGATTTGGAATTAATGAGAATTATTAAACTTGAATAGTTGAAATCATAACTCTATTCTATTATCGAGTTATTGATAACACAGAGCCAATCTCGAAGATGGCATCTAATTGTCTTTCTTAGCCATCGGAAATGGTATTTGTTTGGAATATTTTGAATCAATCATGAATGATTCATCTATTTGATTTACTTCACTATCAAGAATGGTTTTCGTCTGGAACGGTATTCATCAGGACTGTTATGGTCCCTTTTTAGGGGGTACCAACAGTCGTCCGGTTCGTTTAGCAAACGAACTCGGTTTTGATTTGTTTTTGTTGTGGAAGACGATTAGAAACTGGAAATAAACGGTGGCATGGCGATGTATAGTGGAAACCCCAGGAATTGGGGTGAAAACCACTTGAATAAGAGTATATTATACTCTTAGCCTGTTCACTAATCAAATAATTCGTAACGAATACAACAGAGGCTTAATGAAAATGACAAGGAAAAGAAAGAAATAAGAACTTCTGCAGGGTAACGGCCTTTTCTTATGCGTCCAAAAGGTCCTGCTATTTCCGTCGTCGCGCCCTGTATTTATAGAGTTAACGGCGTGTGTAAATCACGCTCTGTAACCGCCTCTGACAGGTTTGTTAGAGGTTGTTATCGTGGGATGTAAAACGAGGTTGGGACCGAGGCATGGTCTGCGTGATCGGGCCCGAAGCGTGGTGAACGTGCGGAGGACCGAAGCGTGGAAAACGTGAGCCTGTAACCGTTCGGACTGAACCAAGGAGCCAGTTACCAGAAAACGCTTTATTTCGCCTAAGGTTATCTTCGGTCCTCTCGTTAAACATCGGGCCGCTTTTCCTTAAGTTCGCAAACGGGCTGCAAGAATTCGTTTCCACCATTTGAATTAGCCCAATAATTAATGGGCCTTGCCCATCACAAGGTACCCGGTCCTAAAGTTCACATCACTAGCCCCTCGGGCTTGATTGCCATCGTAGAGGTGATACAAGGCCGATCACATGATGTCTGCATATTCATGAGAACATGGGACCGTACCTGTAGGTAGTGAGCGTCCAGTGGACTGATCTTTCCCTTAGTGTGTAGGAGTTAATTGCGTTTAAAACTAAATAATGTATATTTAAGTTATAGTTTTATCTTTGTTATTCTTTAAATATTAATATCCCGATCTGCGCATCTTCACATTCGATAGTTCAAGAGGCGTGATGAGTGCGCTTTGTACTGTCAGTGTCTTGGGCAGTACTACGTGGCAGCTCACCATTGGCTGGGAGATTAATATTTAAATTGGAATTTCGAGCACTGTTTCTCCTCATCGTCATTATCGCGAAGGAAAAACTGCAAAATCAACTCTCTGTGCCCTCAATCCATTTCACGTTCAACCCCTTTCAATCCACTTTCTCTAAGGTATACACTTATGGATCCTCATAAAATGCGATACCTTTCCATGTCTGAGTTGGATATTGAGGAGCTTAGGTCTAGATTTTCGATTCCGGCACATTATTCTATCTGGAAGGGATGGGAAGATATTCCCTGTTTCCTTCCGGCGGAAATGAATGTGCCGGCATATGCCATTCCGGTTAGTTACGCCTTTTTAAAGTGCGGGCTTCATTTTTCGCTACATCCCTTTGTAGCAGCCGTGCTTAAAGAAATCCACTGCCCCAATTTTGCGTTATTCCCGGGCAGTTATGTGTATATAGTAGCATTCATTTTTTATTATCACCAACCGAATCGGGCCCCGACCCTAGAACATTTCTTTAACCTGTTCTTGGTAAGATCCCGAAAGGGGAAAGGTCTGTTTGGCTGTCGCAAGTTGAATTATATAGCGGTGCGCACCATAGAGTGCGCTATTGTAGATAAAGAAGAGTCTCTCCATGCGTGGGAGGCCTGTTATGTGTGGATATCAGTCCCCAAAGACGATTTGTTGAAAGTATGGCCGCACCTAACCCACCCACGCATAGGTCAGTTGGACCGAAGTAGGTTCAACCCCTCCCGTACGGACACCGCAAATACGCTTGCGATGTTCCCCCCTCCCGAAGCACGCCTTAGGCGAATAGATCTGCTTCGGGAGAGAAGAATAATAGAAATAGGTGTTGCGGGTAGGGCCGGAGCCCTAGGCCCGAAGGGGGTGTTTTCTAGTTCAGATCCATCAGAAGGATCGGGTATGAACTAATGTTTTTACTTTATCCTTTCCTGATCCTTATGTATTTGTTTTGCAGATTCGACTGAGACAATGCCAAGCTCTCGCTTCAAACGCATGGCAGCTGCTTCGGTCCATCCTTCTGAAGTACAACGCGAAGCATCGGGTAGCGCTGAGGGGAGTGAATCAGCAACTGGGGGTACTCTGGTCCCTTCGGGGTACGGGAAACCCCCGATCCAAACAACCGGCGTGGGCACGTTGACCATTCGTTGCACAGGGCAGCCTTCAACTGGAGAATGGCCTACATTTCGGGTATTTGGAGTGGTAGAGGAGGTGATAAAGGCTCGGATTCGTTCTTTGAGCTTATCCAGCCTCTATCAAATCGGAAATACCTCCTTTATTAATACTACAACTATTGCTTAATTGCTGCAGGGAGCCGTTCCCGTGGAGAAGGTTCCCCCCGATCCTCAGCTTAAGGCGAACGTCTCCCTGCCGCCAGTCCCCTTAGGAAAAGGGCGACCGAAGCGGAAGCCCCGCAGGAGTTGAAAAGGCTAAGAAGGGGGGATAGTGCTCCGGTCCCCACTAAGGAGATCGTTTTGAAGGAGCCTGCATCGGGCCCGAAGACTAACTCCGACTGGGGAGTTGCTCTGGGCCTGCTGGATAGGTTCAGTAAGGGGAGGAAACTAACCTCCTGGAAGAGTGCTTTCCTAAAAGACTTCCGCCTTTACGGAGAGAAAAAAACCCAGAGAACGTCCAGGCGGACGTGTCTGGGGAAGAAATTATGGAAGGCTTCCTCGACCTCACCACTAAGGTAACTTTTACTTAACATGAAGGCCAGAAGTTTCATCTTTTAAAATGTGTTATCTTGTGCAGATGTTGAGGAAAGCCTTCACAACTGCTGTCACCTTGGAGAAGAACCAGGGTGGTAGTGTTGTATCCCAACAAGTCCAAGATCAACATGACCTTGCAAAAAGGCGAGTTGAGATCAAGCAAAATGAGTTGGTCATGGTACGGGAGGACCGTGACCGACTCGACAATGAGTTGCTAAGTGCCGGGACGGAGGTCTCGCTCTTAGCCGATAAAGTCTCTGAGCTGGAGAAGATAGAACAAACAGCTCAGGGGCGAATTGCCTACCTCGAGGCCAAGCTGCGGGCTAAAGAAGAAGAAATCAACTATGTCCAAGGTCGGGCCCAGGAGAATAGGAACAAGCTGAACGAGCTTCTCCTTTGGGCCCAAGAAGAGAAGACGGCCTTGGAAGAGGAGTTGACAAGGGCCCGCACTTCGACCGAAGGTTCGGTCCGGGAAGCGGTTCTGGGATTCGCTCGGTCCCCTTTGTTATTCGCTTTAGCGGATAACATACATGGGGTTTATACTGCTAAGTATTTGGATAACATGCGAGAGCAAGTTATTCAACAGTTCGGGCTTTCCCCTTCAGACGAGCGATGGAAGATGATCGAGCCACTCGAAAAGGATGGCAAGTTTCAGGTTATTCCAACTTTGGAAGAACCTGTTTTGGAAGAAGACCCTTTCTTCTATCTCTTTGAAGAGATGGAGAGAGCAGTCAACCAAAAGGTGGCCGATCAGGAAGAAGAAGTGAAGCAGCTCGCGGCCCGGACCGAACCGCAGGAGCCGGAGAATGAAGATAAAGAAGAGGGGCAGATTAGCTAGATTTCTTTTATACTTTGTATCTGCCTTACTTCTTATTTTCAATATAACTCTTTTCATTCAATTCTTGTTCTTTTAATTGCTAGAACGAAGTAATATAACCAACTTCTCAATAAACTAATAAATTTTATGTTAACGAAGTTGTTTTAATCACCAAGTGTAAGATCGGGAACGCTTACAGGGTGTTAGCCATCGGTCCCAGACATTATGTTTGGTTTATTCGTATCAATTCTGATTGGATCGGTCATTTTGCATTGTGTATGGGTCACTCTTATTCCGTCCTTGGAATCAATACCTGATTGTATTGGCGTAGTCTGCGTTTAATATGAGTTTTTACGAGCTTCGGCCGAGCCTTGGTTCTAATAAAATCCCTTAGGTTTTGTTGGCTAAGCTTTGCTCATAGTACCTCTTATATTAGGACCGATCTTATGTTTCGATATGCTGACTACCATTCCTTTTATCGTAGCAGATTTCATAGGTACAAAGGGCCATTCCTAAAGACTGAATNCCCTCCCGTACGGACACCGCAAATACGCTTGCGATGTTCCCCCCTCCCGAAGCACGCCTTAGGCGAATAGATCTGCTTTGGGAGAGAAGATTAATGGAAATAGGTGTTGCGGGTAGGGCTGGAGCCCCAGCCCCGAAGGGGGTGTTTTCTAGTTCAGATCCATCAGAAGGATCGGGTATGAAGTAATGTTTTTACTTTATCCTTTCCTGATCCTTATGTATTTGTTTTGCAGATTCGACTGAGACAATGCCAAGCTCTCGCTTCAAACGCATGGCAGCTGCTTCGGTCCATCCTTCTGAAGGACAACGCGAAGCATCGGGCAGCGCTTAGGGGAGTGAATCAGCAACTGGGGGTACGCTGGTCCCTTCGGGGTCCGGGAACCCCCCGATCCAAACAATCGGCGCGGGCACGTTGACCCTTCGCTGCACAGGGCAGCCTTCAATTGGAGAAGGGTCTGCGTTTCGGGTATTTGAAGTGGTACAGGAGGTGATAAAGGCTCGGATTCGTTCTTTGAGCTTATCCAGCCTCTATCAAATCGGAAATACCTCCTTTATTAATACTAAAACTATTGTTTTATTGCTGCAAGGAGCCGTTCTCGTGGAGAAGGTTCTCCCCGGTCCTCAGCTTAAGGCGAACGTCTCCCTACAGCCGGTCCCCTTAGGAAAAGGGAAAAGGGTGACCGAAGCGGAAGCCCCGTAGGAGCTGAAAAGGTTGAGAAGGGGGGATAGCGCTCCGATCCCTACTAATCGGATCGTTTTGAAGGAGCCTGCATCGGACCCGAAGACTAACTTCGACTGTGGAGTTTCTCTGGGCCTGCTGGACAGGTTCAGCAAGGGGAGGAAATTGACCTCCTGGAGGAGTGCTTTCCTGAAGGACTTCCGCCTTTATGGAAAGCAAAATCCATACAACGTCCAGACGGACGTGTCTGGGAAAGAAATTATGGAAAGCTTCCTCGACCTCACCACTTAGGTAACTTTTACTTAACATGAAGGCCCGAAGTTTCATCTTTAAAAATGTGTTATCTTATGCAGATGTTGAGGAAAGCCTTCACAACTGCTATCACCGTGGAGAAGAACCAGGGTAGTAGTGTTGTATCCCAACAAGTCCAAGATCAACTTGACCTTGCAAAAAGGCAAGTTGAGATCAAGCATGGTGAGTTGGTCACGGTACGGGAGGACCGTGACCGACTGGACAATGAGTTCCTAAGAGCCGGGACGGAGGTCTCGCTCTTAGCTGATAAAGTCTCTGAGCTGGAGAAGACAGGACAAACAGCTCACGGGCGAATTGCCGACCTGGAGGCCAAGCTGCGGGCCAAATAAGAAGAAATCAACGAAGTCCAAGGTCGGGCCCAGGAGAAGAGGAACAAGTTGAACGAGCTTCTCCTTCGGGCCCAGGAAGAAAAGACGGCCTTGGGAGAGGAGTTGACAAGGGCCCGCACTTCGACCGAAGGTTCGGTCCGGGAAGCGGTTCTGGGTTTTGCTCGGTCCCCTTTGTTATTCGCTTTAGCGGATAACATAAATGGGGTTTATACTGCTAAGTATTTGGATAACATGCAAGCGCAAGTTATTCAGCAGTTCGGGCTTTCCCCTACGGACGAGCGATGGAAGATGATCGAGCCACTTGAAAAAGATGGCAAGTTTCAGGTTATTCCGACTATGGAAGAACCTGTTCTGGAAGATGACCCTTTCTTCTACCTCTTTGAAGAGATGGAGAGAGCGGTCAACTAAAAGGTGGCCGATCAAGAAGAAGAACTGAAGCAGCTCGCGGCCCGGACCGAACCGCAGGAGCCGGAGGTTGAAGATAAGGAAGAGGGGCAGATTAGCTAGATTTGACTTATACTTTGTATCTGCCTTACTTCTTATTTTCAATATAACTAGTTTCATTCAATTCTTGTTCTTTTAATTGCCAGAACGAAGTAACATAACCAACTTCTCAATAAACTAATAAGTTTTATGTTAACGAAGTTGTTTTAATAACCAAGTGTAAGATCGGGGATGTTTATAGGGAGTTAACCATCGGTCCCATACAATATGTTTGGTTTATTCTGATTGGATCGGTCGTTTTACATTGTGTGTGGGTCACTCTTATTCCGTCTTTGGAGTCAATACTTGAATGGATAGGCGTTGTTTGCGTTTAATATGAGCTTTTACGAGCTTTGGCCAAACCTTGGTTCTAATACAGTCCCTTAGGTTTTGTTGGCTAAGCTTTTCTCATAATACGTCTTATAAGGACCGATCTTATGTTTCGATATGCTGACTACCATTCCTTTTGTCGTAGCAGATTTCATAGGTACAAAGGCTCATTCCTAAAGACTGAATTCCTTTGAAGGGAGTGTTTTAGTTCGTAATGAGTTTTGGGAGGTTCACAACTCATCCATGGTGCTGGGCAAGTGCAGGAGCATCTGACTCGTCAGAGCGGTCACTACAACTTGGGAGCCTTGCGGACAAGAAGCTTCGGTCACCAGTCCAGATTCGTCCTAAGCCACCCAACTTCAAGATCGGTCCATCATTCCATTAGAAATAGTTTGTATTGTACTTACTTGTTTTCTGCTTACGTTTAAGGGAATGTATTTTATTGAGTCAAACACATTAATCGAAGATTCACAAGAAATATCGCCTTAAATTCATGACATTCCAAGTTCGGGGGACCTCTATACCATCCAATGTTTCAAGTTTATACGCACCTGATTCAAATTTCTTTGATATTCGATACGGTCCCTCCCAATTTCTATCTAGCTTTCCAACGTTCCTCTGCACTTTAATGCTTCTGAGGACGAGATCGCCTTCAAAGAATTCTCTTGGGAGGACTCGCTTGTTATGGGTCCGTTCCATAGTTCGCTGATAAGCACGCATCCGTGCATAAATTGCATTTCTCTTTTCTTCGATCATCTCGAGGTCCAATAATCTCCTTTCACCATTCATATGCTCATCGTATTGAGATATCCGAGGTGATTGGATGGCAACCTCCACCGGGCTTACAGCTTCGGTCCCATACACCAATGAGAAAGGTGATTCCTGGGTTGTTGAGCGAGGTGTAGTTCGGTATGCCCATAGGACCTCATAGATGTGTTCGGGCCATTTACCTCCAAAATCTTCTAACTTGGTTTTTAGTCCCTTTAAGATAACCTTGTTAGATACCTCCGTAAATCCGTTAGTTTGGGGATGGGCTACTGATGAGAAATGCTGGATGATGCCCAACTTGGTGCATAGATCCCGTATGCTCTTTATGTGGAACTGTGTCCCATTATCAGATACGAGCGCTCAGGGAATCCCGAAGCGGCTCACAATATTTCGCAATATAAAGTGCTTGACTACTTTTTCTGAGATGATGACTACTACTTCTGCTTCAATCCATTTCGAGTAATATTCCACCGCTACAATACAGAATTTTCTTTGCCCTATTGACCGAGGAAAATGTCCGAAGATGTCGATCCCCCATCTGTCAAACGGACAAGGTAATGGGGTAATCGATAAGGGAGCCCCAGGAAATTGCGGGAGTGGAGCATGGTATTGGCATATGGCACAACGTTTAGTATATTGCTTGGCATCAGCAAGCAATGTTGGCCAAAAATATCCAGCTCTGATGATGCGGAGGTATAAAGATCGAGCCCCTGAATGAATGTCGCATATCCCTTCATGAACATAAATCATGACAGCTTCAGCCTCAGTAGGAGATAAACATCGCAGAAGTTGGCCTTCAAAACTCTTTTTAAACAAGTGTCCATCGACTAAGGTAAATCTCTTAGCCCGGACCTCTATATTCCTGGTTTCAGACTTATCTTCAGGGAGATAGCCTTTTGAGAGGTGTTTAATAAAGGAGTCCATCCAATTGGGTTCTCCCGGAGATTCAGTAGCGTCAATATTCAAGCCCTGGAGTTCATGGCATAGAGCCCCGATCTCTTCAATAGACTGTTCGGTCACTGGAATCTCGACCGAATGTCGGTTCTGAATATGGACCGAAATAGTGCTTGGCTCTATGTCAGGTATGTCTGAGGCCAATCTGGCGAGTGCGTCGGCAACCTTATTTTGCTCTCGTGGCACATGGGCAAGAGAGAACTCACTGAATTTTTTGGATAGTTCTAGGACTTTGGCGCAATATAACCTCATCATCGGATCATGAGTTTCAAATTTCCCTGCGAACTGTTCCACTACTAACTTCGAGTCTGAGAACATTCGTACTCTGCTAACTCCCATTTTTCGAGCCAATGTCATTCCTGATAATATTGCCTCATATTCTACCACATTATTTGTTCCAGCAAAGGAAAATTTGACTGCGGAATGAATAAGATCACCTTGTACCGTTGTCAGGATAATGCCCGCTCCTCTTCCCCCGAAGGTTGATCCATCTACGTGGATCGTCCATCGATAATCCTCTTGGTTAAGATAAATGGCCGATCGGGTCATTTCCACCACAAAATCGGCTAGAACCTGAGCTTTGATCGGCCTCCGGGGCAGGAATTCCAGATACATAGCGCTGAGTTTGATAGCCCATTATGCCAATCTCTCATTCAAATCCTTCTGTTTAAGGAGCACTTTCAGAGGTTGATCCGTATAGACATAGACCGTTCGGCCTTCAAAATAATGTTTCAGCTCAGATACAACATTTTTCAAAGCTAGCATGAATTTCTCCAAGGTGGAATACATTGTTTCAGAAGATACCAGAGAATGGCTGACATAATAAACAGGTCTATGAATGTCGTCTCGTATGGTTACCAGAGCTGCGCTTACGGCAACTTCTGATACCGCAAGATATAACCCCAAAGGTTCATCATAAGTTGGACTTACCATCACCGGGGGAGTGCTTAAATAAGTCTTNCCCGGACCGATTCATTTATTCTCAATCCATCGGAGATAACATAAATATCTCCGGCCACTTCTCTGGGTGTCGCCTCATTTCGAGGAGGTTGGGCACCAGTTTCAGCAGGTGGAGGAGCAGCCTGCTCCTGTCTCCCACCCTCATTCTGCGGGGCTCTGCCGCCAAGGCCCCGCCATGTTCTTCTTCGGCCCTGACCACGGTTCTCACGATCGTGTTGGCCTCTTTCTTGTTCTGGCGGAGGAGACCTTCGGTCCTCCGTCCGATCGTTGTAATTTTGGGGTTGTCCCCGATTATCTCTTCCCCGCGGCCTGTGACGATCGTCACCTTGGTGGCCCCTTCGGGGGGATTCTGCTCGCTTGCCCTTCTGACCATTCTAGGTCGGGCTTCTCTTTATTCATTGCCGCTACTGTCTCTTTCAACAGCGGGCACTTCAAGGTCGGGTGATCGCGATTATGATACAACTCGCAATACACCCAATTGTCCTCCTACTTCGGGGGGACGTCTTTTTCGCTTACAGCCGCTGCTTCTCCCGACTGCTTCTTAGGGTAGGAAACCCTATGATCACTTGCGGGCTCAGAACTCCCGCTAGGTTTCCGATAACCAAGCCCCAGCGCTTCATCCACCTTAATATACTTGTTGATTTTTTGAAGAAGTTTTCCCAAGGTGGATGGTGGGCTCTTTACCAAGCTGGCCGAAAGGCCGCACGGTCCGAGGACCTGCTGTAGAATGTCAATCTTATCCCGGAGCTCGAGCTTGATACCCCGGGCGGTCCTATTGAATTTCTCCATGAAGGACCGAAGACTCATCTTTGTCGGGATGTATTTCAGCTGATATAGTTCCTGCCTGCTTCGGGGCGGTCCTACATTTGGAGCAAATTGCTCATAGAATGCCAAAATAAATCCGCCATACGACTGTATAGATCGGGCCGGCAAATTTTTGAACCATGTTCGGGCGTCGCCTTGTAATCCTGCCGCGAAGATGCGACACTTTAGTGAATCCGAGGCCCAAACCGTTCCCATGCGCAGTTCGAAATCGGCAACGTGATCGATTGGATCACCATCACCACGAAATTTCGGCAACCCCTCGGGGTTGCAATAATGCCGATCTGGGACTACTGCCCAGATCTCTTCAGAAAAGGGGAGCATCAAATCTCCCAAGGCGGCTGATACGCCTTCAGATTGATGGGACGATGCCTAGACCGCGTGCAGATTATGCCACCAGCCATCGTCCTTATTCCGCCTGATTGGGGCCTCCATGGCCCTATTGAATAAGCCAGGATTGCATCCCAGATTAGGTTCGCAATCCCTCAATGCGCGCATGCTCTCCAACTCCCTGGTGAGCTCATCAATTCGTCGCTGCATCTGCTCCTGATCATTTTCAAGAGCGGGAGTTAGAGCTCTGGCTGGGGTAAGAGGAGTAGAGCGATATCTAGGCCTTCTCATTGTTACGCCACGCCTGATGATTTCTTCATCATCAGTACTGCGCTCGTCATGATCACTCTCGTATCCTCTGCTTTTGGGAACAGGGCTTGAAACAGCCGGTGGTTCTGTTCCACTTCTCTCCGACGTAATTTCCTGTACCACCTTCCTGACGACAGCCTCCAGATCCTATAAGATGAATGTTGGAGCTGGGAGACTATCGGGAAGCACGTCACTATCATTTGTCGGAGTTCCAGTCGCCATGCCTTTGATTATCCTATCCCTGGTAGAAAACTCAAATGGGATTAGAGAATCGTCCCCACGGACGGCGCCAAACTGTTATGGTCCCTTTTTAGGGGGTACCAACAGTCGTCCGGTTCGTTTAGCAAACGAACTCGGTTCTGATTTGTTTTTGTTGTGGAAGTCGATTAAAAACTAGAAATAAACGGTGACACGGCGTTGTATAGTGGAAACCCCATGAATTAGGGTGAAAACCACTTGACTAAGAGTAGATTATACTCTTAACTTGTTCACTAATCAAATAATTCGTAACGAATACAACAGAGGCTTAATGAAAATGACAAGGAAAAGAAAGCAGTAAGAACTCCGGCAGGGTAACGGCCTCTTCTTACGCGTCCAAAAGGTCCTACTATTTCCGTCGTCGCGCCCTGTATTTATAGAGTTAACAGCGTGTGTAAATCACGTTCTGTAACCGCCTCTGACAGGTTTGTTAAAGGTTGTTATCGCGGGAAGTAAAACGAGGTTGGGACCGAGGCGTGGTCCGCGTGATCGGGCCCGAAGCGTGGTAAACGTGTGGAGGCCCAAAACGTGGTAACCGTTCGGACCGAACCAAGGAGCCAGTTACCAGAAAACGCTTTATTTCGCCTAAGGTTATCTTCGATCTTCTCGTTAAACATCGGGCCGCTTTTCCTTAAGTGTGCAAATGGGCTGCAAGAATTCGTTTCCACCATTTGAATTAGCCCAATAATTAATGGGTCTTGCCCATCACAAGGTACCCGATCTTATAGTTCACATCATATATTTTTCACTAATTCGAGCAATCCCACATTCTATTTTAATCGTATTTATTCAATTTAAACTCATCGTGATATTTAAAATACTTGAAATTAGGCAATGAGTTAAAATCTGAATTCTGATGTGGAAAACTCTATTACACCGTGAAACATATGCCAATGATACATGGATAAGGGGAATTTGATTAGATAGAATAATCTATCCCCACAAAAGTGGGCCATTTTGATAAGGAGCTTTGGTATTACACAATGGGAGTAGGACCATCCGTGCTCTGTTTTAAGACATTCAGACCAACACTTTCTCTCACTAAATCATTATTTAATATTTATTTATATATATTTCAAGATAAATAATTAATTCATGAATAAATATATAACGACATAAGAAGGAAACCCGTAAAACGAAGGATTATAGTAAAAGGGGTTATTGCAGTTTAGTAAAAATATTAGGGTGAAAAAGCAATTAATAAGAAATATAGAATTGAATGAAATAAGAGGAGGATTAGACTTGTTATTCGATAGGAACGAACAAACTTTCTATGTTTATATTCGTTTATATTTTTATTCAAATTTTATTTTAATGAGATATTGAAATCAATTAAAAATTCAATTAAAAAATATTGTGAAAATTTATTAGATATCTTTCAAATATTTTTAATAGAATCAGGCAAAAATTAGAAATATTTTTTATAAGATTTGTAGTATTTCAAATCTCATTCTATGAGTTTTTCAAAAAGAACCCAGTTGTAATATTTCAAATAGTAAATTTGATCGTGTTGTTATCAAGTGAATTTTTTACCCACCTTCCATTCTCTACATTAAAATTCTTTTGCTAATTCATAATGGATTATACACACATTTCCAAAAGAATCTCCATTTGAAATTTCGCCAAATTTAAAATATCTAGTGTGGCACTATATATATAAGTAGCGCGTTGGATCATTATATTTCAGAACAAGGGAAGCGAAATGACGAAAGAGCCCTCAAAGCTTCTTCTCCAAAACTTCATCTTCTTCATTTTCTTGCTTCCTTCGTTGTTGTTCACAGTTACAGTTGCAGTGAAATGCAACAAACAAGACTACAAAACCCTCCTAAAAATCAAACAAGACCTCGGTAATCCTTACCATCTAGCTTCATGGATCCCAAACACCGACTGCTGCAGCTGGTACGTCGTTGATTGCGACACCAACGGCCGGATTGTTCAATTCCATCTCTTTCAGGGCGAAATCTCCGCCCAAATTCCGGCGTCAATAGGCGAGCTTTCTCACCTTGAACATTTAACCTTCAGAAAGTTAACTAATCTCACCGGAGAAATCCCATTAGCTATTTCAAAGCTAAAGAACCTTCAGTTTCTTTGGTTAAGCTGGACAAATCTCACCGGCCCAGTTCCAGCCTTCCTCGGAGAGCTTAAAAACCTATGGTTTCTCGACTTATCTTTTAATGATCTAACTGGTTCTATACCGCCGTCACTTGGGTACCTCCCTAAACTCAGCGGCCTAAATCTGGGACGGAACAAACTCACCGGAAGTATACCGGAATCATTTGGGAACTTAGCCGGAGAAGACATATATCTCCGGCTATCCCATAATCGTCTTTCTGGGACTGTACCTAAATCACTGGGTTCACTTAAGTTCACTTTAGTTGAATTATCGAGGAATTTACTCACCGGTGACGCTTCTTTTATGTTCGGGAAGAATACGAGATTTCAATCTATGGATTTATCTCGAAATTTGTTTGATTTCGATATGTCGACGGTGGATTTTAGTGAGAATTTGACGGCGTTAGATTTGAGCCATAACAGAATCACCGGAAAGTTGCCGGCAAGAATGACGCAGGTGAATTTGGTGTACTTTAATGTAAGCTATAACAGACTTTGTGGGGAAATTCCGGCCGGCGGCGAGCTCCAGAAGTTTGGCGTCACCGAATATTTCCATAACAAATGCCTCTGCGGCGCACCGTTGCCGGCCTGCCGTTAAATTATGTAAGGGTTTGAGGTTAAAATAAAATATCAATCAGTTGATATTTGGAATAAAATTTTAAATTATAAAATATTCTAATTTGAAAATCAGAATAAATATTTAGACGAATATCCTAAGGCATTCGAGTACCCCACCCATCTAGTGGGGGACAAAATTTAAAGTGGCAATGTAGATAAGGGTAATGTTTGGAATTGTAGGGTACCCTAATTGGGGTGACCTGATCATGATAATATTTTAAATTAACCAAAAATCAATAATAAATACGTGTAGAAGACATCGGTAAATTTACTTTTAGTTTAACCTAACGATCATAAGAACGTACTTATAAAATATCAATTTTAGTATTTGTAAATTAGAATTTAAATGTTTTGTTTTCGATATTTTTGATCAATAATTTCTTATATTTTAATAATTACAACTTCAAAATATAAAAATATATATAATAATTTAAGAATTTAATTTTTGAAATAACGAATCTATCATAAATAATATGAAAATATAATTTTTAAGTTATACACAATAATTAAAAGTAAGGGTAAAAAAGTCATTTTACAAAATCACTACACCGTTGTTTCAAAAAAATTTTTTTTAAAAATCACGTTCATCTCACATCATGGTGTAGTCATCTCATTTCACCGGTATTTCAAAAACGTTGTTACAAACATGCACAACGTGCCATCTCAAAATAGCATTGAAATTCGATTTATTCTTCATCTATTTTTATAATAGTGATTAACATATGATTTGATAATTTTTTTTATTAATAATGTAAATCAAGATCGGTTTCTATTTAGTTAGAAACTACCTACCATTTATACTGAATAAAAACTTATCTAAATAAATATTACAAATAAATGGTTATAAATAATAGGTGTAATCCATTAATTCTTTTCAATAATATATATTAAATGTACATTCATTTATTATTTATTAAAAACATTGTACTTATTTATTAAACTTAGAGATTCAACTAAACAAGTTGATTAAGAACTTTTGAGTTGAATCGATCAATTCCCGAGTTTCAATTTCTAACGATAAAAAAATAGAACTCTGAATTGCTAACGAATTGAGGTAATTCGGGACCAATAATAAGGGCATATGCATCGGTGGCCGCCCAGTTTGACTGGGTGGCCACCGTGTCAAAATTTTTTGACACATGGGACTTTCCCATGTGTCTCCGAGGAGAGAGAGTGTCCCGGTTGGGTACACTCTCTTTCCTCTATTTTTTAAAAAAAAATTAAAAAATCATTTTTAAATAATTATAAAATATAAATATGTATAATATAATAAGTTTATCGATAATATTATTATTGTTATATATTAGATGTGAAAAAACGATCGTTTTATTGATTTATATGTTTTAATCGATTCGATTAAATGATTTTTAATTATGATTTTAATAACCAAAACCGAATTAAATACCTATCAATTTAGTAATTTTCGATTATCAGGTTCGTATTTACATAAAAAACATGTAATAGAAAAAAATAATAAATATAAGTGTCCGGATATTGATGTAGGGATGAGTGGAAAGTTATATATAAAACTATTGATATTAATATTAAAAATTAAAATGATGATGTGTACAGAGAGAAAGTTGATGTGGAGAAAGAGAAATAAGTGTTCGGGCGGACAATAATTTATATTATTATATTTTATATTAAATTAAATTCATCAAAACCCAAATTCGATACTGAATGGAAACTCAATAATTACGAAGTGAAACTCAAACCAATCTTATATATTTCGAGTTTAATCAAAATGCATATCTAATATCTTTTTAATGAAATAAAAGCTATTATAATATCATTTTCTCTTCTTATATACACCTCTTGTATAGTATATTCGATATCTTTTTAAAAAGTTTAATAATTATTTTAATATGAGAAAATTGCAATGATAACCCATAATCTTTGAAATAGTGTAAAGACGATGCTATTATACTTTCAAAATTACATATGAAATACCCAAAGTTTACATAATGTGTATGGTTGACATTCCAACTTTAAAAATTTATAAACACCATGCCCTCTAAGATTAAAAATTGTATGGTTGGCCCCCAAAGTTCCAAAATCAATTATATTTTACCCTTACGTCCGATATTTTTTTTAGTTTATATACAAAGTAAAATTACCATGAAATATAATAACAAAACATTGTAAGACAAATTAGTCTTTTAACAAGCGGATGTTACATATTTCTCCGGTACATATTTCTCCGAGTTAATTCTGAACTCTTTAATATGTTCGGAAGCTAAATATCAAATCAGTAAACAAAATCGGTTAATTTAAACATGTGGAAAGAACGAGGTCAATTACACAAAAACTCAAAAAAATACCGAACGTGAGGGTCAAATATAAACGGCTTTGAAACATTGGGGGACAACCATGTAATTTTTAAACTTTGAAGACATGGTGTTTACAAATTTAAAAAGTTTGAGGGTCAACCACACACATTATGTAAAGTTTATGTGCTTCGTACGCAATTTTGAAATTATAAAGACATCACCTTTACACTATTTCAAAAATATGGGGCCAATGACAAACATCACTCATTAATATATATTATAATTATCATTCTTACCAATACTTTGGACATATTGATTTGTACCCGAATGACACTCTGAATTATATAAAAATCTATCAAAATTAAAATAATCGGGTCTAAAGCGAACGAGTTTCGTAAGGGTTCCCGTTTAAATCGGGTGAACCAACAATATCTTGTCCGGTTTCAATTTCTAACATTAATTAAATTTACAAAAATATAAGATTTGATGTTATCCTTATATATGATGTTTGGGTATAATAGATCCGATAGTTTTGTAGTTTTAGATAATAAATATTAATTTATAATATATTATTTTAAAAAATAATAATAATTCCAACGTGGTATCACTATCGATCGTTGTACAAAACGTATCGATCATATTGTTCTATACAATAATGAAATCATGGACTAATACGAAAATCTATCAAATTAAATTAGACGGATCTAAATCGGATCAGATTTCATAAACGTTCCGGTTCAAACCGAATGAATCGATCAAAACCTATTTGTTTTTCAATTTATAACCCAAACGCCATTAAAATTGGTCGGGAATTTTTTTTCCCAAATTCACAAAGTTTTAAGATTGATTTTTCCACTATATGAAAAACATAGACATCAACATTGTGATAATCAATCTTTGGTGACTTACTTTGCTACCTT
>RWGZ01001078.1:52591-308768 GCA_009725065.1 Utricularia reniformis
AATCAGCTCTTAGTCGAGTGGTTTTCACCCCAATTCTTAGGGTTTCCACTATATATCGCCGTGTATTTGCTTTGTTTTTAGCTTTTGATCGTCTTCCACATTTAAAAGAAATCAGAACCGAGTTCGTTTGTTGAACGAACTGGACGACTGTTGGTACCCCCTAAAAAGGAACCATAACAGTTTGGCGCAGTCCGTGGGGACGATTCTCTAATCCCATTTGAGTTTTCTACCAGGGATAGGATAATCAAAGGCATGGCGACTGGAACTCCGACCAATGATAGTGACGTTCTTCCCGACAGTCTTCCAGCACCAACATTCACTTTATAGGATTTGGAAGCTGTCGTTAGGAAGGTGGTACTGGAAATTACGTCGGAGAAAAGTGGAACAGAACCACCGGCTGTATCCAACCCTGTTCCCAGAAGCAGAGGTTATGAGAGTGATCCTGACGAACGCAATACTGATGAAGAGGAACTCATCAGGCATGGCGTCACAACGAGGAGGCCTAGATATCGATCTACTCCTCCCCCTCCGGCCAGAGCTCTAACTCCAGCTCCTGGAAATGACCAGGAGCAAATGCAGCGACGAATAGATGAGCTCACCAGGGAGTTAGAGAATATGCGTGCATTGAAGGATTGCGAACCGAATCTGGGACGCAATCCTGGTTTATTTAACAGGGCCATGGAGGCCCCTATCAGGCGAAGTAAGGATGACGATTGGTGGCATAATTTGCATGCTGTCCAAACGTTATCCCAGCAATCTGAAGGCGTATCAGCCGCCTTGGGAGATTTGATGCTCCCCTTTTCTGAGGAAATCTGGGCAGCAGTCCCAGATTGGCATTATCGCAACCCCGAGAGGTTGCCGACATTTCGTGGCGATGGTGATCCGATCGATCATGTCACCGATTTCGAGTTACGAATGGGAACGGTTCGGGCCTCTGACTCATTAAAGTGTTGTATCTTCGAGGCAGGATTACAAGGCGATGACCGAACATGGTTCAAAAATCTGCCGGCCCGATCCATANCTTCCAGCACCAACATTCACTTTACAGGATTTGGAAGCTGTCGTTAGGAAGGTGGTACTGGAAATTACGTCGGAGAAAAGTGGAACAGAACCACCGTCTGTATCCAGCCCTGTTCCCAGAAGCAAAGGTTATGAGAGTGATCCTGACGAACGCAGTATTGATGAAGAGGAAATCATCAGGCGTGGCGTCACAACGAGGAGGCCTAGATATCGATCTACTCCTCCCCCTCCGGCCAGAGCTCTAACTCCAGCTCCTGGAAATGACCAGAAGCAGATGCAGCGACGAATAGATGAGCTCACCAGGGAGTTAGAGAATATGCGTGCATTGAAGGATTGCGAACCGAATCTGGGACGCAATCCTCGTTTATTTAACAGGGCCATGGAGGCTCCTATCAGGCGAAGTAAGGATGACGATTAGTGGCATAATTTACATGCTGTCCAAACGTCATCCCAGCAATCTAAAGGCGTATCAGCCGCCTTGGGAGATTTGATGCTCCCCTTTTATGAGGAAATCTGGGCAACAGTCCCAGATCGGCATTATCGCAACCCCGAGGGGTTGCCGACATTTCGTGGCGATGGTGATCCGATCGATCACGTCGCTGATTTAGAGTTACGTATGGGAACGGTTCGGGCCTCTGATTCGCTAAAGTGCCGCATCTTCGCGGCAGGATTACAAGGCGATGCCCGAACATGGTTCAAAAATTTGCCGGCCCGATCCATACAGTCGTTTGGCTGGTTTATTTTGGCTTCTCAGAGTAATTCGCTCCAAATGTAGGACCGCCTCGAAGCAGGCAGGAACTATATCAGCTAAAATATATCCCGGCGAAAATGAGTCTTATGTCCTTTATGGAGAAATTCAACAGGACCGCCTGGGGCATCAAACTCGAGCTCCGGGATAAAATCGATATTCTACATCAGGTCTTAGGACCGTGCAGCCTTTCGACCAGTTTGGTGAAGAGCCCACCATCTACCTTGGGAAAACTTCTTCAGAAAATCAACAAGTATATCAAGGTAGATGAAGCGCTGGGGCTTGGTTATCGGAAGCCTAGCGGGAATTCTGAGCCCACAGGTGATCATAGGGTTTCATACCCGAAGAAACAGTCGCGAGAAGTAGCGGTTGTGAGTGAAAAAGACGTCCCCTCGAAGCAGGAGGACAATCGGGTGTATTGCGAGCTTCATCATAATCGCGATCACCCGACCTTGAAGTGCCCGCTGTTGAAAGAGACAGTAGAGGCAATGAGTAAAGAAAAGCCCGACCGGAATGGTCAGAAGGGCAAGCGAACGGAATCCCCCCGAAGGGGCCACCAAGGTGACGATCGTCACAGGCCGCGGGGAAGAGATAACCGGGGACAACCCCGGAATTATAATGATCGGACGGAGGACCGAAGGTCTCCTCCGCCATAGCAAGAGAGAGGCCAACACGGTAGGGTTCAAGAGAGAACCGTGGTCAGGGCCGAAGAAGAAGATGGCGGGGCCGTAGCGGCAGAACCCCGCAGAATGAGGGTGGGAGACAGGAGCAGGCTGCTCCCCCACCTGCTGAAACTGGTGCCCAACCTCCTCGAAATGAGGCGGCACCTAGAGAAGTGGCCGGAGATATTTATGTTATTTCCGGTGGATTGAGAATAAATGAATCGGTCCGGAACCGAAAGAGAACAGCGCGCGGAGACTCTGCTGAGAGCTCCGAATCTGTGGCGCTGGTAAAATATGATCCCATAGATCGGTCATCCTTCTTCAGAGAGGACATCACTTTCAGCCCGGCTGATCGGGAAGGGATCATTGATCCTTGTGACGACCCCCTCACCATTACAGGGGTCATCGGGAATCGTGTCCACAGAATCTTGGTGGACACTGGGGCCTCGTGCAATCTGATGAAGCGCGAGGTCGCTGAAATGTTGGGAGCAGCTGCTCACGATCTACCGATCGCCAACATAACTCTTTGGTCGTTCGACCAAAGAAGTGTTATTCCGTGTGGGAAGATGTTATTCCCCGTTACCCTTGGAGAGCCATCCAAGGACCGATCTGAAGACCTGAAATTCATTGTCGTTGAAGTCGACTTGGCTTACAACGCTATTATCGGACGGACCGGCCTGAGTAAGTTTGAGGCGGTCCCTTCTACTTATCACATGATGCTCAAGTTCCCCTCCATTCATGGAGTTATTTCTGTTAAGGGGGACCAGAAGGTAGCTAGGCAATGCTACATGAGCTCGTGCCGAACGTTGGCACCGATTAAGAGGACCCGGGTGGATCTGCTGGAAGAGCTGCCGCACCCGAGGCAAGCAATGGAACCCGTAGGGTTCAAATTGATTAATATGGTTGAGGATGAATCAACCAAGACAACTCGCATCGGGGCTCATCTAGCCCCTGACTTTGAAAAAGAACTGATCCACCTGCTGAGAAGTCACGTGGATATATTTGCTTGGACTCCGAATGATGTTCCGGGGATTGACCGATCCAATAGTGAACATCAGATCAATACTGAGCCTGGAACGAAGCCTGTTAGGCAGAAAAGGAGACAATATTCTCCTGAGAAGATCGAGATCATCCGGGCTGAAGTGAATAAGCTGCTACGGTCGGGATTTATCAGAGAAATCCACTATACTGAATGGGTTGCAAACCCAGTGGTGGTTTCCAAACCGGACGGGAAATGGCGAATGTGCATCGATTTTACCGATGTGAACAAAAGCTGTGAGTCAGATCCTTTCCCGTTGCCGCACATCGACCGACTGGTAGATGCTGTTTCTGGTAGCNTCTTTACTTTTCTATTCTTCGTTCCCTTTTACGTTCTTTCGTTCCCGTATCTCTCATTATCTATCGTCCAGACTTTACCGTTACATTCCCTACTATTTGTTTCGACATACCTTTTCCTCGGCTATTACAGGTTTCCAAACCGGACGGGAAATGGCGAATGTGCATCGATTTTACCGATGTGAACAAAAGCTGTGAGTCAGATCCTTTCCCGTTGCCGCACATCGACCGACTGGTAGATGTTGTTTCTGGTAGCACCATGATGAGTACCATGGATGCTTACTCTGGGTATCACCAGATCTTCTTGGCTGAAGAAGATCAGAAGAAATCATCATTCATGACCGAAGATGGGGTTTTCTGTTATGTGGTTATGCCATTCGGTCTCAAAAATGCTGGAGCAACATACTAAAGGTTGGTCAACAGAATCTTTAGAGAGTTGATTGGCCATATGATGGAAGTGTATGTTGACGATATGATTGTAAAATCTATGAATGATGAAGACCATCTTTCTTATTTGTCTCGTTGTTTCGAAGTATTCCGAAAATATAAGCTCAAACTAAATCCAAACAAGTGCTGCTTCGGGATCCGAAGTGGAAAATTCTTAGGATATTATGTTTCAGAGAAAGGCATAGAGGTTAACCCTGAGAAGGTGCAAGCTATCATTGATATGCAACCTCCGAGAAACAAGAGAGAATTTCAAAGGCTTACTGGCCGACTAGCCGCGCTGAGCAGGTTTATTTCGATGTCCACAGACCGGGCCTTACCTTTTTTCAGAGTGCTAAGAAAAGCAAGTCATATGGATTGGACCGAAGAATGCGATCGGGTATTCTCCGAGCTCAAGATTTATTTAAGCACTCCCCCGGTGATGGTAAGTCCAACTTGTGATGAACCTTTGGGGTTATATCTTGCGGTGTCCGAAGTTGCCGTCATCGCAGCTCTCGTGACCATATGAGATGACATTCATAGACCTGTTTATTATGTCAGTCATTCTCTAGTATCTGCTGAGACCAGGTATTCCACCTTGGAGAAATTCATGCAAGCTTTGAAGAAAGTTGTATCCAAGTTGAAGCATTATTTCGAAGGCCGAACGGTTTATATTTATACGGATCAGCCTCTAAGGATACTCCTTAAACAGAAGGACTTGAATGAAAGATTGACAAAATGGGCTATCAAACTCAGCGCTATGTATCTGGAATTACTGCCCCGAAGGGCGATCAAAGCTCAGGTTCTAGCCGACTTTGTGGTTGAAATGACCCGGTCGGTCATTTATCTCAACCAGGAGGATGATCGATGGACGATCCACGTAGATGGATCAACCTTCCGGGGAAGAGGAGCGGGTATTACCCTGACAACGGTACAAAGTGATCTTATTCATTCCGCAGTCAAGTTTTCCTTTGCTGGAACAAATAATGTGGTAGAACATGAGGCAGTATTGTCAGGAATGACCTTGGCTCAAAAAATGGGAGTCAGCAGAGTGCGAATGTTCTCAGACTCGAAGTTAGTAGTGGAACAATTCGCAGGGAGATTTGAGACTCACGATCCGATGATGAGGTTGTATTGCGCCAAAGTTCTAGAGTTATCCAAGAAGTTCAATGAGTTCTCCCTGGACCATGTGCCACGAGAACAAAACAATGTTGTTGATGCACTCGCCAGATTGGCTTCAGGCATACCCGACATAGAGCCGAGCACTATTTCGGTCCACGTTAAGGACCGACCTCCGGTCGAGATTCCAGTGACCGAACAGTCTATTGAAGAGATCGGGGCTCTATGTCATGAACTCCAGGGCTTGAATATTGACGCTACTCAATCTCCAGGAGAACCCAATTGGATGGACTCCTTTATTAAATATCTCTCAAATGGATATCTCCCTGAATATAAGTCCGAAGCCAGGAAAATAGAGGTCCGGGCTAAGAGATTCACCTTAGTCGATGGACGTTTATTTAAAAAGAGTTTTGAGGGCCCTCTTCTGCGCTGTTTATCTCCTATTGAGGTCGAAGCTGTCATGATTTATGTTCATGAAGGGATATGCGGCATTCATTCAGGAGCTCGATCTCTATACCATCGCATCATTCGAGCCGGGTACTTTTGGCCAACATTGCTTGCTGATGCTAAGCAGTATACCAAACGTTGTGCCATATGCCAGTACCATGCTCCGCTCCCGCAATTGCCCGGGGCTCCGCTATCGATCACCCCACTACCGTGTCCGTTCGACAGGTGGGGGATCGACATCCTCGGACCTTTTCCCCGGTCCATAGGGCAACTGAAATTTTGTATCGTAGCGGTGGAATACTATTCAAAGTGTATTGAACCAGAAGCCGTAGCCATCATCTCGGAAAAAGTGGTCAAGCACTTTATCTGGCGAAATATTGTGAGCCGCTTCGGGGTTCCCCGAGCGCTCGTATCTGACAATGGGACTCAGTTCCGCGGAAAGAGCATACGAGACTTATGCATCAAGTTGGGCATCATCCAGCATTTCTCATCAGTAGCCCACCCCCAGACCAATGGACTTACGGAGGTATCTAACAAGGTTATCCTGAAGGGATTGAAAACCAAGTTGGAAGATTTTGAGGGTAAATGGCCTGAACACATCTATGAGGTCCTATGGGCATACCGAACTACACCTCGCTCAACGACCCAGGAATCACCTTTTTCATTGGTGTATGAGACCGAAGCTGTTAGCCCGGTAGAGGTTGCCATCCGATCACCTCGGATATCTCAATACGATGAGCATATAAACGGTGAAAGGAGATTATTGGACCTCGAGATGATCGAAGAAAAAAGAGATGCAGTTTATGCACGGATGCGTGCTTATCAGCGGAATATGGAACGGGCCCATAACAAACCAGTCCTCCCAAGGGAATTCTTTGAAGGCGATCTCGTCCTCAGAAGCATTAAGGTGCAGAGGAATGTTGGAAAGCTGGACAGAAATTGGGAAGGACCGTATCGCATATCGGCAAAATTGGAGTCAGGTGCGTATAAACTTGAAACATTGGATGATATAGAGGTCCCCCGAACTTGGAATGTCATGAATTTAAGGCGATACTTCTTATGAATTTTCGATTAATGTGTTTGACTCAATAAAAAACATTCCATTAAACGAAAGTAGCAAACAAGTAAGTACAAGAGTTAACTATTTCTAATAGAATGATGGACGAATCTGGACTGGTGACCGAAGCTTCTTGTCCGCAAGGTTCCCAAGTTGTAGTGACCGCTCTGGCGAGTCAGATGCTCCTGCACTTGCCTAGCCCCATGGATGAGTCGTGATTCTCCCAGAACTCATTACGAACTAAGACATTCCCTTCAACGACATTCTGTACCTATGAAATCTGCTACAACGAAAGGAATGATAGTCAGCATATCGAAACATAAGATCGGTCCTAACATAAGACGTATTATGAGTCAAGCTTAGCCAGCGAAACCTAAGGGACTTTAATAGAACCAAGGTCCGGCGAAAGCCCGTAAAAGCTCATAATTAATGCAGACTACGCCTATTCAATTGAGTAATGATTCCAAGGACGGAATAAGAGTGACCCATACACCATTTAAAACGACTTATCCAATCAAAATTGACATAAATAAACTAAATATAACGTCTGGGACCGATGGTTGACACCCTGTAAGTGTCTCCGATCTTATACTTGTTAGTTTATTCTGAAGTTAAGATAAACTACTTCTTCAAGATAAAACTTATTAGTTTATTCTGAAGTTAGTTATATCAGTTCATTCCGGTAATCAAAACATCTAAAGCTGAAGAAAAAGGGAGGAAAATCTTATATTAAACAAAAAAGAACGGCAGATACAAAGTAATATCTAAGATCTAATTAATATGCCCTTCTTCTTTGTCTTCTGCTTCGGGCTCCTGGGGTTCGGTCCAGTCGGCGAGCCGCTTCAACTCTTCCTCTTGATCGGCCACATTCTGGTTGACCGCTTTCTCCATCTCTTCAAAGAGATAGAAGAAAGAGTTCTCTTCCAAACACAGGCTCTTCCAAAGTTGGAATGACATGAAACTTGCCATCCTTCTCCAGTGGCTCGATCGCCTTCCACCGCTCGTCCGAAGGGGAAAGCCCGAACTGCTGAATAACTTGCTCGCGCATGTTATCCAAATACTTCGCAGTGTAAACCCCGTGTATGTTATCCGCCAAAGCGAATAACAAAGGGGACTGGGCAAACCCCAGAACTGCTTCCTGGACCGAACCTTCGGTCGAAGTGCGGGCCCTCGTCAATTCTTCCTCCAAGGTCGTCGTTTCTTCTTGGGCCCGAAGGAGAAGATCGTTCAGCTTGTTCCTCTTCTCCTTGGCCCGACCTTGGACTTCGTTGATTTCATTGTCTTTGGCCCGCAGCTTGGCCTCCAGGTCATCTATCCGCCCCTGAGCTGCTTCCCCCACCTTCTCCAACTCAGCGACTTTATCTGCTAAGAGGGAGACCTCCGTCCCTGCCCTTAGCAGCTCATTATCCAATCGGTCACGGTCCTCCCGTACCGTGACCAATTCCCCATGCTTGATCTCAACTTGCCTTTTTGCAAGGTCAAGTTGGTCTTGGACTTTTTGGGACACAACGCTATCACCTTGGTATTTCTCCATGGTAATAGCAGTTGTAAAAGCTTTCATCAACATCTACAAAAGACCATACATTGTTAAAAATGAAGCTTCGGACCTCCATGTTAAGCCAAAGTTACCTTAGATGTGAGGTCGAGGAAGCTTTCCATAATATCTTCCCCAGATACGTCCGCTTGGACGTTATCTGGGTTCTGCTCCCCAAAAAGACGGAAGTCCTATACAAAGGCACTCCGCCAGGAGGATAACTTCTTCCCCTTACTGAACCTGTCCAATAGGTCCAGGGCAACTACCCAATCGGAGTTTGTCTTCGGGCCCTGCCCAGGTTCCTTCAGGACGATCCCCTTATTGCGGACCGGAGTGCGACCCCCTTCCCTTTTCCTAAGGGGAACGGCGGAAGGGAGACGTTCGGCTTAAGCTGAGGGCCGGGAAGAACCTTCTCCACGGGAACGGCTCCCTGCAGCAACAAAGTAATAGTCTCAGTGTTAATAAAAGAGGTATTACCGATTTGATAGAGGCTGGATAAGCTCAAAGAACGAATCCGAGCCTTTATCACCTCCTCGACCACTCCAAATACCCGAAACGCAGACCCTTCTCCGCTTGAGGACTGCCCGGTGCAGCGAAGGGTCAATGTGCCCGCGCTGGTTGTTTGGACCGGGGGGTTCCCTGACCCTGAAGGGACCACCGTGCCTCCCGTTGCCGATTCACTTGCTTCGGCGCTGCCCGATGCTTCCCTTTGTCCCTCAGAAGGACGGAACGAAGTAGCTGCCATACGTTTAAAGCAGGCGCTCGGCATCGTCTCAGTTGAATCTGCAAAACGGATACATAAAGATCAGGATTAAGTAACACACAAGTACTATCTCATACCCGATCCTTCTGATGGATCTGAATCTGAGCTAGAAGATAAAACCCCCTTCGGGGCTGGGGCTCCGGTCCTACCCGCAACACCTATCTCTATTAATCTTCTCTCCCAAAGCAGATCTATTCGCTTAAGGCGTGCTTTGGGAGGGGGGAACAACGCAAGAGTGTTTGCGGTGTCCGTGCGGGAGGGGTTGAACCTGCTTCGGTCCAATTGCCCTATGCGTGGGTGTGTTATGCGTGGCCATACTTTCAACAGATCCTCTTGCGGAACTGTCATCCACCCATAACAAGTCTCCTCCCACGCATGAAGAGACTCCTCTTTATCTACAATTGCGCACTCTTTGGTGCGCACTGCTATATAGTACAACTTACGACACCCCAACAGACCTTTCCCCTTTTGGGACCCAATCAAGAACAGATTAAAGAAATGTTCTATGGTTGGGGCCCGATTCTGTTGATGACAATAAAAGATAAACGCTATAATATACACATAACTGCCCGGAAACAACGCAAAAGTAGGGCAATGAACCTCCTTAAGTACGGCCGCTACAAAGGGATGTAGCGGAAAGCGAAGCCCGCACTTAAGGGAGGCGTAACTAACCGGAAGGGCTGATGCCGGCACATTCATTTCCGCCGGATGGAAACAGGGAACATCTTCCCGTCCCTTCCAGATAGAGTAATATGCTGGGATTGAAAACCTAGACCTAAATTCCTCAATGTCCAACTCAGACATAGAGGGATAACGCATTTTATAAGGAGCCATAAGCGTTTACCTTAGAAAGAAAAGATTGAAAGGCGGTTTGACGAAATAGCGGTCGAGGGCAGAAAGCTTGACTGCAAATTCTTTCTCACGAGAATGACGATGAGAAGAAACAGTGCCAAAAACCCCGATTTAAATATTAATCTCCCAACCAATGGTGCGCTGCCACGTAATACTGTCCAAAACTGTGACAGTACGGACTGCACTCATCACGCCTCTTGAACTTTCGAATATGAAGAGGCGCGGGCCGAGATATTAATATTTAAAGAATATCAAGGGCAAAAAGATAATTTAAACCTTTGTCAGCAAATTTTAAGCATAACCGACCCCTACACTAAGGCAAAGATCGGTCCCGTGGACTGTCACTGTCTACAGGTACGGTCCCCAGTTCTCATGAATGTATAAACATCATGTGATCGGCCTTGTATCTCCTCTGCGATCGGCAATCAAGCCCGAGGGGCTAGTGATGAGAACTCTAGGACCGGGTACCCTGTAATGGGTGAGGCCCGATAACAGTTGGGCCGACTTAAATAATCAAAACGAACTCTTATAGCCCACTTACACCTTTAGGAAGAGCGGCCCGATGTTCAACACAGAGGACCGAAGATAACCTTAGTAAATAAATGCGTTATCTGCCAGCTGGCTCCGGGGTTCGGTCCGAACGGTTACAGGCTCACGCGTTCCACCCTTCTTGTCCTATCACGTTTATCATGTTTCGGGCCCGATCACGCAGACCACGCCTCGGTCCCAGCCTCGTTTTACATCCTTCGATAACAACCTCTAACAAACGTGTCAGAGGCGGTTACAGGACGTGGATTACACTCGCCGGCGACTCTATAAATACAGGGCAAGACGAAGGAAATAACAGGACCCTTTGGACGCGGAAGAACAGGCTGTTACTCTGCCGGATTCTTATCGCTTTCTTTACCTCGTCATTTTCATTAGCCTGTCTTGTATAAACTGTTGAGTTATTTCATTAGTGAGCAAGCTAAGAGCATATTCAGCTCTTAGTCGAGTGGTTTTCACCCCAATTCACGGGGTTTCCACTATATACTGCCGTGCATTTATTTTGGTTTTTAGCTTTTGATCGTCTTCCACATTTTAAAGAAATCAGAACCGAGTTCGTTTGTTGAACGAACCGGACGACTGTTGGTACCCCTAAAAAGGGACCATAACATTATTATATGAGGAATTGTGAAATCGTTTATTTGGGCATATAAGGATTTCTCATATATCAGTCTCTTAAACGACGGTCGGAAACTATCGAAAAATTTTAAGACAACAAATGAAACAAAAAGTTATCAAAGAAGTGTTACAGAGTTTAGAGAGAGAAATTTTGGATAAGTATACTAGCAGGTTCAGTAATAGGAAGATAATATCCCCACTCATTTTTTTAGAAGTATATACAAAGTTTCATAAGATGATGGTATTCAGTCAGTAATATTTATTTATTTGATATATGCTTATTCACACATGCCTGGTATACTTAGTTACAAAATGCGATACTACTATTGTGAGTTTATTGCAAAAATATTCTCAGGGTAAATTTATTATTTGTGTACTCCAATTTTTCGACTACACAAATCAGGGGACTTCTGATATCACCCTGAGATATTTATTATTCGAGGACACATATATTTCTATATAGTCATTCCCAAGTTGAGAAATGATGCAGATCGAGATATTTTGATGATGGACATTGTTTATAGCTTATCGTGGTATTTGGATCGAGTTACTTATTTACTGGATCCATGTGCCTAATTAAGATATTAATGGATCATTATTTATTGGACATCATTATTGATGGGCCGAGAGAGTTATAATTGGGCTGGATTAATCATCTATATAAACATGGCTAAAGAAAGAAAAAGAAGCTTGAATTCTTGACCTAAGAAGGAGGCCGCTATTCTTTTCTTTTTCTTTGGGGAAACCTACGACTACGGCCATCAAAACACGATCTTTTTTCTTTGGTTTTCTTCCTCATGTTCTCCTATTGTAAATCTACGAAGTTGACATTTTTAGTGGATTCAAAGGCTAAGCCGGGGTGGTATTTTATCCTGTCTTTTACAGAAAAGTTTTCCACCTACAAAAATAGTGTCTTTTTACTTCTTGCTTTCGTATTACTTTTTCGTTCGACCCCTATCCGTAAAAGGGGTCTAAATTTTGTTATTGCGGATTTTTTGCAGCGATAACAGACGGGAAGATATTCCTTGTTTCCTTTTGGCGGAAATGAATGTGCCAGCATCTGCCATTCCGGTTAGTTACGCCTCTTTAAAGTGCGGGCTTCGTTTTCTGCTACATCCCTTTGTAGCGGCAGTGCTTAAAGAGATCCACTGCCCCACTTTTGTGTTATTCTCGGGCAGTTATGTGTATATAGTAGCGTTCATTTTTTATTGTTACCAACATAATCGGGCCCCGACCCTAGAACATTTCTTTAATTTGTTCTTGGTAGGATCCCAAAAGGGGAAATGTCTGTTAAGGTGCTGCAAATTGTATTATATAGCGGTGCGCACCAAAGAGTGCGCTATTGTAGATAAAGAAGAGTCTCTCCATGCGTGGGAGGCCTGTTATGCGTGGATAACAGTCCCAAAAGAGGATCTGTTGAAAGTATGGCAGCGCCTAACTCACCCACGCATAGGTCAGTTTGACGGAAGTAGGTTCAACCCTTCCCGTACGGACACCGCAAATACGCTTGCGATGTTCCCCCCTCCCGAAGCACGCCTTAAGCGAATAGATCTGTTTCGGGAGAAAAGATTAATAAAAATAGGTGTTGCGGGTAGGGACGGAGCCCCATCCCCGAAGGGAATGTTTTCTAGTTCAGATCCATCAAAAGGATCGGGTATGAAGTAATGTTTTTAGTTTATACTATCCTGATCCTTATGTATTTGTTTTGCATATTCGACTGAGACAATGCCTAGCTCTCGTTTCAAACGCATGGCAGCTGCTTCGGTCCGCCCTTCTGAAGGACAACGCGAAGCATCGGGCAGCGCTGAGGGGAGTGAATCAGCAACTGAGGGTACGCTGGTCACTTCGGGGTCCGGGAACCTCCCGATCCAAACAACCGGCGCGGGCACATTGACCCTTCGCTGCACAGGGCAGCCTTCAACTGGAGACGGGCCTGCGTTTCAGGTATTTGGAGTGGTTGAGGAGGTGAAAAAGGCTCGGATTCGTTCTATGAGCTTATCCAGCCTCTATCAAATCGGAAATGCCTCCTTTATTAGTACTAAAACTATTGCTTTATTGTTGCAGGCAGCCGTTCCCGTGGAGAAGGTTCTCCCGGTCCTCAGCTTAAGGCGAACGTCTTCCTGCGGCCGGTCCACTTAGGAAATGGGAAAAGGGCGACCGTAGCGGAAGCCTCGCAGGAACTGAAGAGGCTGAAGAGGGGGGATAGCCCTTCGGTCCCCACTAAGGGGATCGTTCTGAAGGAGCCTGCATCGGGCCTAAAGACTAACTCCGACTGGGGAGTTGCTCTGGGCCTGCTGGACAGGTTCAGCAAAGGGAGGAAACTAACCTCCTGGAGGAGTGCTTTCCTAAAGGACTACCGCATTTACGGAGAGCAGAACCCAGAGAACGTCCTGGCGGACGTGTCTGGTTAAGAGATTATGAAAGGCTTCCTCGAAATCACCACTAAGGTAACTTTTACTTAACATGAAGGCCCGAAGTTTCATCTTTAAAAATGTGTTATCTTATGCAGATGTTGAGGAAAACCTTCACAACTACTATCACTGTGGAGAAGAACCAGGGTGGTAGTGTTGTATCCCAACAAGTCCAAGATCAACTTGACCTTGCAAAAAGGCAAGTTGAGATCAAGCATGGTGAGTTGGTCACGGTACGGGAGGACCGGGACGGAGGTCTCGCTCTTAGCAGATAAAGTCTCTGAGCTGGAGAAGACAGGACAAACAGCTCATTTTCGAATTGCCGACCTGGAGGCCAAGCTGCGGGCCAAAGAAGAAGAATTCAACGAAGTCCAATGTTGGGCCCAAGAGAAGAGGAAAAAGCTTAACGAGCTTCTCCTTCGGGCCCAAGAAGAGAAGACGGCCTTGGAAGAGGAGTTGACAAGGGCCCGCACCTCGACCGAAGGTTCGGTCCGGGAAGCGGTTCTGGGTTTCGCTCGGTCCCCTTTGTTATTCGCATTAGCGGATAACATACATGGGTCATATTACCTGGGGATGTTTTTGGTATCACGATGCCCTAGGAGCTCGTCCGATGTGGCTAGATGGTATTTTCGGTATTCTTGGTTTTCTCGTCTATTTACGTGATTCTATAGTTTTGGGGGAATTCTCGTAATTTGGACTTCTCGGGCGTACATATTTGCATTTGACTATCGTTTCTAGCAGTCTCGGGCAACTTCCCCCAGACGGGGTCGAAGGATATTTTCGTAATTTGGCAACCGATAAGCATGCCGGTAAGTTGTGGCGATATTTTTGGCTGTATATTCGACATCTGGAAGCAGTGAATTATCTTACGAGGTTCTCCGGTATTTTCTCATCGATATTTCCGGCTAATTCTCGATCGGGATGCATTTCTGAAGTTCTATTGCGGAATGGCATTTATTCTAATTTAATTGAATATTATTTAGGTACTTTGGGCATAATCAAGTGAAATTGGGCTCCTGGCCTGAAACTTATTAATTGGGCTGGATTTCTCTATAAATCAGAGCCCCAAGGCACTAAAAAGGGATTCAGACTCTCTTAGCACCACCCAAGGCAAGGCTCTGGCTCAAATTCGCTAAGGTAGTCGGGAGACTTCGTTTTTTAGCCCCCATCCGCGAGTTTTCGTACCAAAACTCGCGGCCACCTTCATCTGGGTTACTATTCACGAGATTTCGTGTGAACAGTGCCAGTCGCGAGTTCTTGTCAGAAATCACTATTCGCGAGTTCTTGTCTGAACAGGGCTAGTCGCGAGATCTTGCCAGAAATCACTATTCGCGAGTTCTTGTCAGAAATCACTATTCGCGAGTTCTTGTCTGAATAGTGCCAGTCGCGAGTTCTTGAAAGGAATCACTATTCGTGAATTCTTGTCGGAAGTCACTATTCGTGAGATTTTGTCGATACAGTGCCGATCGCGAGTTCTTGCTCGGAAGTTACTATTCGAGAGTTGTAGCTGGTACAGTGTTTTATGCTAGTTGTTGTTGGTCAGTGTTTTCTGCGAGTTGTTGCTGGTACAGTGTTTTCTGCGAGTTGTTGACCACAACTCGCGGCTGCCAGCCTTTCGAGCCCGACTGAGTGTTTTCGATCGTTTTTCGAGCCGTTTTTGCCCGTGTTATCATTATCACCTCATTGTACTTGTATCCTTTGATTATTATAGTGGAAACCAAGGTAGAGCTTCGCTCTCCCGAGGACGTAGGCTCACACACTGTGGGCCCAACCTCGTATATCGCTCGTGTCCCCACATAAAATGAACTCCGAATAATTAAAAATTGACTGATCTAAAAATAAATACCCAAAATATTTTTAGACTAGATCAGTTTGGGGCCGTCCGTGGGGACCTGAGATTTTTATACCATTGAGAGCTTTATTGCTGAGTTTGGATTTCTATTATCATTACTACTCGGAATTCTGATGAAGATATTTTTGATGAAGAAATTGAGGCGAATCCTATTCCTCAAGTTCATGATGATTTTGCTGCGTTACCGGGGGCTCGGTCGTCAGTTCTGGAGGAGCCCCCTGCTCAAAATGTAACTATTCGGCCCTCCCGGAGTGGGTTTACATCCGTAAGGGTACCAAGTTTTTATCCTCGATCACGCCAATGCTTAACTAAGTGTTATGAATTCGCAAGAATTGGCCGAGTTGCGGTCAGTAATAATGCCCACCTTTCGCCACCTGCGCGCTCTATATCTGTGGATCAAACGGAAACAAATGAATATTTGGAAGAGCGAAGGCGTACCTTAATCGCCCAATTGGCGCAAGTCGAAGCTCAAAGGAGAGCCCGGAGGAACAATGTTACCCCAGAACCTGTTAATGGCGAGGCAGAGGAAGAAGATATTGATCATGTCACGGAGCCGCGAGTGAATATTGCAACAACCGGAGAGCAGAACGATACTCTGCAAAAGATTGGAGAGCTAATTGAGCTGAAATTCAAAGAACTTAGTGGGAAAATCGAACATAATGATGCCCGAATGAGTCAGTTGGAAACCAACTTGACTCTTGGACAGGNACATGGTGATAATGTTTAATGAATAACGCTGATCTTATGATATTGAGGAAGAAAAGTAAAAGCCAGCTGTTCAGCAGGCAATCCACATCAAAATGAAACGACATGGAAAAGTAAAATTTGTGAATCACAAAACAGATTCAGCATTCCATCCTTATCACAGATACATAGCATATTGGTGAAGTATTCCTAACCTGCAGCAACTCATCTCGAACAGAGAAAATTGGTAAATAGTGTCTCTGCTGAGCTATTGTTCGCGATTTCGCAAACTCACTCACTGCTTCATTTTTCTTTGCGAATTTAACACCCTCTTTATAATACATTTGGCCTTGTTCACGCACTATGGCAGCATCAGCAACAATCTAGCAACCAATCGAAAGATGACAAGTTCAGTAAATTCCCATTCCATAACAAAAGGATACAACATCAAGGAATACCTGGTCTGCAGTCTTTTGAACACCAAAAATACTACCATACTTTGAATCAGTAAGATCCCAGCACTTTGACCCCCATTTGTCATTGTTCAGTTTCTCACGCACAATTCTGGCAAGGTTGGAGCCCTTTCTAGATATCACGGCCATATCTGATGTGGAATCTTTAAGTGGCAAAACAGGCTCAGCTTGCTTGGTGAAGATTACCCTTCCATCAAGAAATGGAGGCTTTGTATCTGTTGAAAAGAAAATTAGAACTGCAAATAAGTTCCTCTTGAAAAGATTGGGTGCAAAGTAGCAAATGATTTACCATGTATAAGAAGGATAGTTTTTTGCTCTTCCTCATTGTCAAAATCAGTCTGCATCTCCTTTCCCCTGACAGCTCCCGACCTCAAAAGTTGTCTGTCCTCCCATCGAGCATTATCAGTAGTAAATTGTGATGGTTTTTTTGTGTGTTTAAATCTCATTTTGGTTCCATTTTTTTGCACCTACAACAAAATGCAGAAATAATAGAAATTAGATTAAGTTTATGTATGAACGTGAACAGAGCGCCAGTCATATGCACATGAACATCATAAGTATGTTTTTCATAGAAAACAAAAAAGCCCTTGTTAAAAAATAAAACGAATTACAATACATAAAATGAAATTTGGAGGAAAGAAAATATTAAAAAAATTATGCACCAACGTGCAATAAACAGAATTGCATGGTTCTGAAAGGAATTAAGGAAGCAAAAAAAGTACCTCAGGTAAAAGCGTTTCATCTGAGGTGGATTTCACCTCGTAAGCCTGACTACAGCAAGAACTACTAGTATTGGTAGACAGTCTTGAAGCACGAATTGGAGCTGGAAGAGGAGCATTTGTACTCCAACCTGTTGCAGCACCTATACAAAAAATGAAATTAAAAAAATAAACTGATGAATACAAGGAGAAAAAAGTGTTTCGAATATCATAACGCCATAGGAGCAAAAGATGTGATCCATACAACTAGAACCTACACCTACATGTTTGCTATCCCAACCACATGGGAGATGGGAAACGCTGATAATGGCTGTTCCTAAAACTCTGCCTATCACGACAGGTTGGGGTGTCTCTACATTCCCATTTTTCATCCCATTCAGGTTGGGCTGTCAATATTAATCATGAAATGGATTGAAAATTGATTATGATACCCCTTCTTCAAACTCCGATTCATATTAATATTAATCAAAATTCCCAAATAACGTAGAATGCGAAGAAGCAAGGTTCAATTTGGATGAATGAATAGTTATTCTAACAATAGTAATATATTACTAATTAAAGAAAAACATACCAGGTTTCCTCACAATACTATCACACCTACTCCTCTTTGTTCCATAGTATTCGCCATGCTCCCTCTCTTTATGAAAATCTGATATTCCAGGGCTTCTGCATACCTGGATTGATCCACATCTATTTCCAGAATACTCAAGATTATTTTTGTAGGATCGATGACCATCAAAATGCTCTGAAGAAAGTTTTATCCTTGGCCTTTTGTTAGATGCACCTGATTTCACTTCCCTGGTTACAATACTAGCTGAAAGAAAGCATAATAAAATTGTGAGAATATACAAAAATTTGACAAGAAAATAAACAATACCAATCCAGTGGCATCGGGGAAGTAACACTCCAAAAAAATGGAAGTTCATTTATAAATTAATATACAAGTCATCTACATAGTGAATGAAAGAGTAAAAGCACAACCCATTTTTAAAGAAAAAAAGGTATGATAATTTTTTTTGTGTTTGGGTAGCATAGAAAATTACAAACCTTCACTAGATCTTTTACTCGAAGAGAATCCACGGTAATTCTTGTTCGTTCGATTATCTGTGCCTTTCACAGGCATATTCTCCAAGTCATCAACTTCTGAACAGGCATTTAACTCATCATCATCCAATATTGCTGCCATAGGGATAGCCTTTTTTGTAAGGGACTTGAACAACACTTCATCTTCAGATGCCACAACTTCACCACCTGTAAATGAACAATTGAGTTACAAAACAATCACAGGGAAACGGATTTAAAATAAAAATAAAAGTTCAAGTGTCCAACCATGACATCACATACCACGAATCGGCATTCTGAACATTAAACCTTCCATCTCACTCAGTGTCATAAACTTTTAGTAGCCTGTGAAAGAAAACAAAATAAATAAATCAAACCGAATAAATATCCAATAGCACAGTCTTACAACTGCACCTCCAAGAGAAATCACCTAAACATATTTTCCCGATTACAACATCTCTATATCAATTACAACAGTATAAAACACATACGTGTAAAAATGTTGCCATAAGCGTCGAAGAAGACAGAAAATGGCCAAAACCATCAAACAGTGAAGCAATAATTGCATCAAATCAAATGTAAAAAATAGGAAGACCAATTTCTTGCAACGATGTAAATATGTCCCATGGCGCTTGAAACGTGACGAAGCACTTACAATTTCTCGTAGTATGTCCCTGCAAGATTACGATCTGGTTGATTGAATCGACCGTCTACTTCTTCCTAAGCCCTTCTTTCCTTAAAGAAATAATTGCTGAACCCTTGACGATGAAAAAAAAGGTGTCGCTCCCGTAATCGAATTCTAATGAGGGAAATTCCAGAATTTAGAGGGTAATTGAAATAATTGATTTATTTGGAAATTATTATTTTAGGGAAGTTTGAAATCAAATCAAATTATTATTGATATCCGTTATGACTTTTGATCTCTTTTTTAATAATAATAATAACCCGTACCATCCAATATAACATTGATATTATGTTATTAACTACTTAAATTAAAGTTTATTTAAAAAAATTCGTTTTTATAATTTTATTTTTTATTTGTAAGTAAGGGTGAATAAAAATTTTGGAATACTAAATAACATACCAAATTTTGTTATTTCGGTATTTAATATTCGATATTTGATATGTAGTATTCGGTTTAATAGTTGATTTTATGAAATTATGGTATTTTGTTTGGTATTCGGTAATAAGAATGAAAATTCGATATATACCGAATACAAAATTAATTTTAAAAATATTTATATATTTTTAAATAGATCATAGATAATTCAATTATTAATATTAGATTACATTTGGATTTTAGGGTATTATTCTAATTTTTATCAAGTATTGATGAGTAAGGGAGAAGAGATTGTCGTTATCATCGTATTGGGAAAAAATGGATGGTGAAGTATCGTCAACTTTTTCATCAACCTCTACGCAACCACAAATCGTTTCCAAATGAGTAAGGTAATTTATAGAATGGTAATTTAGTTTCCACATGAGTAAACTATCAACTTCTCATTTATTTTCTAATAATTATTTTTTTATTTACTTTCATAAGTTTAAAAATATTCTACACTCATATTGGAGTAGAACATTCTCAAATTTTAATATTATTATACTATTTAGAATAGAAATAAGGTATAAATAATTTAAGTTGCAAATTTTAGTTAATATCAAAAATTAAGTGAGACATTTTTCAAAATATTTAATCTTAAAACTTATTTATAAATTATAAATGTTAAATATATTTTTTACATTGAACGATAATAAATATGAATTTTAGATAATGTTGATAATATTACAATTGGTATGTACATTGATATTGTGTTATTATCGACATCTATCGTAGCTTTAGAGTTGTTTTCGGTTGGTCCTTAGAAAAATGAAACGGGCTTGATCGACAAAAATAGATCGACACTTGAGCACTATCGAATCTATTGAATAAAGTGTGAATCGGACCAAGTTTAGTTCAAATTGAGAGAGAGTGTTGAGAATATTGTGTCAAATCGATTGTGAAAATAAAAACGTTCTAATATATAAGGAGAATAAAAATTTTATAGATTGAACTACACAGATACTTTCCCAGCACATTGAATTCCGAAGTTCTACACATCTTTTAGCACAAGAAACTGTGTTGAAGTGCTTGATTAGAAGCCATATTTGCATCTATCTGATCAGAAGCCCACATGTTGTGCTGGAGAAGATGCTGCATAGAACCCGAAACAACTGCGTAAATTTCAGTAGATACACATAATTTAAACATCAATCTAACAACATAAGAACAAATAAACAGTGATCTTAGAAAGAAATCCACCATTGAATGATATTGTATCACCATTGCAATTCGAAACAAATTCCGGAATAATTGATGAAAATGACTGTGGATGGCTAAGTGACAAACTTGTTCAAGAGGATAGATGAATTTTTCCTTTACATAACATACAAAAAAACCCAAATCGAATGCATCATATGAATTGCTATAAACGATCATCAAACCAATTACCAACCATATCATATTTTCTACACTAACTCTCTTGGAAACACTTGTCGCTGCTACACGTCTTGGTTGCGTGCAACCAACAATCCCATTGCTTGTGTATCCCTCTTCATGAAGATACTGCAAAAAATATGCTTTTAAGTAATAAACAATAGCAGCGCCCGATATAACACAAATGAGTTTCTTGTGTACCACGATTAAACATAGAACATAAGTTTAATTGCAATGTGATACTCGTTAAAAAATTATGATATCATCACATCTGTTAAAACGGATTCATCGTTATTTTAGAGAATAAGAATGAAGCTAAACCAAATAAATCCATTATACAAAACCAAAAGCCCAAGTTGTTATAGTAATGACAAGTGTACCTGGGTAAGTTGAGTTGTCTTTCCAGAACCAGTTTCTCCAACAACCACTACAACCTTATTCTCTCCGACAACCTGCACGTTAAACATGAAAAATAAATCACGAATTCCATATCCGTGCAGAAAAAATCGAGTTAGCTTGTTCTTGATATTGGTTGATATTGCCTGCAACAACTCATACAAAATTGGTTAATATTGTCTCTGCTGTGCTGCTGTTCGTGATTTAACCAACTGCTTCAATTTTCTTGAAGTTCTGTGCGAGTTTGAGTGGGTGAGAAGGAAAAATTGATTAACACGATGTCAAATTCGCACAGCACTTAAAGAAGACTGAAACAATTAGTGATTTTGCCAAATCGCGAACAGTAGCACAGCAAAGGCAATGTTTACCATTTTTCTCTGTTAGATGAGTTGTTGCAGGTTAGGAATACTTAACGGGTATGCTATGCATATATAAAAAGACATAATCTGTTTTGTGAGATTGAAAAATTTTACTTTTCCATTTCCTCTCTCATGTGGATTGCGTGCTTAACCGTTTTGCTTTTCTTCCTCAACATCATAACAGCATGTCCTCCCACCAACCAAATTGTTAAAAGGAGCTTATTTTAGAAAATAAAAAGATTAATTTATCTATTAATTATAAAATAATTATATTTATTACATTTTATATATAAAAGTATATTAATAATTTTACATAAATCACGATTATAATACTGTAATTATACCAATAATGTTAAAAAATTTACGATTATGATATTTCACCACACTTCACCACATCTCACAAAACATGTTTGGAATTTCGAAATTTCGAAATTGCGAACATGCGTTTTTTGGTTGTAAGAACCATGTTTTGCAAATAAATAACATTTTTGTGATTATTTATCACATTTTTATTATTAAATATGATTCAAAACTAAAGATTTGGGTAACCATAAATTGATCGACTATTACAGATCAGTTTTACATCATCATTTTTCCGATCCGTATCCATCGGATCGGAACGAAAAATTGATAATTGAGCCGATTACCCGATCCACGCACACCCCTAGTTCCATGTGGTCATTGTTTATTACTTAAAAGTAGGGGTGTGAATGAAAATCCGATGAATCCGAATATCTGAAGTAGCGGAACCGATATTACGGATATTCGAACTGCAAATATTTAATCGGGATTGGTGGGATGCGGTTTGGGTCGGATACAGTTTTTGAAAACTTCTATCCGATCCAATACTTTATATTATATTATATTATGAATCAATTTGTATTGATATATGCTTAGAAGAATTAGAGAATTTTAAAACATAGATATATAAATATGTCACTTGGTTTAATACTTGTTTTTTTGTTAATATTAATATTTTTATATTTTATTCTTATTTTTTAGAAATAACAGATAAGAAAGAAATCAAGTAACTAAACTCAGATATTGATTTTTAAAATTTATATGCTCTAGTAAGTTAATGTTGGGAAAATTCTCTCCCTCGGAGAAGAAAATAATTCATGTTATCAGGGGTTGAATCGAATTGATGCGATGAGAACCAAATGTAAATGAAGAAATGTAAAAGACACAAGATTTAACGTGGAAACCCAAAACCGAGAAAATCACGAGATCAATAAACCTCAATCGTGAATTCACTATCACAAGAAGAATAGAAATACAATATGATACACTATTGATTGATTTATATAATTGTGTTCATGATGCTCACTATTTATAATGTTCATACTAGGATCTAATCTAGAAAAAATTCAACTGAATATTCTACAATATTCTCTTTCCATATATTTGACCGTATCTTATATATATCCAGTTAATAATATATATTTGCATATTTTCTTCCATATATATAACTATCAGAATATATTTTCATATCTTCTTCCATATATATGTACCAACAAGATATATCTCAATATCTTATTCTATATAGACAACCAACAAGATATATATCAATATCGTATTTCATATATTTCATGAGTCAATTAAGGAAATATATATCTCATTCGATACTCTCGAATCCCAATCTAATTTTAATCCGACAACTATTAAATAGACCCATCACAATCGTCCGATCAAGCCGATCAACATCACCGTTTCATGTTAGGTTCCCGGTCGGTCACGATCAAACCCTTCGACTATCACCCGACCTCTATTCCTAACAATCTCCCACTTGTAGTTGGGTGATCTATCATTCTTCTTAGGTAGTCCGCATGATACTTATGTGTCGACATGATACCATTTGAGAGTTGAACAACTCTCGCCTCCAGCTTTCGAGATTAGTGCACACCCTCGAAAGTCTCTGTTCTCCAAATCACCTGGTGAACCAAGTTAGGGCATGTCCTAGCCCTAACTTAACCGAAGTGATGAAAATGTCAACTTCCCCAAAATCGAAGTCTTGGCCACAAAAGATATTACCTCGTCCTTCAGGGCAAACTCTCACTCATCGGAAGCTTACCTCACCCTCTATTATTTAATCGCAGAAGCTAACGATTCCCTTGTATTCTGAACTGCCGTCTGATCGACCATACCCGGATCCGTTTGCGACCGATCAACCTTGCTATCATTGATCTTCTCATCGGTTGAATTTCCGAAGGCCTCTCTGACCGATCTACCTTAACCGGTGTTCCACTCACAATCGACAACGCCGGTTTCACCGCATTTTCACGCTTGTGTCGATTTCGAACGTGTCCGCATTTAATCTTGCGTTTTGTGATATCCGGTCGGTCCGTCATGGTGCCAATCCCCACATACACACTTCCAGACTTAACTCACAGAGCCACGATCATCGATCTCTTCGACACTTTATGGGTTTGTTTGGTATATCTTTTTAAAATTGCAGTGTGATGAGATGTGATGAGGTGAGGTGGGATGTGGTGAGATATGATGATCGTGAATTTTTAAATATGTTTGGTAAATTGTTATATTATGATCGTGATATATGTAAAAATACTAATATACCCTTATATATATATAATAATAAATATAATTTAATTATAATTAATATAAAATAAAACTAAATTAGTTTTTTTGCGAATCACGATGAGGTCACGGCTGGTTTTAATAGATTGATGATATCGTTATTTCTTAACAATTATCACATCGCAATTAAACTTGTGTTTTGTGTACAATTAAAAAATCACTATCTGGACATCGCACCGCACCTCACCGCACTTTTAATTTGAGTTCCAAACAAACCCTATGTGAGGTTTGGACATTTAGCTTTATAATTACTCAAGTTTTGATAAAGAAACAAATATGAATTTAGAGGTAAAAGATAATTAAATATTTGATCCACTTAGGAGCTTCAATAACATATAGAAACTCATGTGTTTTAATATGATACTAACAAAGTTTTAGGTAAAGAAGTCGATAATTACGGTAATAGAAATAGAGTGAAAAAACTATTTTGCACGAACAACCATGAGAGGTGCAAGATTCGTTAAGTTTTTCGGAAATCCGTCAAAGATTTGTTGATTAAAATAATATAAATATATTATTTTTTTACAATTTACTCTATAATAATAATATTTCAAATCATTTCGATTTCTAATATAATGTAGTGTATATAATTTCATGCAAATTAATTTATATATATATTTTTCATTTTTTAAATTTTTTTAATATCAACGCACCCAGTCCGCACCCGCACATTGTTGAAAATGATCGGTTTTTCAAACAACGACGGATGTCACAAGATGTACAACCCTCACATTTAATAAAAATGCACCGCAACTATGTGTTATTTAGCATATGTTGTGCCACTGATCAAGTAGAGGAATGCGTTCGAATAGGAGAGAAGATTGCATTACAATGCTTGCGATATTTTGTAGGGGATGTTCAATCAGTGTTCTAGGTTGAATATTTGCGTCGCTTGTCCTTGGAGGGTATACAATGCATTCTAGCAGAATATCGAGGTTTCCCTGAAATGTTAGAAAATATAAACTGTATGCATTGAAAATGAATAAATTAGCATGTGGCATGGAGAAGACAATTCTTTCATGAAGATAAACATGTTCCGAAATTGATACTTGAAGTTGTTGCATCGATTGACGTATGAATTTGACATTCTTTTTTTGTGGATCACTATTATTATATGAGTAGCAAAATGGAACAACCCCTTAAGTTGAATCCATTTTTAATGGTTATTAATAAAATATATATTATATTTGGCATCTTTTTGTTAAGTTATGGCTCTACTACTAATTCATAAAAATTAATAACTTGATATTCATTAAGAATGAGGAACAAAAAATGTAGAGAGTATTCGAGATATTGGAAGTTCGATGAAGGATTCTAACCTATCCTTCATCGAAATTGAAGAATCCACTCACAGCATTGCCATTCCAGAATTTCTAGAAGGTGAAGATGCATCATTGAGGTAATTATGACAATAGAAATAGTGGGACAAAATTGAAAATTTCGTAAGGGAACCAAATATCTACTTTAGGTAATTATGGTAATAGAAATAGAGGGAAAAAAAACTATTTTGCACGAACAACCATGCGAGTTGCGAAATTCGTTAATTTTTTACGAAGTGCGTCAATGATTCGTTGATAAAATAATATAAATATATTATTTTTTTACAATTTACTTAATAATCAAATAATATTTCAAATCATTACGATTTTGATATTACCTGGGGATATTTTAGTAATTTGCATACCCGGGAACCTTTTGGCACGTTCCCCAAGGTATTATAATTTTATTTCGGGTTGAAATTGCATCGGGGGTATTTTCATAATTTGGACACCCCTGGGTCGAATCGGTGCGCTCACTGGTATTTTCGGTATTCTAATTTTATTTCGGGTTGAAATGGCGTCGGGGGTATTTTCGTAATTTGGACACCCCTAGGTCGAATCGGTGCGCTCACTGGTATTTTCGGTATTCTAATGTTATTTCGGGTTGAAATGACGTCGGGGGTATTTTCGTAATTTGGACACCCCTGGGTAAAATCGGTGCGTCCACTGGTATTTTCGGTATTCTAATTTTATTTCGGGTTGAAATGACGTCGGGGGTATTTTCGTATTTGGACACCCCCGGGTCCAATCGGTGCGCCCACTGGTATTTTCTGTATTCTAATTTAGTGTTATTGGTTTTGGGCACCTGGAGACCGCGTGGGAAGTTTCCGGAGGAGACGCGACTATTTTCGAATAATTACGAGTCGGCCAAGGGTATTTTCGTAATTTTGCGTCCGAAAGATGCTACGACGCATGTTCATCGATAGATTTATATCTAATGAATTTAGTGAGAATTGACTTATGCAGAGTATGCTTTGCCTCTGTTCACGGGCCACGTGTCGAACTAAAAACGTCCCGGATAATCGGAGACATTACGATTTATATCCGGAGTGAGATCGGGTTTTTTTTAGTAGAAGTGGGGTCGAATCAGGCAGATTGGACAAGAGTGGGCTTTGAATCCACAGGTGAGTTGCTATGCCTAAATTCTCTATAAATATAGGTCTCTGGTAATTTGAAAAGGGTCAGAATCAAAATCGAAGAAAAACTCGAATTCTTAAATCGTAAAGCTCTCCAAGTCCCGATTTTCGCGATAATATTGCACATGAGCTGAAATTCGCGATAAAATTGCACATGAGTTGAAATCCGCGATAATATCGCAAAGGAACTGAAATTCGCGATAATATTACTCAGAGGTTTCATTTTCGCGATAATATTGCACATGAACTGAAATGCGCGATAATATTACTCAGAGGCTTGATTTTCGCGATAAAGTGGGACATGAAAGCCAAAATCCGCTACCAAATATGTTCACATGAAAATTCCGCGAGAATTTGCACACTACAGGTTAAATCCGCGATAAAGTTGCATATGAAGACCGAAATCCGCGATAAAATTTCCCATGAACAGTAATTTCTGCACTTTTGCGCCAGTTTCCAGTTTTGAGCTCATTTTTCGTCCCGGATCGAGACTACGTCACTTACTTTTATCGGAAAGAAGATATATTTTGTAATTGTGAACTTTTTATCATAGTTAAACACCCAGGTAGAGCTGCGCTCTCCAGAGGACGTAAGCCCACACATTGTGGGCCCAACCCGTAATTTCTCGTGTCTTAACAAAAAAAAAAATTTTTGACTTAAAAAAAAACACCACAAATATTTTAACACAAGATCAGATTTCTAAAATAATGAATTGTATATAATTTAATGCAAATTAATTAAAATATATTTTTAATTTTTTTTAATATCAATGCACCTGGTACGCACCCCGCACATTGTTGAGCATGATCGTTTTTCCAAACAACGGCGAATATCGCATGATGTACAACCCTCACAGTTCATCAAAATACACCACGATTATGCGATATTTAGCATATGGTGTGCCACTGATCCACTTGTAGAGAGAGCATTCGAGATATTGCAAGCTCGATAAAAGATTCTAACGCAACATTCATCGAAATTGAAGAATCCACTCCCCTCATTGCAATACTAGGATTATTGATTTAATAATGACAATAGAAATAGAGGGAAAAAATTTGGATATAATTAATGTCTTTAAACGCAAGTAATTCTTTGACTAGTAATCCTATCCAATTATTGTTGTCGAATCATGATCAAAGTTATATATATCACTCCATTATATATCAAATCACCAACATTTTTAGATGGCCATGACGATGATAGACATTCAATATTTAATGAGCCGGAAGAGTATTCATATAATTCATTCATAAATAAAGTGAATCATATTGAAAATGATATGTCAAATTAATTACTTATAATTTCACTTGTGTTATAAATTACAAAAATTATATTTCCACAACAACTAATGTGCGATAATATTTTCTAAACTCCACTTCAAGTGAAACTATTATTGGTTTGTTTTAAACTTATGTCGATATCTTTGATACTGTTCGAGTCATATATTTCCATTAAAAAGTGACAGAAATTACGATGAGGGCATGAATGAATGAAAGAGGCTAAAGGTTTAATTATTCAACACAAAACAACAAGTTTGAAAGAACAATGTGAAAATTGAAACCTTTAGTTATTGTTTATGTTTCAATGTTGTATCTTGCTCTTTGTATTTGTTCTAACTCGTCTGCACTGCGATGATTGATCGAAAACAACGAATGAATGAAATGTAGATATGGATAACGAAAAGCTTGACTTACCTCGAGATAAAGGAGCCCAAAATTTTGCTTTGAGGAAATGGATTTGTTGGTAATGTGGTAAAGCATTGAAATATAATACTTTTGAAGAATGAAAGAAGCATTTGTTGCTGAGGATGGAAAGTTAAAGCATGTAGTTATTTCATTCCATTTTGTTTCTTTCACTACCTAAAACTATTGAGAAAGTATGGTTTTAAAAACCGGTCGAACCAATGGACCAGAAATATCTTTTACCGGTTGGATCGAATTGTCGGAATTGGCATGAACCGGTTTAAAGAAAAATTTAAAATAATGTTAAAAAAGATATATATTTCAAAATATATTGCCATGTAAAAACAAATATAAAACGCATACATGTAAAAATATTGCCACAACCATGGAAGAATACAGAAAATGGCTATAACTATCAAACACTGAAACAGTAATTGCATCTTTTTCAAACAAATGTAAAAAATAGGAAGACCAATTTTTTGCAACGATGTAAATATGTCTCATGGCGCTTGAAGTGTGACGAAGCACTTACAAATTCTCGTAGTATGCCCCTGCCAGATTGCGATCTGGTTGATTGAATCGACCCTCTACTTCTTCCTAAATCCTTCTTTCCTTTAAGCACTACTTGAAAAAAGAAAGGTATCCCTCCCGTAATCGAAAGAATATCAACAACTCTAGATATTTCGATTCCCGAGTGATAACTCGTGAAATTATGGAAAGAGAGGGAAACATGAACAAAAAATTAGTGTTAAATATGATAAAAAAAATTGAAAACTGCTCAATATCTACTACTTAAATCAATGTTTTTTACGATTATTCTCATTTTATAGTTATAAAAAATGTTTTTATATAAAAATTATTTATATTTTTTTGAATGGAACCCGGGTTGGATTGAAACTAAATTTTAGGGTGTAGGGATTTGGAAGCAATAATATAAAAAGATTGTGTATAAGTGGCAAAAGACATGTATCTGACAAAAATGATGTCCGGTTGCAAATATTTCCTGTTTAATGTTGTGGGCCCAACATGCAGAAGAATATACTATTTTTACACGTTTTGTTGCAGAGGCTTGCTGTTACATTTTTTAATATAACAATAGTGACCGGAAAATGACATTTTTCCACGTAAAAAAAAAAGTAAACGAAAAACATCGCTGTTTGTGTTACATTCATGGACATGCACCACAGCCACCGAACAATGTTATTCTGCGTGACCGCAAAACAAAACGAAAAGTCTGATCGAGACTAACTGTGCTGCGTCTGGGATTGCGACTATTGCCTGGCCAAGTAAACCCAGCTGGGTGGGGGAAAGAAGATCATCTTCTCTCGAACAGATTGAATGGGTTGGAGGCTGTGATTATCCAAACTGAATATTTTATCATCAAAAAATATTTTGTTCTTCCACAAATATTTGTTCTCTTCTCCAAATATGTCTAACATTGAACCACAAAAAGAAGAAGAATAATAAGTTCCTTGTAAGAATAAAACCTCATTTCCAAGATCAGTTACCTGTATCCATGTGTTTTCAATAACATTCAATCTCCAAACATCAAATGTCCAGTCAATATCATTTATGTCAAACAAGTCCAATCCTGGAATCAAATAGCGTTTCACAACCATATAAACCTCTTCTTTCACGTTGATCAAGTACCTTTCATCTGTGTTTAAACTAACCCCATTTTCAAATTTATCTGCAGCAAGGTTAGCGACGAATGTTTCACCATCGATCATTATACACATTCCACTTTTATCAACTGCATAGAATTTCTTTCCCATAACAATAACACTAACATATGTTGAATCATACTCTTCAACACTTGACCATTTTGCTTCTTTAGAGCTATACACTAACAAATTTCCAGAAAAATGTATAGTTATCATGGTGTATACGTATACCTCACTATCTCCATTCATAAGAACAGCAGTTTTCTCTTTCGGATTATTCCCAACATCTCTCTTCCTCTTTCTACGGATCCCTGGTAACCTTGGGAAACAATTATTCATTAACACATATTCCTCACCCAGTTCAAATACTTGCAAATTCAGAAAGCTGAAACTACTGTCCAGCCCTAAGCTGATTGATGCTTCAGTAAGTGGGTTCAAAAGATGCGGAGAACCAGGATGGTGTGACTTCTTGACGATCCAAGCCGGAGCGGAACTAGACGGTAAGCGAAACAAATATATATTTCTTTTCGACAAACGAGAACACCAAATACCGTTCCTCCAACTCACTGGAAAAACGGTTGAAACCAAAGGTAGTTTAGCCAAGCGACGCCAATTCATGCATACTGCTCGGAAGTGGCGAATGTCGAGATTTGAATGGAGGCGATCAATAATATCTTCTATAACTATATCCGGAAGATCAGCCCACTTTACCTTTTCCATTTAGTATATGAACTATGAACAATTCCAATCCAACTCCTTCGCTCAACACACTCAAGAAGAATGGGGAAGATGCGCTCACCTTTTATTTTTATTGTTTATGACATATAATTTATTTGTCATATTATAATTATATTAATTTGGTAATTAAATTCTTAAATTAGATATTTCGAAAAACATATAACATTATGGATATGAATTAACAAAAAAAAACTCAAACCAAATGCATAAACAATAATACAAATGGAAATATAAGGATTACATCCTCCATGCATAAACAACTTTATGGTGATCCTTCACTATTATCAATTGAACTGTGCACAATAAATTTATAAAGTGTAGTTTCAAATAACTTTGTGATTTTAAAAAATTTATAAATCACAATAAATTTTGTGATTCAACTTATCTTGGATGAGAATTTTAAAAAATGAATAGAGAATATGAGTTGAATGTGAGACAATGATGATAAATAAAGAGGTGTATACTGGTAGAAATTACAATTAGCCTAATGGATAAACTTCAGTCATGATTATTAAGACAACCTAAATAATATGTTCCATGTTCTGTTTGGTTTTTAGTAAAAAATGATAATTATTATATAGATTCTCAAATGGTATATTATTCTATTAGTGGTACTGGGAATTTGTGGTTTATATCAATTAATTTGATTTCTTAACTTTTCTATAATATGTTTAGTTTTCAATCTTTGTATTTTTGATAATATTCATCTTCAAAGTTTAAAAATCATGTAAAATTGATCCACCAAGTTCAAAACAAGTTCCTAAAAGTGTTTGTTTGTGGAGGACTTAAAATTGAAAATATGGAATATCAATTTTGCCTCACACTTTAAATTTCGAAAGTTGATTTTACCAAATTTTAGAAAATACATAGATTAATATTTCTTATAAGGTACTTTGATAATGATAATTGACATAATTATCAAATTTTGACTATCAAATTTGATAAATTGATGAAATTGTGGGGATTATTTCATCGATTTATATTGAAAAATACTAATTGATTTGGTCTTGGATGAGTTAGGGGTGACATAGTTCGGCCCAACGGGTTATGTGTTGAACCCGTCACCTGTACGGGTTGGAAAATGTTCTTGACCAGTAAACAACAATTCAACATGTTATAAATTCGGGTCAATCCGGCTAAGAGATTGATATAATATAAATTATAAAATTCAAAAAACTGAAATTTAATTCTAAGCGATGTCCACTGTTCAAGTAAGTCAATGATCCGTTGATTAAAATAATATAAATATTTTTTTACAATTTACTCAATAATCAAATAATATTTCAAGTCATTTTGATTTCTAAAATAATGGATTGTATATGATTTCATTCAAATTAATTAAAAAATATTTTTTTAAAAAAATCAACTCACCTAATAGGCACCCCCGCACATTGTTGAGCATGATCGTTTTTCGAAATAACGACGGATGTCACATGATGTATGACCCTCACAATTCATAAAAAATGCACCACGAATATGCGATATTTAGCATATGGTGTGTTATCGCTGCTAAAATTTGGCAATAACAAAATTTAGACTCTTTTTTATGGGTAGGGGTCATGTGAGAAAGTAATACGAAAAAATAAGGAAAAATACACGATTTTGTAGGTGAAATACATTTTTGTAAATGAACGAATAAAAAACCACCCGGACTTAGCCTTTCAATCTATTATAAATATCAAGTTTGCAGATTTACAACAATAGAACAAGATAAATAAACCAAAAGGAAAAAAATCATCTTTTGGTGGCCATAGTAGTAAGTTTTCCGATTGAAAAAGAAGTGGATAGCGGTACCATCATTATGTCATCTCCAAAAACCTCATATTTAACACTTTAATCATGTTTATATATGTTGTGGTTCGAAAACCGGAGGTGTCAACAGTCGACCGGTTCGTAGCAAGACGAACTCGGTTATAATTTATTTGATGTGTGGAGAACGATTATAAACCAAATGTAAAGGGACACGGCAGTTTTAGAGTGGAAAACCTCAAAGCTGAGGAAAAAATCACTTGACTAAAGGCTAGAAAAAATGTCATTAGTCGGTTCAATAAACAAAATAATAATCACAAAGATCATATTTGTTCTTTAGACAATAAAGGGGAAGAGAATTATCGAAAATAAATCGATAGAAGGTTCTCTATATGAAAGCTTGAAGGAGAAATCGGAAGATGTCTTCTTCGCACCCCAAGTGTCATTTTTATACTTCTACTGTACTGTGTGGACTTTAAGGTGTCGTTTTGTGCTTGTCCTTTGCGGCTAGGTCGACTCGTGTCAGGTGGAACAGCCGCCAGGAATGGCGTCATAGAGCTGTACGGCGCTAGACCTTTCGGCGCTACTAGCCGGCTATTCCCAAGCTAAGACAGGCTCGTACGACTTCGCCGGACCACGCTTCTGACAAGATTGTCGAAGGTTGTCGTCGCATGTGAGGAATATGGATGGCTCGAAGGAGAGCCTGTAAAGTGTGGACCGATCGGTCTTGGCGGGAAGGAGAAGCTGGGCCCCACCTATCGGGACCGATTGATATGAATGGCCGATCGGGCCACCTGGCCTGGATGGGCCACTCATTCATATAGGCTGGATCTGGGCCCCCAGGTTCGGCTTATGTTATTTGAGTTCATATGATCAAGTTTGGTTCTGATCAAGTTCGGTTCTGATCAAGTTCGAGGTACCGGGTTCCGGGGATCTCATCACTAGCCCCTAGGACTCTGTCGCCACCATGGTGGTGATCGGGGTTCGATCATCAGATTGAGATCGTTTGTGGCATCAGTGCCCGATAGTAGCAACGGAAAACTATACCTGAACTGGTTGTAACGGCGTCATCAGGGACCGATCCTGCACTTAGAAATTTTGTGACGTGAATTTTCAAATTTGAAATTCATAGCTGTTGAGGCTAAAAGCGTAATTCTAGGCTATGTAATAGCTAACGCCTCTCTGTATTCCAAAGGGGGGACATACTGTGAGACTGCAACCGCCTGCAGTAATGACGTGTCACCCCGTGATTGGGCAATACGATGTATAAAGGTCGGGATTTTTGCCATGTGCAGCCATTATCACACTTTGCGACAAACTGTTCTAGCTTTAGAACTCTATGGCGATTTTGCTCAACCGTTCCTCAACTCCAATTTTCTCGTAAACTCCAAGGTAACCATCCATGGCACCTCATAGGGCTAGGTACCCAGATATATCTGCAATGGACCTTGAAGCATTTCGGGTCAAGTTTTCAATTCCTGCCCATTATCTCATTTGGAGGGGGAAGGAGGACATTCATTGCTTCCTTCCCGCCGAGATAAACGTTCCGGCTAACTCCATCCCCCGTTAGCAATGCCTCCATGAGGTCCGGCCTGTGATTCCCCCTTCACCCTTTCGTCACGGCCATACTTCGGGAGATTCACTGCCCGACTTTCGCTCTTTTTTCCGGGCAGTTATGTTTATATAATCGCCTTTATTTTTTATTGCCACAAACAGAGGGTAGAACCAACCCTCAGACACTCTTTTAACCTGTTCCTGGTGGGATCCCGCAAGGGAAGAAGGTTGTTAGGGGGTCGCAGGTTGTATTACATAGCAACCCGAACAAAAGATTGTATTATCTTAGACAAAGAAGATTCCCTTTATGAATGAGAATCTTGCTACGTCTGGATAGACATCCCGACGGAGGACCTGCTGAAAGTTACCTTCCTAACAACCCACCATAACATCGGGAAATTGGACCGAAGCCGGTTCAGTCAATCCCGCCAGGATATTGACAACACCTTGGCAATGCTTCCTCCTCCCGAAAGGCGTCTGAAAAGAATAGACATCCTTCGGGAGAAGAAGCTGTTAGAGATCGGGGTAGCAGGAAGAACTGGAGCCCTTGCCCCGAAGGGTATCTTCTCTAGCTCCGACTCATCGGAGTCAGAAGAATCGGGTACGACTTTGGCTCCCTTTAGTTCATATTTACTGATCCTTATTATTTTTCTTTTGCAGTTTCCACTGATACAATGTCTGGAAACCGACTTACTGCGGTGGCTGCTGCTTCAAAAGCTAAGAGGGAGGCTCAGCTGCAAGCATCCAAACCTAAGCCCAGCGCTGCGGCTGGGTCTTCATGATCATCGGGGAGCTCCAGCAGCCAAAGGCCAGAGCCCCGATCGATGGATGAGGTGGATGAGGTGATTTCTAAGATGATGCGCTCATTAGGCCTTCCCGCCATGTACAAAATCGGAAATAACTCCCATCTGGATCTTAATGTCGTGCGGTTGTTGCTGCAGGGGTCAATGCGGGTGGAAAACGTCTGCCCATCCTCCAGCTTAGGGGATAGAGCGCCGAGACCTCCAGTCTCAGCGTCGACGAGCAAGCGGGGCCCTGAAGAGGAAGCCCCGAAGCAGTACAAAAGGCTGCGGTCAGTTGTGAGTAGGCCTGCAGCCCCGATCCAGACGAAAGGGGTCACAATCGGGGAGAAATCAGCCCCGTCCTCATCTAACCCCAGGCCATTCGGGAGGCTATCCAGAAGATGGTGGTCTCCGTTTCCAAAGCCCGGGGACCGAAAAGGGTCCCCCCTTCATGGAAGCATGCCGCCCTTGAAGAATACCGGCTCTTAGGGAGGAAGAACGCGCCCGGTATTGATGGCGCGCTTCCTGGCTTGGTGCTAGCCTATCTGGAGTCCCAAACTGTGGTAAGCTGTCTTCAGCTCTTGCTGCCCCGATCGGGTATATGTTCTTATTCCAATTTGTTTCTTGCAGGCACATAGAAGAGCTTTGGAGCTCACTTCTGCCGTCCAGCTAAGCCGAAGCATCTCCTCGGCTTCTGAAGATCTGGAAAGCCAACTTGACTTAGCTCAGCGGCAAGTTGAGATCAAACAGAAAGAGCTGGAGTCGGTCCGAGCCGATCGGGATCGTCTGAATGGAGAGTTGCTTGGAGAGGGTACTGAGCTCTCCTTAGCTGCTTCTAAGGCGGAAGAGGCCCAAGCAGCTGCTAACTCCGCCACGGCCAGTGTTTTGGAGTTGGAGCGTCATATTCAAGAAATATCTGACGATAGCAACAGACTTCTCCTGCAGTCCCAGAAAGAAAAGAATGCATTGAAGGAAGAAAGGGAAGCACTGAATGAAGATTTGGTTAGTGTCCAAGGATCAACTGAGGGTGCGGTTCGGGAAGCTCTTTTGGGTTTTGCCCGATCGCCCCTGATGTTTGCCTTAGCGGCAAACGTTTATGGACCGAGCGTCTCCCAGTATATGGATAACATGAAGGACCAAATGATTAGCAAGTTTGGTCTGGATCCCGAAGATGATCGTTGGAAGACAATCGACCCCCTAACCAAGGATGGAAACTTCCATGAGATCCCCGAGTTAGAAGAACCCCCGCTGGAGAACGATCCCACCTATCCGCTCTTTGACCTGATGTAGAAATCTGCCAACGAGATAGTTGAAGAAATGAGGAAAAAGGTGGAGGATCTCAAGGCATGGATTACGGAGAAGTCTGGGGAAGCAAATAAGGAAGAATGACAAATAGATTATGATTTGAATTTCCAGTCTCTTCCTTTCTGTATTTGTAAATTCCGTTTTGTGAATAAAATATCCTCTTTTGCTAAGTATAAGGTCGGTGCTCAAGCTAAATCTGGACCGAACGGTCCTCTCAACTTAACTCTGAATCCTGCTAGATTTAATAAGTTAGGGAATTTCAACTGCATCAACAGACCACACTTGAATCAGTCTCTATAAAATATTACGACTTTGGCGGCGTTGCCTTGGTTCTCCATGAGTCCCATGACAAATTTAGCCGAAGCCCCGGTTCTTAAAATAGTCTCATGACGAGCTTTGGCTTGCAATTTGACAGGTTAACTCTGTCATTGTTATATCGCTCACGGATCAAGCACAATAAGGCAAGAGCTACTTCTAGGTGGTGGGTGCCGCTGAAGGGGAAATTGAGTTTGTAGTGAGTTCTGGGAGTATGTGATTCATCTAAGTACTCAACAAGCGTGGAAGCAACTGACTCGTCAGAGCGGTCACACTACATGGGAGCTTTATGGATGGATCGCTACAGTCACCAGTCCAAACTCGTCCAGAAAATCCAACTTCGAGATTGGTCACTCGCCTAGCTAGAAATAATTTGTATTGCACCCATTGTAACTTATTCATGTTTGAGAAACATTTTATAATTCAGAATTACCAAATAACGTCAAATGCTTTATATAAAATAGCGCCTTAAGTTCATAACATTCCAGGTTCGAGGGATCTCACTTCCATCTAGATTTTCTAACTTATAAGCCCCAGCACCTAGGTTCTTCAGGATTCGATAGAGCCCTTCCCAATTCCTGTCCAGCTTCCCAACGTTTCTTTGAACTCTTACATTCCTGAGAACGAGGTCGCCTTCTGAGAATTCTCTGGGCACGACCCGTTTGTTATGAGCTCGCTCCATTGTTTTTTGATAAGCACACATGCGCGCATAGATGGCGTTTCTTTTCTCTTCAATCATTTCCAAATTCAATGATCTTCGCTCATTATTCAGATGCTCGTCATATTGGATTATCCGAGGTGATCTTATGGCTACCTCCACTGGACTGACCGCTTCGGACCCATATACTAAAGAGAATGGAGATTCCTGGGTCGTTGAATGGGGAGTAGTGCGGTAAGCCCATAAAACCTCGTAGATGTGATCAGACAACTTTCCCCCAAAATCTTCCAACTTAGTTTTAAATCCCTTCAGGATAACTTTTTTGGACACCTCCGTCAATCCGTTGGTCTGGGGATGAGCCACCGATGAGAAGTGTTGAGCGATACCCAATTTGACGCAAAGATCCCTAACGGCTTTTCCGCGGAATTGAAGTCCATTATCAGATACAAAAGCTCGAGGTACTCCAAAGCGGCTTATGATGTTCCTCCATAGGAAGTGCTTCACAACCTTTTCGGAAATAATAGCCACCATTTCAGCCTCAATCCACTTTGTATAATATTCAACAGCCACAATGCAAAACTTTCGCTGTTGGACCGATCGAGGAAACAGTCCCAAAATGTCAATTGCCCATCTGTCAAATGGACAAGGAAGTGGGGTCATCGACAAGGATGCCCCTGGCAATTGGGGAACTGGAGAATGGTGTTGGCATGCAGCGTAACGTCTTGTGTACTTCTTAGCATCCTCAAGGAGCGTTGGCCAGAAATACCCGACCCTAATAACGCGATAATATAGCGATCGAGCCCCAGAATGTATACCGTACATCCATTCATGAACATAAATTATGACGGCCTCAGCCTCTATAGGGTATAGGCATCGCAAGAGCGGTCATTCAAAGCTTTTCTTGAATAAGTGTCCGTCATTCAGCACATATCGCGTCGCCCGGATTTCAATTTTCCTGGCCTCTGATGAATTTTTCGATAGATGGCCGTTGGTCAGATACTTGACAAAAGAGGCCATCCACGTGGTATCTACTGATAAGTCAACGACGTTTATCTTTAAGTCTTGAGTTCATGGCACAAAGCTCCCACCTCCTCAAGCGAATGTTCGGTCACAGAAATTTCAACCGAATGTCGGTCCTGAATATGGACCGATACTGTGCCTGGTCCAACGTCTGGTAAGCCTGTAGCCAGTCTGGCTAACGAGTCGGCCACCTTGTTTTGTTCTCTAGGCACGTGATCAAGTGAGAACTCACGGAACTTTTTTGCCATCTCCAAGACCTTCGTATGGTATAGCTTCATGGTTGGCTCATGTGTTTCGAATCGTCCAGCGAATTGCTCCACCACCAATTTGGAGTCTCAGAACATTCGCACCTTTGCAACTCTCATCTTTTGGGCTAAGGTCATCCCCGACAAAACGACCTCGTATTCCACCACGTTATTCGTTCCAGAAAACAAGAACTTGACCGCGGAGTGGATAATGTTGTCTTGAAGTGTAGTAAGGGTGATGTTCGCTCCCTTTCCCCCGAAGGTTGATCCGTCAACATAAATGACCCACCGGTCGTCCTCTTGGTTCAGAAATATGAGCGATCGGGTCATCTCGACCACGAAATCCGCGAGGACTTGAGCTTTGATTGCCCTTCGGGGAATGAATTCCAAATACATGGAGCTGATCTTAATCTTCCACTTGGCCAACCTTTCATTGGAGTCCGCCTGACTCAAAACTGCCTTCAAAGGCTGATCAGTATACACATAAACCTTTCGGCCTTCGAAATAATGCTTAAGCTTAGATATAGCTTTCTGCAAGGCCAACATGAACTTCTTCAAGGTAGTGTATCTGGTTTCAGCTGGTACCAGGGAATGTCTCACATAGTAGACAGGTCGGTGAACGTCATCCCCAATGGTCACCAAGGCTGCGCTGACTGCGGCTTCTGACACGGCCAAATATAACCCTAACGGTTCGTGGCACGTCGGGCTCACCATTACAGAAGGAGTGCTCAAATAAGTCTTCAAGTCGGAAAATACCCGATCGCACTCTTCGGTCCAGCCGAGATGACTGGCTTTTCTTAATGTCCTAAAAAAAGGAAGAGCTCGGTCCGTGGACCTAGAGATAAACCTGCTCAGCGCCACCAATCGACCAGTTAGCCTCTGAAATTCTCGCTTGTTTCTCGGAGGTTGCATGTCAATAATTGCCTGGACTTTTTCCGGATTAACCTCGATGTCTTTCTCAGAAACATAATATCCAAGGAATTTGCCACTTCGAATCCCGAAGCAACACTTGTTTGGATTTAGTTTGAGCTTATATTTACGGCATACTTCGAAACAACGAGACAAATAAGGAATATGATTTTCATCATTCATAGACTTGACAATCATATCATCAACATACACTTCCATAATATGGCCTATCAAATCCCTAAAGATCTTGTTGAACAGCCTTTGGTATGTTGCTCCGCGTACTTTAAGTCGAAAGGCATAACTTCGTAGCAATAAACGCCGTCTTCTGTCATGAATGATGACTTCTTCTGATCTTCATTAGCAAGGAAGATCTGATGGTACCCGGAGTAAGTGTCCATGGTACTCATCATGGTGCTGCCAGCTACAGCATCCACCAATCGGTCAATGCGCGGTAGTGGGAAATGGTCCGACTCACAGCTCTTGTTGACGTCGTTAAAATCAACACACATTCTCCACTTCCCATCTGCTTTGGAGACTACTACCGGGTTTGCAACACATTCAGTGTAGTGAATCTCCCTAATGAAACCCGACCGCAGCAACCTGTTCACCTCTACCCGGATGATTTCAATCTTCTTAGGAGAATATCGTCTCATATTTTGCCTAATAGGCTTAGTTCCGGGCTCAATGTTGATCCGATGCTCACTCTCGGATTGGTCAATCCTCGGCACATCGTCCGGGGTCTAAGCGAAGATGTCCACATTGCTTCTCAGCAAACAGACCAGTTCTTCTTCGAATGTCGGGGCCATATGTGCCCCGATGCGAGTAGTCTTGGTTGAGTCATCATCAACCAAGTTGATAAGCTTGAACTCAACGGGTTCCATAGCTTGCCTCGGGTGCGGGGGCTCTTCGAGCAAATTCACCCGAGCTCTCTTGATTGGTACCAAGGTTCAGCACGAGCTCATGTAGCACTGTCTTGCTACTTTCTGGTTCCCATTGACAGAAATCACTCCATGAGTGGAGGGGAACTTGAACATCATATGGTATGTAGAAGGGACCGCCTGAAACTTACTGAGGCCGGAACTTGAGCATCATAGTAGTAAGTTTTCCGACTGAAAAAGAAGTGGATAGCGGTACCATCATTATGTCATCTCCAAAAACCTCCTCTTTAACACTTTAATCATGTTTATATATATCTGTAGTCCATTAATAATGACGTCCAATATATAATAATACATTAATATCTAAATTAAGTACATGACTATCAAAATGGAACAACCCCTCAAGTTATTTATTTTCAATGGTCATTAATAAAATATATATTATTATTTAACATCTTTTTGTTAAGTTTATGGCTCTACTACAAATTCCGAAAAATTAATAATTTGATATTCATTAAGAAATTGAAACAAAAAATGTAGAGAGAGCATTACAGATATACTGCAAAAGGATTCTAGTCCATCCTTCATCGAAATTGAAATTGAAGAATCCACTCACAGCCTTGCGATTCCATAATTTCTAGAAAGTGAAAATGCATCATTGAGGTAATTATGACAATAGAAATAGTGGAAAAAATTGGGAATTTAGTAAGGGAGCTCAATATCTACTTGAGGTAATTATGGTAATAGAAATAGAGGAAAAAAAACTATTTCGCACGAACAACCATGCGATGTGCGAGATTCGTTAATTTTTTACGAAATGATTCAAAGATACGTTAATATAAATATATTATTTTTTAAAAATTTACTCAATAATCAAATGATATTTCAAATCATTTCTATTTCTAATATAATGGGTTGTATGTAATTTCATGTAAACTAATTTAAATATATTTTTAAATTTTTTAATATCAACGCATTCAGTACACACCCCGCACATTGTTGAGCATGATTGTTTTTCCAAACAACGACGGATGTCACATGATGTACGACCCTCATAGTTCATGAAAAATGCACCGCGACTATGCAATATTTAGCAAATGGTGTGCCACTGATTAACTAGACGAATGCGTTCGAATAGGAGAGAAGACTACATTACACTACTTGCGATATTTTGTATGGGATGTCCGAGCAGTGTTCGGGGTTGAATATTTGGGTCCCCTATCCTTGGAGGGTATACAACGCATTCTGGTAGAATATTGAAGTTTCACTTGAATGTTAGGAAGTATAGATTCTATGCATTGGAAATAAATTAATTATCATGTGACATTGAGATGACAATTCTTTCATGGAGATAAACATGTTTTGATATTGATACTTGAAATTGTTGTATCGATGGACACATGAATTTGACATTATTTTTTGGAATGACAAGTTCTAACAATGATATCAATATTTTTTGTGGATCACCATTTACATAACTTGCAAAATGGAACAACCCTTAAGTTGAATGCATTTTCAATTGTCATTGTTAAAATATATATTATTATTTGACATCTTTTTGTTAAGTTTATGGCTCTACTACAAATTCCGAAAAATTAATAATTTGATATTCATTAAGAAGGGGAAATAAAAAATGTAGAGAGAGCATTCGAGATATTGCAAGCTCGATGAATGATTATAACCCAACATTCATCGAAATTGAAGAATCCACTCCGGTTCTAGAATTTATTGAAGGTGAAGATGCATCCTTGAGGTAATAATGACAATAGAAATAGAGTGAAAAAAATTTGGATGTAATCAATGTTTTTAAACACAAGTAATTCTTTGATTAGTAATCCTATCCAATTATCGTTGTCGAATCATGATCAAAATTATATACTATGTTGCGCTAACCTTCTGGCTACTACCGCTCTCACTTCAGAATCGCATCGGAATCTACGAAACTTATAAGAAACACTTCATTTTCTAAAACATTTTTTACAATGATTTTTAAATATTATTGGTCATTAATGGATAATAATTTTTATTAACGTAAAATTGATGAGATGTTTAAATGTCATATTTCAATTTTCAAGTTTCAAAAATGATTATTATTATAATTTATATAATTATATTTATAGAAGAGTGGATTAGGAGCCGTTTCGGAAATCTGATTCTTCTAAAATATATGCTTCAACGATTCCGCTTTGGAGTTTCGGCGAATCCACTTCGATGGATCAAAACATCATGCTTATATATAATATTCCATTATATATCAAATCAACATCATTTTTATATGACTATGACGATGATAGAAATTCAGTATTTAATGAGCTAGAAGAGTATCTATATAACTCATACATAAATAAAGTGAATCATATTAAAAATGATATATCAAATCAATTACTTAACTTGTCTTATAAATTGTAACATTTATATTTCCACAAATGACGTGGGATAATATTTTCAAAACTCAACTTCAAGCGAAACTATTATTGGTTTGATTTAAACGTATTTCAATAGATTTGATAGTGTTCGAGTCATATATTTCAATTATAGAGTTTGATCGAAATTACGATGAGAGTGTAGATGAACGAAAGAGACTGAAGGTTTAATTATTTCAACACAAAACAACAAGTTTGAAAGAACAATGTGAAAACTGAAACCTTTAGTCACCGTTTCTGTTTCAATGTTGTAACTTGCTCTTTGTATTTGTTCTAACTCGTGTGCATTCCAATGAATGATCGAAAAGCTTGACTTACGTCCAGATGAAGGAGCCCAAAATTTTGCTTTGAGGAAATGAATTTGTTGGTAATGTGATACTTTGAAAGAATGAAAGAAGCATTTGTTGTTGAGGATGGAAAGTTAAAGCATGTAGTTATTTAATTCCATTTTCTTTCTTTCGGTACCTAAAATAATTGAGAAATAATGTAAAAACATGAATAAACAAGGCATAGAATCACACAATGTGCATTTTCCCAATATTAATTGAGATATTACTTTTTCTAACATAAATGAATTAATAATCTAAGATATATTTTTGGGAAAAATAATACAGCAGTAATTAAAAAACATAATAATTTATTATTATTAAATAACTTATCATATGTATATTTTTTTCGGTTCTGAATTAAATAATATAAGATTTTTGAATGGGATTTCATAACACTTTCAAACCTAATTACCCATATGATCCAATACATCTCAAATGAACCATAACCAAAATGAATTCACATATATCTTCTCTATATCAAGTTCAAAATAATCAATATTCACAAAAAGATGAATAACCATTGCGAAAGAGTTAATTGCCCTAGACATGTACACCGATCGGTTTTAAAACATTGCTACAAACCGATCTTCTTTGGCCTGCGAAACTTAGAACAAAAATTATCAATCTTACGCCTTTGTTTCTCTTGCTTTTCTTCATTCTCGTGCTTGAGGGTCATCAACTTGTCCATGTCAATTTTGTGTTGCTTTTGTTTCTTCTTGTGCTCCAAAAGGGAAGTATCAGATTGTTTAATAGAGTAAAACATTGGACCAAATTCAGCTAACCACTGAGGCTCAACACTAGTCACACATTGCATATATTCTTTGCTAGTCATCACCATCTCATGATAAACAACATAATCTGGAGTATAACCGAGTCCGTAAAGACCACTGCTCGGATGCAAGTGACAAGGCATCCCGGTTCGGCAATTTATGTACTCTCCAATACCTTTCACAGTAGCAGCATTTTGGAAACAGGCACAGCATATAGCTTTTCTCACAATGTCCCAATTTGGGCCACATGAAGTGAGTGGTATCCTTAGTGTCTTCAATATATCAAGTAACTGTGACCTCACCTCTCTAGCTTTAACGAGACTTTTTACATGAACAAAGTGTTTGTTGCACCAATCGCCACGGTAACTATGGGATTCCCATTGTTGATATACATTGAGAAGAGTGAGGTGATCAGATTCAGGAACAAGCAGCTTCTCACGGGCTGCATCACTCTCTTCGGCACGGTCATTCGGTCTGAAGAATACAGATGGTACTGAAAGCATTGAAACAATCGTTAGAATCTCTTTAAGGCATTCAAACTCCTCACCCATTAAAAGCATTTTGGCAACGGCTGGATCAAGAGGGAACTCCACCATTTTATAACCAGTTTCAGTCAAATCACCAACATTGTTCAACGCACCCAACACCCATAACTGATGCAAAGAGTTGAGTATGTTTTCTTGAGGAGGAGGGTCCATGAACTCAAAATCAACCAAATTGTCAATTTTCAATGATTTCAGTAACAACACCACGTTCGCAAGGTTAGTCCGCTGGATTTCTGGTACGGGATTTGAAAGCATTTCATTCAGATATCCACTTTCAGTGTAAAGGCGATAGCAAGTTCCTGGTCCTGTTCTTCCAGCACGTCCAGAACGTTGATCCGCTGCTGCACGGCTCACAGGGAACACCTGGAGAGCATTCATACCCATACGAGGATTATACACTTTTATTTTGCTGTATCCAGTGTCAATAACGTAAAATATCCCATCCACAGTCAAAGATGTTTCAGCAATATTTGTAGCAATAATGCACTTGCGAGTGCCTTCCTCTGCTTTCTCAAATATCTTGGCCTGTAAGTCAGAGGGCAGCTGAGAATACATAGGCAGAATCAAAAGCTTTGGAGCCTCCTTATTCGATGATACAAGCCTCTCCATTTCCTCATTCAGAGCATAACAGGCAGCTTCAATTTCATCTTGACCAGTCATAAAGATGAGTATATCTCCTGGACCACTTGATATGTGAATCCGCAAGGCCTGTTTTACTGCACCATCAACATAATCTTCACAAGGGGTCTTGCTATACAAAATTTGCACTGGAAAAGTTCTCCCAGGAATGTTAAAGATTGGTACACTGCAAAAACACCAAAACGTTAGGTCCCAAATAATAAAATCCAGCACCATGCATTAACTATCAAGCTCAGAGCAACTACGTACCCCCCAAAAAAATTGGAGAACTTCTGGGCATCAAGAGTTGCCGATGTCACTATCAGTCGAAAATCCCATCGCCGGGCGACCACCTTCTTCAAGATCCCAAATAGGACATCTGTATTTAATGAACGTTCATGTGCTTCATCCATTACAATAACACTGGCACAGAGATTCACTTATCAGTTAATCAAAGTAATAGAATTTCATTTGATTCTAAATCTCATACCGATATTTTTCCAGATCAGGATCTTTCAACGTCTCCCTTAATAGCACACCGTCAGTCATATACTGCAACAAAACATGTAGAAAAACATAAATACAACAACAAGAGAATCCCTTTATCACAATAACAAGCACACCCACAGAAAATTCTCAACAGAAAAGGATTCAAGTAATTCTCAACTAGACCATCAAGGGATCGACTTCATATGTGAGACTAACGAAAATAATCACGCGAAAATTAAAAAATCACTAAAACAGGTTGCATTGTAGAACAAAAAACTAGGGAAAACATCAACGAGATATTTTACCTTGATAACAGTGTTAGGACCAGTCAAATCCTCAAACCTTATCGCATACCCCACTTTATCACCCAGCTCTGTTTCCATTTCTTCACTAACTCTCTTGGCAACACTTGTTGCTGCTACACGTCTTGGTTGCGTGCAACCAACAATCCCACTGCTTGTGTATCCCTCTTCATGAAGATACTGCAAAAAATATGCTTTTAAGTAATAAACAATGGCAGAGCCCGATGTAACACATTATACAAAACCAAAAGCCCAAGGCGTTATAGAAATGACAAGTGTACCTGGGTAAGTTGAGTTGTCTTTCCAGAACCAGTTTCTCCAACTACCACTACAACCTGATTCTCTCGGACAACCTGCACGTTAAACATGAAAATAAATTACCAATTTCATATCCGTGCAGAAAAAATCGAGTTAGCTTGTTCTTAAGATTTATGGACACGAAATACAAATAGAAAAATAAAAGTGTCTAGTTTTCTTGGTGGGAGGACATGGTGATAATGTTTAATGAATAACGCTGATCTTATGATATTGAGGAAGAAAAGTAAAAGCCAGCTGTTCAGCAGGCAATCCACATCAAAATGAAGCGACATGGAAAAGTAAAATTTGTGAATCACAAAACAGATTCAGCATTCCATCCTTATCACAGATACATAGCATATTGGTGAAGTATTCCTAACCTGCAGCAACTCATCTCGAACAGAGAAAATTGGTAAATAGTGTCTCTGCTGAGCTATTGTTCGCGATTTCGCAAACTCACTCACTGCTTCATTTTTCTTTGCGAATTTAACACCCTCTTTATAATACATTTGGCCTTGTTCACGCACTATGGCAGCATCAGCAACAATCTAGCAACCAATCGAAAGATGACAAGTTCAGTAAATTCCCATTCCATAACAAAAGGATACAACATCAAGGAATACCTGGTCTGCAGTCTTTTGAACACCAAAAATACTACCATACTTTGAATCAGTAAGATCCCAGCACTTTGACCCCCATTTGTCATTGTTCAGTTTCTCACGCACAATTCTGGCAAGGTTGGAGCCCTTTCTAGATATCACGGCCATATCTGATGTGGAATCTTTAAGTGGCAAAACAGGCTCAGCTTGCTTGGTGAAGATTACCCTTCCATCAAGAAATGGAGGCTTTGTATCTGTTGAAAAGAAAATTAGAACTGCAAATAAGTTCCTCTTGAAAAGATTGGGTGCAAAGTAGCAAATGATTTACCATGTATAAGAAGGATAGTTTTTTGCTCTTCCTCATTGTCAAAATCAGTCTGCATCTCCTTTCCCCTGACAGCTCCCGACCTCAAAAGTTGTCTGTCCTCCCATCGAGCATTATCAGTAGTAAATTGTGATGGTTTTTTTGTGTGTTTAAATCTCATTTTGGTTCCATTTTTTTGCACCTACAACAAAATGCAGAAATAATAGAAATTAGATTAAGTTTATGTATGAACGTGAACAGAGCGCCAGTCATATGCACATGAACATCATAAGTATGTTTTTCATAGAAAACAAAAAAGCCCTTGTTAAAAAATAAAACGAATTACAATACATAAAATGAAATTTGGAGGAAAGAAAATATTAAAAAAATTATGCACCAACGTGCAATAAACAGAATTGCATGGTTCTGAAAGGAATTAAGGAAGCAAAAAAAGTACCTCAGGTAAAAGCGTTTCATCTGAGGTGGATTTCACCTCGTAAGCCTGACTACAGCAAGAACTACTAGTATTGGTAGACAGTCTTGAAGCACGAATTGGAGCTGGAAGAGGAGCATTTGTACTCCAACCTGTTGCAGCACCTATACAAAAAATGAAATTAAAAAAATAAACTGATGAATACAAGGAGAAAAAAGTGTTTCGAATATCATAACGCCATAGGAGCAAAAGATGTGATCCATACAACTAGAACCTACACCTACATGTTTGCTATCCCAACCACATGGGAGATGGGAAACGCTGATAATGGCTGTTCCTAAAACTCTGCCTATCACGACAGGTTGGGGTGTCTCTACATTCCCATTTTTCATCCCATTCAGGTTGGGCTGTCAATATTAATCATGAAATGGATTGAAAATTGATTATGATACCCCTTCTTCAAACTCCGATTCATATTAATATTAATCAAAATTCCCAAATAACGTAGAATGCGAAGAAGCAAGGTTCAATTTGGATGAATGAATAGTTATTCTAACAATAGTAATATATTACTAATTAAAGAAAAACATACCAGGTTTCCTCACAATACTATCACACCTACTCCTCTTTGTTCCATAGTATTCGCCATGCTCCCTCTCTTTATGAAAATCTGATATTCCAGGGCTTCTGCATACCTGGATTGATCCACATCTATTTCCAGAATACTCAAGATTATTTTTGTAGGATCGATGACCATCAAAATGCTCTGAAGAAAGTTTTATCCTTGGCCTTTTGTTAGATGCACCTGATTTCACTTCCCTGGTTACAATACTAGCTGAAAGAAAGCATAATAAAATTGTGAGAATATACAAAAATTTGACAAGAAAATAAACAATACCAATCCAGTGGCATCGGGGAAGTAACACTCCAAAAAAATGGAAGTTCATTTATAAATTAATATACAAGTCATCTACATAGTGAATGAAAGAGTAAAAGCACAACCCATTTTTAAAGAAAAAAAGGTATGATAATTTTTTTTGTGTTTGGGTAGCATAGAAAATTACAAACCTTCACTAGATCTTTTACTCGAAGAGAATCCACGGTAATTCTTGTTCGTTCGATTATCTGTGCCTTTCACAGGCATATTCTCCAAGTCATCAACTTCTGAACAGGCATTTAACTCATCATCATCCAATATTGCTGCCATAGGGATAACCATTTTTGTAAGGGACTTGAACAATACTTCATCTTCAGATGCCACAACTTCACCACCTGTAAATGAACAATTGAGTTACAAAACAATCACAGGGAAACGGATTTAAAATAAAAATAAAAGTTCAAGTGTGCATTCATGACATCACATACCACGAATCGGCATTCTGAACATTAAACCTTCCATCTCAGGCAGTGTCATAAACTTTTACTAGCCTGTGAAAGAAAACAAAATAAATATATCAAACCGAATAAATATCCAATAGCACAGTCTTACAACCTCACCTTCAAGAGAAATCACCTAAACATATTTTCCCATTACAACATCTCTCTATCAATTACAACAGTATAAAACGCATACGTGTAAAAATGTTGCCATAAGCGTCGAAGAAGACAGAAAATGGCCAAAACCATCAAACAGTGAAGCAATAATTGCATCAAATCAAATGTAAAAAATAGGAAGACCAATTTCTTGCAACGATGTAAATATGTCTCATGGCGCTTGAAGTGTGACGAAGCACTTACAATTTCTCGTAGTATGTCCCTGCAAGATTACGATCCGGTTGATTGAATCGAGCCTCTACTTCTTCCTAAGCCCTTCTTTCCTTTAAGCAATACTTGCTGAACCCTTGACAATGAAAAAGAAAGGTATCGCTCCTAAGGAATATAAGTGATATTGATTCATAATTGAATATAATATAATATAATATAATATCATATCATATCATATCATATCATATCATATAATATCATATCATAATATAATATAACATAACATAATATAATATAAGGAAAAATTTCAGTTTAGGTAGTTTTTATAAAATTCAATTTAATCATTCAATTTTTAAATTTTATCAATTTTCATTACTATTTACTAAAATACTCCATTATTATAAATAAATTTTTTTATTAATATATTTCAAATAATCAATTTCAAATTTTCACCAATTTACTATTTCTGCGGTTGCCAATCTCTATTCTTGTTTAGAACCATGTTTTTATACAACTGATATACCGGTCGGTATGCCGAAAATCGGGCGACACCGATATTTTGATCGGTATCGCCCGGTCTGGCTATCCGGGTCGATCTGGAAAAAAATTTTTAAAAATCATTTTTAAAAATTATTTCTTAGGGTCAGACCCGAAAAAACTTGAAATCAACCCTAATACCCGGTAACGGACGGTACGAAAAAAATACATGTACATAGTGAAATTTGATGTATAAGATGGTATACCATATAATATTAAAACATTGGTTCAAATACGCCAAAGCTGTCGGACGGTGACCAAAATAATACTAAATATTGATTCGAGTCATTGTGGAAGAAAATGAGAAATATATGGGGCTCAATAAAGAAAATGATTGTGTTTATGTAGGTTGACTAGTAGATTGTGATAATGTCTTACTTTTATTTTTGGAAAGCTACAACTCGTCGGAGTAAAATGTTGTTTTAAATAACATTATTGATTTCGTAGACTATAATGAACAAGATATTGAACTAGAGATTGAGCTTTTTTGTTTGTTATTTGAATCTCAACAATTAAAATCTCAAACATAATCAAGCTTATGTGGTTATAAATGAAATTTTTTTCTAATTTGAATAGTTTATAAATCAACATTTCATTGGTTTTATTGTATAAAACCAATGAAATGTGAACAAAATAACTAAGGATGATTGATTATTTGAAATATGTGAAAATATCTTAAACATGGTTAATAAAAGAAGTTATTTATAAAGATTTGGGTATTTTAGTCACTAGTGATGAAAATTGATAAAATTTAAAAATTGAATGATATAAATTGAGTTTTTTAAAAATGAGGTATCAAAATTGATGTTTATACAAACTTGAGGTATTTAAACTGAAATTTTCCCTATAATATGATATAATATCATATAATATAACATAACATAACATAACATAACATAACATAACATAACATAACATAACATAATATAATATAAAAATATTGGATCAGATAGGAGTTTTAAAAAACCGCATCCAACCCAAACTGCATCCGACCCATCTCGATTAAATATTTGCAGTTCGAATATCCTAAAAATCGATTCGGTTACTTCAAATATTCGGATCACCAGATTTTCATTCACACCTCTACTTTTAAGTAATAAACAATGACTAGATGGAACTAGGGGCGTGCGTGGATCGAGTAATCGACTTGATTATCAATTTTTTGATCCGATGGATACGGATCGGAAATATGATGATCCAAAACCGATCCCTAATATAAGCTCCTTTTAACAATTTGGTTGGTTGGAGGTAGGAATGTCAATGGGTAGGGTTTGGGTCGGGTTTGATCAAATCCACACCCACCCCACCATTTATAACTTCAAATTCATACCCACCCAAATCCACATTGGGTTTGAATATTCAAATATGTACCTACCCTTCAGAATATCCTCCCCACAACGAATAATCCAACCCACGTAAAATTTCAAATAATAAAAAATATTAATAATTTTTTTCACTTTTTTCGATAATATTTTTTTATTTTTTTTAAATATTTAAAATAAAAAGTAATAAATATTGTAAAGTATATTGTTTTTATTTATGACTGATATTTATAAACATATCGAAATTTTAAAATAATGTTAAGAAATATCAAACTTTGAAAATGATAAAAATAGTACAAAAATTGTTATAATCAAACAACTCTAAACTCATTACAAACAAATATTTACAAAAAGTTTGTAAATATTTTTCTAATATTTATAATTGTATATTTAATCTAAAAGATTAAAAGTAATTGTTATTTAAATTTAATATCTTTTAATGTTTTAAATATGAATAGATGTTTTATTTGATAATTTAACTTTAAAAAGTTTAAAAATATATATAAATTTTAAAATAGTATAAATAACATATTTATATATTAAAAATTACATAAATAAAACTTTAATCTTTCGAAATCGATTACCAAAAAATAGACGAAAAATAGTCATTTTATAGTCGATATTCATTCATAAACATGTGTAAAATACACAATTTCTAATTTTGGACATCACTTTTACATTATTTTGGTTACAAAATAAATGAAAATATTATAATAACATAGTTTTCTTACATGTGTAAAATGCATTCATTCAAGTAAACATAGTTTTATAAAATTGATAAAATAAATTCTTATTATTATAATTTATAAATATAATAAATTTAATCATAATAAATTGATAAATATAATGAATACAAACATATTGACATATAAGATATTTTAAAAAAATATTAGATATAAAAAAATTAAATATTATATTAAGTTTGGCTGGTAGGATTAGTATGAGTTCGGGTTTGAGTATAAATTCACATCCACCCCACCCCACGGTGGACTTATCATTTTTAAACATTTGCCCTCCTTATACCCACAAAAAATTCAATCCTCACGAATATAATAGGGTAGTGTTGGAGATAATCCTCCTTATTAGTCTCCCAAAACAAAGTGCTCATGGACTGATATGGCAGAAAAGTTCTTCTGGATTTTACTTGTAAGTAGATCACATACACACCAATCTTTACGAGGAAATTGGAGTAAACCCGGAGAAAAACATTGGGATCGATCTTCGATCCAATTCACTAATAAGTATGTTTTGTTTACAACAGATACAATGCAAAAAACACATCAGGCAACGACAAATTATGAAGAGTCTAAACTGATCTCTTAATCTCTTGAAGCCATTAGTTTTAGTCTTGCTCTGCCTCTGGTTGTCGTTCTCCCGGATGATCAGATCTCTGTCTCACACGGTGATGCCTTCAATTCATCTACGATCAAGAAGAATTGTAATCAGTTGTTTTCTACCCCCTTTAACTGCTCTTTGGTGCGTCTTCTTATATCTGTTTTTGTTCCAAGAGCGTGAGTACGTTTTTAACTGCATTTCAACACTTTTGTTAATACTTCGGGTATGGGCTAGTGCTTTTGGGTCCATCCTAGCCCAACTTTGCCATCTTCAACCCAACCTGCAGATAAAAACGAGAGAGAATATTTTTGGATAATTCATCGTGAATCCCTAACCTTAACATTCTTCCTCTCAGGATGGGCTATTGATGACGCGGCGGTCTAAGCTTTCTCAAGGTCTGAACGAAGTAGCCCAGCTTCCTCCGAACAGAAATATGATGTTGTATTCATAGAAGTATGAACTTTTTCCAGTTTGAATTCTTTGTTGCTTAGAGTCTCTCTGATCCAATGCGTTCTTAGATCTATATGATGTTGAATTGTTTGTTCTTAACTGAAAAATGATTTGTGTATGTTATCATAAGTCTAGTTTTATTTAAAGCATAAAATAAGAACACCAAGACTTTTAAGTGGTATCCGATCACGATTCTTGGCTTAGAATCGTTCGTATCGGCAATCCACTATCCGACATTGTGTTATTTTCACTAATTAGCAAATTGAAATGTTCATACACACAGAAATTCCAATGTCACGCTAATCATAAACAAATAACACACGTAATCGCAATAAACTTAAAGTTAAGGAATAGAATTGCTCAGTATTTTCTTTCAAAGCTTTAACAACACCGGTTGTTCAAATTCGAAAGTTTTGTTCTCAAAATTTTCTGAATTTCACCGAATATTCAGCGAGCAACAATTCGATTATCTAGTTCTCTGCACACTCAAAGAACAAATCAAAAGTAACAAGTATGAATTAAAATTCGGAAAATACCCGTTACCGAATTCCTTCACGTATCAAGAATCTGTTTGATACACAAAACTTCACAAGTTTTCAATTCTAGCGCTCACAAGACCAAGACACACACTATGAACAGATTTCGTACTCAAGAAAACAACTAGAATCCCTTCCAGCAACTTAAGCACATAATTGATTCCTCAATCTATTCTTAGCTAGGTTTTCTTTCAAAATGCAGCCCCAAAAGTCACGCATACCCCAATATACAAGATTTTGTTCTAAATGAAAATGATGTAACGTTTCACAAGAGTTCAAAGAACAAAATCCCTCAACAATACCTTGACTAGGGCTTCTCACAAGAAATTCAGCACACCCGTTCACGCCTGGTTTTTTATTGCCTTAATTCTAACCATGTGTCTTACTTATGTACAATTGGGCCAACAATATAATAACAGGCCCAATGCATAAGCCCGAGAAAACATCCCAATAACTACTAGCCCGATTTGCATATTCGATTTGCAAAAAATCATATTCAACATATGTTTCGTTCTACTGTGGAAAGTTGCATTTTTACTGAGCTCCATAGCACTCTGGCTATCACAAAGTAAGCTCGATTCAGAACATTTAATTCCCTCTTCCTTTGTTATTTTGGTGATCCATATTAGTTGTTTAGCAGTTTCGGTTAGTGCGATATACTCAGCCTCCGTTGACGATAGTGCCACCGTCCTTTGTAGTCAAGATTGTGAGGACACGGCTGCCTTTGACATGAGTACTACATATCCTGTTGTGGATCTTCGAGTGTCACTATCTCCAGCTAAGTTTGAGTCAGAGTAGGCTTTTATTTCTTGGTGTTGATCACTGCCATCGTATCTCAAGGTCAAATCATTTGTGCCAGTTAGATATCTTAGTAACCATTTAACTCTATCTCAATGTTGTCTTCCTAGATTATTCATAAACATACTTAGCACTGTGATAGGATATGTTATATCCAGTCTTGTAAGCACCATAAGGTACATAATGGAACCAACAGCCGATGAGTATAATACTTTCTCCATCTCAGACTGTTCTTCTTCTGTAAAGGGTGCTTGATCTTTGTTAAATATCATGTGATTTGAAATGGGAGTTGTGACACTCTTTACACTTTCCATGTTGAATCTCTTTAAGATTCTATTAATGTATGTGTTTTGGGATATAGTAAGCAGCCGCATGTTTCTGTTCCTGCTTATATTCATTCCCAGAATCCGCTTTACAGGCCCTAAGTCCTTCATCTCAAAGGCTGCTGCCAGATTGTCTTTTATTCTCCTTATTGACTCCTTCGTAGTATTTGCAATTAAAAGATCATCTACATACAAAATGAGTATAAGAAAGTTACCTTGTTTTTCCTCCTTATAGTAGGCACAATGGTCGTTTTCAGTCCTTATGAATTTTTCCTCTTTCATAAATGTATCAAATCTCTTATTTCACATTCTTGGAGCTTGTTTCAAGCCGTATAGACTTTGGTTTAGCTTGCATACCTTTCCAGCATCTTTATCTTCCTCAAAACATATAGGTTGCTTCATGCATATTTCTTCCTCAAGGTTTCCATTTAGGAATGATGTCTTTACGTCTATTTGCTCTAATTCTAGATCCACATGAGCCACAGTAGCTAGAAGTATCATTATTGTAGTGAATTTCACAACCGGTTAGAATATTTCATCAAAATCAACACCTTCCTTTTATCTAAACCCCTTCACTACAATTCTTGCCTTGTATCTCAGTGTATTATCTGATTCTTGCTTCAGCTTGAATACACATTTATTCTCTAAGGCTTTTCTACCCGTAGGCATATTTACTAACTCATATGTTTGATTTCTTTTTAGTGAGCTAAATTCTTCTTCCATTACTTTCAGCCACTTCTCCTTGTCGGCAGATCTCATAGCCTCATAAAATGATTATGGTTCTCCATCCTGGGTTACTAAAACATAATCAGATGGTGGGTATTTAGATGATGGCTTCTTGATCTTTGCTCCTAAGAGTTCTAATTTTTCTGTTCCTTTATTTGTAGCAGACTCTAATGATTTGATTGTTTCCTTTTCAGGTGTCTCTACATCTGGTTCACTAGCTTTATCAGCATGCTCTTCACTTGGATTGAAGACTCTATTTAATTCTGAGTCGACATTTCTTTCAGAAGGTAACTGAAGGTCAGGTAAGTAAGCTTCCCCTTGAACTCTTACTTCATAGTGCTTTTCAGATTCTGATGGTTCCTTGCTTAAGTCTAGAATGATTTGATTTTCCAGAAATATAGCATCCCTAGATCTGATTATTCTTTTAGTTTTTGGGTCCCAAAATTTGTAGCCAAAATTATGGTTTCCATATCCTAAGAAAACAAATTCTTCAGCGTGCTGATATAGTTTTTTCCTGTTCTCCTTCGGAATGTGTACTAGAGCCCTGCAACAAAAAATCTTTAAATATTTGAGAGTTGGGATCTTACATGTCCATCTTCCTTCAAGTGCTTCCAGCCCTATTCTTGTAGCTGGAGATCGATTTACTAGATAACATGCTGCTCCCAGTGCTTCTGCCCAAAACTCCTTTGGTAAATTTGATTTTTTTAACATGCATCTCACTTTATTTAAAAGTGTTCTGTTAAATCTTTCTGTAGTTCCATTATGTTGGGGTGTTCCAGGGGTCGTTCTTTCATGTCTTATCCCTGTGGTCCTGCAAAATAAATTGAAATAATTAGAAGTGTATTCACCACCATTATCCGTCCTTAGTGCCTTTAGTTTCTGCATTTTTTCTCTTTCTACAGCTGCTTGCCATTCTTAGAATTTTTGGAACACCATATCCTTTGTTTGGATGGGGTAGGTCCAAACTTTTCTACTTGCATCATCGATGAAGGAAACAAAATATTTATTTCCTCCTCTAGATACCACATCCACTGAACACACGTTTGAAAATACTAGATCAAGTGCCCTCTCCTTCTTCATTTCAGTTTTGAATGGCAGTTTTGATTGTTTTCCCAATACGCATTCTTCACAGATTGTCTCCAGCTTTCCTCCCCCCGATACCAACAATACCATCCTTGCTGAGCTTGTTAAGCCCAGTCTATGAGATGTGTTCCAATATTTTGTGCCATAACTGATATAAATCATTTTTGCTCAGAGAGTTAATTTGCCCACCGACTGGTTTCAAGACAATTTTGTATAGAGTGTCTAATAGTTTCCCTTCGGCTATGATACATTCCTCCTTTATTAGTTTCCAACTGCTGTTGAATGCTATACTTGTGAATCCTTCTTTGTCCAAAACTAATGTTGATAACAGATTTAGTCTTAAATCAGGAATGTGTCTCACATCCTTTAGAATCAACTTGTGTCCCTCTTTAGTTACTAGTTCTATTGTCCCAATTCCCTTCACTGAGGCACAGCTGTGATTTCCCATCTTTACCGTGCCAAAGTCCTCTTCGAAGTACGAGATAAAATAGTCCCTTATAGGAGTGGCATTGTAAGAAGCTCCAGAGTCTATTATCAACACCATTCCCTGATTTTCGGACTCTTTTTCTCTTTTAGATGTTGAGGCAATGACTAAGATTTCTTCCTAGCTTGTGGCTGTCACTGGTTCGGCTCCTTTTACCTTCTTCCAAAACCAATAGTCCCTTTTTAAGTGTCCGACCTTTTACCTTCTTCCAAAACCAATTGTTGTCACCTTAGAGTTTAGCGTTTGATCAGGTTTAGTTTTTTCTTCCTTTGGATTCTGCTTTCCCTCGCTGTCACCTTTCTTTGTGTAGCTTGAGTTTTGTGTTGATTTCCGGAATTGACAACTGCTAGAGTCTCTTTGACTACTGAGACAGTCACTTCTTCCCTTCTCAAGCCTTCATTTATTAAGCACTCCTTTACTACTTCAAGCTTTAGGCCCCCACTTGGTATTGATGAGTTTATTGCTATCACAGTGGACTCCCAAGAATCCGGGAGAGTTCCTATAAGCATGTGAGCCAACACCTTGTCTTCCAAGACACAATCGGTTTCTGCCAACTTATTGACAATTTCTTGGAATGATCCAAGGTGGTCTGTCATAGGGTAGCCTTCTTTATATCTCAGCCTCATCAATCGTTTAAACAAGAAACCTTGAGATTGTGTGGATTTGGGTTCAAATATACATTCAAGTTTTTCCCACATAACCTTTGCATCAATTTCTTTTGCAACATGATGATAATTCGTACTATCGATCCATTGGCGCACGAAGCCTAAGGTCTGAATGTGCTTCATATCTCAGTCCTCTTGCTTGTATTTTTATGGCTTTTGATCTCTAAAATTTAACTGGTTCGTACAGGAATCTGCAAAACAGCAAATCTTGCATCATAGTATTCCATTCAGGATAGTTTTTGGACGTTAATTTTATCATCGAATATGGCTCTCCAGCCATGCTTTTCTGGACAATATTCCAGGCAAGTGTAGAGTCAAATCTTGATACGATTTCTTGATTATCTTGATCCTTAGTCTCCTTGCTTTCTTGCTTGATTTCCGCAGGCGTTTCGACCTGCATGGGCCACCACTTGTTGGAGATAATCCTCTTTATCAGTCTCCCAAAACAAAGTGCTCCTGGATTGATACGACATAAAAGTTCTTCAGGATTTTACTTGTAAGTAGATCACATACACACCAATCTTTACGAGGAAATCGGAGTAAACCCGAAGAAAAACCTCGGGATCGATCTTCGATTCAATTCACTAATACATATGTTTTGTTTACAACATATACAATGCAAAAAACACATCAGGCAACGACAGATTATGAAGAGTCTAAACTGATCTCTTAATCTTTAATGCCACTAGTTTCAGCCTTGCTCTGCCTCTGGTTGTCGTTCTCCCAGATGATCAGATCTCTGTCTCACACGGTGATGCCTTCAATTCGTCTACGATCAAGAAGAATTGTAATCAGTTGTTTTCTACCCCCTTTAACTACTCTCTGGTGCGTCTTCTTATATATGTTTTTGTTCCAAGAGCGTGAGTATGTTTTTAAATGCATTTCAGCACTTTTGTTAATACTCCAGGTATGGGTCAGTACTTTTGGATCCATCCTAGCCCAACTTTGCCATCTTCAACCCAACTGAATCCCTAACCTTAATAGGTAGGATATTCATTGGGTTTGCCTTTTTTAGCATCCCTAATTGGAGGACATGCTCTTATAATTTTGAGGAAGAAAAGTAAAACAGTTAAGCACGCAATCCACATGAGAGAGGAAATGGAAAAGTAAAATTTGTGAATCTCACAAAACAGATTCATCATTGAATGTCTTTTTATATATACATAGCATCCCCGTGAAGTATTCCTAACCTAGAAAGTTGTGTTAGGGTTCATGAGTCGCGAATAGAGAAAGTTGTGCTAGTGTTTATAATCAATTTTAATTCTTAAACTACTGTGCGAATTCCTCTTTATAATCAACTTCTGCTTGTTCACCCACCATGGCAACATCAGTATCAATGTAGCCTATGAAATGCACAGAGAATCGAACCAACAAGCATTACTGTAGGTGAGGGATTGATGTCATAGTGGGTGAGCAGGAGAAATTGATTATAAGGAGAATGTCAAATTCGCACAGCACTTGAAGAACATTGAAGCTGTGAGTGAGTTCGTTAAATCACGAACAGCAGCACAACAGACAATATCAACCAATTTTATATGTTGTTGCAGATTAGGAAGACTATAACGCCTTGGGCTTTGATTTTGCATAATGTGTTACATCTGACTCTTGTTGAAATATATCCCACATTGGACGTGGAAATAAAAAATATTTAATTTATAAAATGAATGATATCATAGGTAATTGGTTTGGCCCAAATCTTTTTAATATGATTCATTTCTCTTATGGATTGGGTTGCATTCCCCGGCCCATTGAATCCTAAATTTCTATATGGTATCGGAGCTTCAAGGTGGGTTTCGAGCTGGTTCGTACCGGTTTAGATAAAAAAAAAATCGAGTAGAAAAGTGCATCGGACCTAGGCGACAAAAATAGATCGACTTATGATTCGAGCACTACCGACCATATTGAAGCAAGTCTGAACCGGACCAAGGCCAGTTCGACTTGAGTGGGAGTGTTGAAATATATCGCACATTGGATATGGAAATAGAAAATGTATAGTTTATAAGAGGAGTGATATCATGGATAATTGGTTTGATCCAAGTCTTTTCAATGTGATTCACTTCTCTTATGGATTGGACTGCACTCCCTGGCCCATTGAATCCTAAATTTCTATAGCTCTGTCATTGTTTATTACTCTTTTGCAGTATCTTCATGAAGATGGATACACAAGGAGTGGGATTGTTGGTTGCACGCAACCAAGACGTGGTATGCGATGTCATTGTTGCACACTTGAAATTTTATTTTTATTTTAAATCTGTTTCCCTGTGATTGTTTTATAACTCAATTGTTCATTTACAGGTGGTGAAGTTGTGGCATCTGGTTCGAGTCCCTTACAAAAAGGTTATCCATATTGGATGATGATGAGTTATATGCCTGTTCAGAAGTTGATGAGTTGGAGAATATGCCTGTGAAAGGCACAGATAATCGAACGAACAAGCATTTTTTTTGGAGTCACTTTATTTTCTTTTCAAAATTTTGTATATTCTCACAATTTTATTATGTATTTCTTTCAGCTAGTATTGTAACCAGGGAAGTGAAATCAGGTGCATCTAACAAAAGGCCATGGATAAAACTTGCTTCACAGCATTTTGATGGTCATCGATCCTACAAAACATCTTTGTTATTTCGATTCAAAATGTCCGAGTATTTACTGAATGCAGTTTAAACGAGACATGAGAGGGATGCCTCCAATACCGATCTCACTCGAACGATCCTCTTGCAGACACTACCACAATTAACTAAATGGTATCAAAGGCAAAGGGAGATTGTTATTTCTTATTAGTGCAAGATGTATTTTGTGGTGTAATGGGGTTGTTTGGTTTCACGGTGGCCACCACGGTGTGGTGACCGCACCGTGATTTTATTTTACACTACCAAATAGTTGGGTCAATTGCGGTGATCGCACCGGAGTTTTTGACAGTCATGTGGCCATGGCTTGATACGTATGGCCAATCCACCGTGATTTCATAAATTCCAAAATTACCCTTCAAAGTTCAATTAATTACTTTAAAACCAAACTCTAACCCTAACCAATTTTATACTTATTTCACAAATTTTACACAATTTTTACCAAGTTGTGATTCTACATTTTTAGGTTTCTTTTTGCAAGGTACGTATTCGATTGTATGGATTTCTTTTCGGTTTTTTTTCAGTTTTTTTCTTTTGGGTTCTTCCGATTGTTTATATTGATTGAAACATTCAGAATTGAATTGTTTTTTATTTCTCTAGATTTGATATGTCGTTTTTAAAAATATTTTGACTTGTTTTTGTATTTCTACCGTATGAATATGTTGTTAGAGTTGTTACTGAAAGTGTATTTTGGCGGACAGTAGAACAAATGGATAATTTAGACGGTAACACCCAAAAAATTAAAAGTGTAGCAACTTGTGATAGACGATTAACATAGACATTTGTTCGATTATGCGCTGCTTAAGTTATTAAAGGAAATATACATTTTATTAATATATAATAAATATATTAATATAAAGGTTAAAATAGATATTTTATTAAAATCACGATACGATCACCATAATTTTTGCAAACAATTTTCTAAATCCCGATCATAATTATCACGGTCATCTCAACGCACGGTACGATCACCGCACCTCACCGTGATTTTGAAAAGCTAAACCAAACAACCCCANACACTTGAAATTTTATTTTTATTTTAAATCTGTTTCCCTGTGATTGTTTTATAACTCAATTGTTCATTTACAGGTGGTGAAGTTGTGGCATCTGGTTCGAGTCCCTTACAAAAAGGTTATCCATATTGGATGATGATGAGTTATATGCCTGTTCAGAAGTTGATGAGTTGGAGAATATGCCTGTGAAAGGCACAGATAATCGAACGAACAAGCATTTTTTTTGGAGTCACTTTATTTTCTTTTCAAAATTTTGTATATTCTCACAATTTTATTATGTATTTCTTTCAGCTAGTATTGTAACCAGGGAAGTGAAATCAGGTGCATCTAACAAAAGGCCATGGATAAAACTTGCTTCACAGCATTTTGATGGTCATCGATCCTACAAAACATCTTTGTTATTTCGATTCAAAATGTCCGAGTATTTACTGAATGCAGTTTAAACGAGACATGAGAGGGATGCCTCCAATACCGATCTCACTCGAACGATCCTCTTGCAGACACTACCACAATTAACTAAATGGTATCAAAGGCAAAGGGAGATTGTTATTTCTTATTAGTGCAAGATGTATTTTGTGGTGTAATAACATGGTATGATTAATTATTGGTTTGCCAGAATTGTAATAATAGATCATGTTGTCAAATCCTATCTCATTTTATTCTAGTAAAATTAAGCAGAAATTCAATGAGAAATTTAGAATTTAATTCTGCAGGTCAATGAACTTTGATGTGGTCCGGATTATGGTTTATTCGGGTGGTTTTTAACTCGATATGGATAATCAAATCTAGACTCATCCTAGAGGTCCAACCCATCGGGTCGGCTCAATCCATACAAATGAGTCAACTCGTAGGTTGATCTATAAAAAATAAGTGTACGAGTTGACCTTATACTCGTAAGTGTCAAATTTTCTTATTCTTTAGTTTTTAAAATTTTTTAACTTATAATTTATATTATATTAATCTGGATTGAGCCGATTTTCTAAGTTGTTGAATAGTCAAGAAAGTTTCCTAATCCGTTCAATCAACCCGTACTAGTGATAAACTCGACGGATTCAAATCATAACTCGTTAGACCGAACTTATGCCACCCCTAAGTCGTCAAGCCCAAATCTATTAATATTTTCAATATATTATCTTATATGACTTTCTCTTTGCTTTTTCAAAAAATACCCTTATTTTCTAAATCTTTTATAAAAACTACATTCATTTTAAAACATCTTTCAAAATTATATTTCTTAATATTTTAAATTATAATATTTTCTCTTTATAATTACTCAAAAATATGGGTCATTTTTTATATTTTTAAAAACTATATAATTAACCCTACATTAGTGATTACGTCGAACAATTCGAGTTAAATAAATATGTATATCATGTTAGAAACAATTCATCAGTTTAAATAATAAGTAATGTTTGGTGTTTACTCATTGAAAATCCAACAAAATTATATCATTATCAGCCTCAGTTACAGGTCGCAAACGGATGATTCACACCACTTTACAATAAGAATTAGTTTTTTTAATACGACTCATTTCAAGACAAACGCTATTCCTGGGAACCTAATTTTAGCAACAAGACAAGGAAAGATAGGAAATTTAAATGTTGAAATCAAACCTGAAACTTAACCGGTGAATATGCTCGAGAAATTCGTGTCAGGCAATGTTTTCATACGTACATCAAATACTGAGATTGATCGATATTTTTTTCGTATAGCCCGATACCGAGTATTAGGATTGATTTCCGATTTTTTTTCGGATCCGAACACTAAAAACTAATTAAATATTATTTTTTTAAAAAAATAAGATAATATTTGATACCGATAGATATATAGGTATTAATGTCGGTTTCAAGTTTTTTTCAGATATGATACCCAAAATAATTAAATATTATTTTTTAAAAAAATAAAATAAAATAATATTTAGTACCAACTAATATGGAATTTCGGACCGATATGAAAATATTGATGTCAAGTGAGATAGTTAATTATATAGTTTTTAAGAATGTCAAAAGGATCCATATTTTGAGTTTAAAGAAGATTTATTATAATTTAAAAAATTTAAAAATATAATTTTGAAAAGTATTTTAAAAGGGTGATGCTTAGATATGATCTTTATAGTTTAAGAGTTATGGCAAATTGAGTCTTCACAATTTTGAAAATTTGACAATTTTGAATCCCAAATTTTTGATATGGTAAAACAGATCCCCAAATTTTGTATGATTTGGCAAAATTAGTCCTTATTATTTATCAAAATTTGTAATATTAGTTCCTAAACTCTTCAATTTCGGTAATATTAATCTCTAAATAAAAAACAATAACGTATTTAATTCTCGTAATTCTAGAATTTTGGCAAAAAATGTCTCTAACGGTAATTAGAGACCGTTAAATAATGGTAATTAGGGTCGTTAAAAATGGTAATTAGGGTAAATAATTAGGGTCGTTAAATGGTAATTAGGGTAGTTAAATAATTTTGGGACGTTGGTTTTCAATGTTTTGAAAAACGTAAATCAAACGGCCTATGTACCAATTTAGCCAAATTTCTTCGGGACTAATTATGAATTTGAGTATTGAATTTGCCAAATTGATGATGAAGATGATGAGACTCAGTAATCTTGATTTTTGAGAAATGAATGTCTTGGGCTTTGAATCCCCATTGAAGAAACCGTCGCGTCCTACGTTTCGAAATACCCATTTGATTTCCTTACATGTATATTTTCTTATGCTTTGCTATGGGCAAGTATCTGGTATAAGGTACGACAGATCTATTACGCTTCTTCGTGTACTTGTTCTTGTGGATTAAGATGATTATTTTGGATCTTGAATTTGGCCCATGTGTTTAATGTACTCAGGAAGGATCCGGGGATTCTGTTGAAGCATTCATGTAGAACCACGGTTCAAGGAAGATTCTTTCTCACTGATGACAATGGTATTTCAGAAAAATAGTTGATTTGGGGTCATTTTTCTCATGGATTTATCTCGTGCTCTTCTTCATTTTTTATCTCTATTTGTTGTTATAATTGTTCTTTTTTTCATTATCTTCACAAAATTGACATGCCTTCCGAGAATATAGATTTTGCAAATTTACTATGGATGTATTGTTGAGACTTGAAATTATGTTGTTGTGTTAGTTTATAAAGAAAGTGATATGATGAGTAATTGGTTTAGCCTAATCTTTTTAATATGATCCATTTCTCTTATGAATTGAGCTACACGAATACTCTCACGGTCCATTGAATCCCGAATTTCTACATGTATGACTCTGACTCAATTTTCATGATGAGATCTTACTATTGCAGGGAATGTATGTATTCCATTCTCACTTGACCCTTTGTCTCATTGTTGCCCTGAGAAAGGAGAGCGTTTCTCTTGTCAGTGAGTCTTATTTTTTTATCTAAGCATGTTTTTGCTAATACCTTATTTCTTCTACATTTATCGATGTTATCCTCATATATAAATGAGAACTTGGTGTCTTTTTTGTACGGAAATGATATTTCATATACTTATTACTGGCGACGCGCAAATTTGATCCTCGTAGTTTCCTATTTTGGCAATTTTGGTCCTCCTACTTTGACAATTGTGATAGATTAAGTCTCTTAACTTTATTTGTAGCAAAATTAATCCCTCTACTTTGCCACATTTGACAAATTTGGTCCTCCAAGTTTTATGTATATGGCAAATTTGGTCCCCGAAGTTTGTAATTTATCATTTTCATTTTTATATAATACATAGACTAATTTTGCCACTACGATCAAACTACAGGGATCGACTTTGTTCGATTTTATTTAGAGAACTAAATATGAGATTTGAGGACCGATTTTGCCAAATGTCCAAATTTCGAGGACTGAAAATGCCAAAATAAACTTGGAGGACTAAATTTGCCAAAATGATCAAACTACGAGAATCAAAGATGTCATTTTCTCACTTTTACTACCTTATGAATAAGGTATTCTTAAGGTACAATAATAAAAAATGCAGTATTGTATGGTATCTATACAACTTCATTTTCTACGCACTCAAAAGGGGAACTAATCCATTAGGCTATCTTATTTTTACTTGATGTCTTATATGTACTTCCCTGTTATTTTTTTACTTTTGCAGGGGATGCAATCTTATTTCTTCATGTTGCAACTCATATGAGTTCTGTGTTTCATGCTGCTTGAATCCATCTCTGGTAACAGTATTTGTCCCTTTTTCTTCGGTGACAAGTCATTGACATATTTCTTCTTCTTTCGACATACAGACAGATAAAGAACTGGCGGTAAAAACTAAACTAGCGAAGCATGCAACTTCAGGTGAAATTTTATTCAATTGATATAATTTTAAAGTCGATAAGACTTCAGCCATGCTACCGCTATTTTTTGTTCATGTTTGGATGGCTAATGTTATGATTCACTGGTTGAAATTCTTGATGTACATAAATTAGGGAGTCTACCTTTCTTGTTTGTTGTGCATTTTGTTTTTGAACGGAAATCAAGTTTTATAAACTCAGGAATAACAAATCTTTATTCCCCAAAAAAAGAGTTTACATGCCAAGAACTAAGAATGCATTCAAAATCGCATTTGATGGCACCATTCACACAATAGGTTTGTTTGGTTTAGCTTTTTAAAATTGCGATGTGGTGAGGTGTGGTGAGATATGATGATCGTGAATTTTTAAGTATGTTTGGTAAAATTACGGTATTATGATCGTAATTTATGTAAAAATATTAATATACTCTATATATATAATAATAATAAATATAATTATATTATAATTAATAGAAGTAAGGGTAAATAAGTCTTTTCCAAAATAACGATGAAGTCACAGTTGGTTTTAACAATTGTGATGAAATCACAATTTTTTAACGATTATCATATCGCAATTAAGCTTGTGTGTTTGCGTGCATTAAAAAAATCACGATTGGACCATCTCACACCTCACCGTACTTTTAATCGTGGTACCAAACAAACCCAATGTCACAAATTCACTCTATTGATCTGACCCTGTTGTTTAACAATATCGAATTAATACAATTATAATTGGTAAAAACTTAGAGCAGGGTAAATTTTTCCTTCATTAAATAGGTGTTAATTTCTACGGAACCAATACTTTCAAAGGAATGATACGAGTTCATGATATTATGTTTGTTGTGTATAGATATCTCACATTTTGTTTTTGACAGGAACATACAAAACCCTTTTTGATTTCTGTGCTGGGAGGTGTCTTCACAATTCTGAGAGTGTGGTAATCTCTTATATTTTTGTTATTCATTAAAGGGGTGTAATCAACCAATATGATATTGAGCAGAAAATGACACATTCAGTCCACAAATTTTAAGATGTTGGCAAATTTGATCCTCCAAATTTGCAACATTTGGCAAATCAGATCCTCAGAGTGGCAAAATCGGTTCCCGAAGTTTGATTTTGTCTAATTGTCAAAATTGAAAACTTTGGGAACCAATTATGTACACACACTAAAATTTAGTGACTTGTTTTACCAAAAAATGCAAAATATAAAGATCGATTTTGTCACTTTCATATTTTGTGGATAACAATTACCATAATCAAAAAAATATAGGGATCAAAATTGTCAAAACTATGAGGATCAAGTTTGCGTCTCGCTCCTGTTTTAACCTCTGATCAATTGTATTTTTCTGGTATTTTAGCTGAACCAATGTTACTTTATAAATTTAAGCTTTCTTTTTAATCTTCTTTCAGGTACATGAAAATGCTTATACAAGTGAATATCATCACTGTTTCTCCATGCCATCTAATTCTTCTGGTAACTGTTGAACTCTTAAATCTTCTTTGGGGGATGATGATTCATTTTCTGTTTATTCTGCAATTACTTTCCCAAGTTCCTCTTTTTTTCCGTATAAAATAATCCATATTTTGTGTGTATATCGATCTTTCTTTATTTCTTGTCGGGTATTCAGGATGAAGAACTAAATCTTAGTTCCATTTAAATCACAGTGAGTTCAAGCCCACCTCTAGAAGCAAAACTGGCCGGGAGCAGCATCGTCGTTGGAAGCTAAACCGCGGGTTTGGGACTTCGGGTTACCCAAATAATGGTGTTGTTTGGAAACTCACTCTACCGTCCGGTGTGGTGAACGTACCGCAGTTGTATTCTATTTCAACCAAACATTATTAATAACTGCGTTCGTGCTATCGCATTAAACAGCGGTGAGTTTACAGTTGGTTTAACTCAACGGCCACCAGAACGCATTTGCTAAATATCAATTTTACCTTTGGTAAATTATAGTTTATTTTTTTAAAAAAATAAATAATTTCTATTATTCTATCAATTATGTGTTCAAACTATAAAAATATATAAAATAATTTTAAAATGTGATTTTGAAATAAGGAATTTATCATAAAATAATATGAAATATAATTTTTAAGATATAAACAATTATTAAAAAATAAAGGTAAAAAAGTCATTTTATGATATCACGATCAGTGCATCGTTGTTTCAAAAATAGTTTTTTTAAATCATAATCAGTTCACAGCACAGTACAGTCATTTCACATCACTGCTATTTATCAAACGCTATTTCAAACGTACCCAATATATTGAGTTTGTTTATTTCGACATTTAATATAAGTTAATTAACTAAGTATGATTAAAATAAGTTAATTAAATAGGGGGTTTGGGACTTTGGGTTACCCAAATAATATATTGAGTTTGTTTATTTCTACATTTAAAAAATTTGGTGGGATGAAGTGTAGTGAAATATGGTGAATTGTAATTATTAAATTAAAAATGAGATGATCGTGAATTTATTAAAGTGTTTAGTAAAATTGATCTATTATAATTGTGATTTAAATAAAAATAATAATATACCATTATATATATAAAAAAATATTTTTTATATTTTAATGAGTAGAAGTAAAAAATATATTAGGCTTTTCGCAAATCATGATCGTGTCACATGTAGGTTCAGTAGTTGTGATGAAATCATGATTTTTTAGTGATGAACACACAATTGTTATTGTTTTGTGTGTTTTAAAAATAATGATTTCGTGATCGCATCTCACTGCCGTATTTTCAGTCGTCTTTACAACAAATTTAATGTATTATTGATAAACAAATTTGAATGTGAACATATTGAGTTTGTTTGGAACGATAATTGAAACTACGGTAGTGAGGTGTGATCACAAAATTATTACTTATTAATGCATATAAAAAACATAATAACGATATGCTATCATTAAAAATCATGATTTAATCATCAATTATACAACTATTGTGATTTGCAAATTAATTAATTTACATTTATTTCTAAGAATTAAAATATAAATATTATTATTGTTTATATATTAATGATATATCGATATTTTTACATAAATAACAAGTATAATACCATAATTTTATTAAGTATTTTAATAAATTCATGATAATTTCATATTTAATTTAACTATTATCATCCACCATATCCCATTAATTAAATTAAAATAAAAAAATTACAATATAAATATTTTCGAACATGAAGATGTTCGCACATGTGCCATTTATTATATTTTTATTAACTGTTAAATCATTGACTAATATATTTAATTACGTGACTCAAATGCTTTACTTGTTAAGAAAAAACACCCAATAATTCCCGTTGTAACCTTTCCTTTTTTATTTTTTTCCACCAGAAATGGATATAATTATCTTATTGGTCAAAACCCTTACGTCCTTTTCATGTTGTGCATGCGTATAAATTTAGTCATAGATAAATATTTATTATTATTATTTTTCGTCACGTGTTCGTTAAAATAATAACGACTAACTATATTATACGAATGGTTCACTATAAGATTATGATTTATAAAGGTCAAATATACGATCGATTAGGTTGATGAGTTTCAATCATGTAATAAAACATTTGACAAATTTGAATGATCTTGTAGTGATCGATGAAAGATTTATTAATATGTTAAGAATATTATCTCACATCGTTTGTTGAAATATAAATGATCTAATTATAAGATTAGTTATATCCTAATTAATTGGTTGTACATATCATTTTCAATGTGATTCATTTTCTTATGCATTTGATTACACGTAGTTATGTACACTTTATCAGTCCATTCTTAAATGTTTACATGCTGTCGAAGCTCTAAGGTGGGTTTAGACTGGTCCATACCAATTTAGACAGAAAAATTATAGTAGAAAAGCGCAACGAACTTATGTAACAAAAATATATCTTATAATGTTATTGAAGCAAATGAACTGAACCAATACTGGTTCGACTTGAGGGAGAGCGTTGAGAATATTATTTCACATCGGTTCTGGAAAATAGAAATGTTATAGTTTATAAGATTAATGATATCTCAAGTAATTAGTTTGACCTATCATTTTTAATGTGATACACTTCTATAGTTACACCAATTACATTAAATTTGAATACACGAATACTCTTGCCGTCCATTAAATCCTGAATTTACACCTAATTTATTCGATATTGCTATAGTTACGTTAACGGGCGACGCGCAAATTTGGTCATCGTAGTTTTCTATTTTGGCAATTTTGGTTCTCATATTTTGACAATTGTTGCAAATTAAGTCCATTAACTTTATTTGTGGCAAAATTAGTCCTCCTACTTTGCCACATTTGACAAATTAGGTCTTCCAAGTTTTATGTTTGTGTCAAATTTGGTTCCCGAAGTTTGTAATTTTTCATTTTTCATTTTTATATAATACAGAGACTAATTTTGCCACTACGATCAAACTACATGGACCGATTTTGTTCGATTTCATTTGGAGAACTAAATATGAAATTTAAGGACTGATTTTGCCAAATGTTTCAAAATAGGAGAATCGATTATGCCAAATGTCCAAAATTCGAGGACTGAAAATGCCAAAATAAACTTAAAAGACTAAATTTGCCAAAATGATCAAACTACGAGGATCAAAGACGTCATTTTCTCTACGTTAACTAATATGTAATTGTAGCTTAATCCACATTTTTCCCATTTTTTTATTCAAATGAGTAATCCTTTCTGTTCCATATAAATACCTAAACTACCCTTACCCAATATTTCATTCCTAAATCCAAACAAAAAATGAACACCATAAATACTTATGCATGCTTTGTTGCTGTTGTGTTCATATTGATTTTCTCTATAGAAGAAGTTGAGAGCGCAAGAGCATTGGGTTATACTTCGATGGAATCGCTTCAACGAGGACCAGTTCCACCATCGACGGGATCTTCGTGCACTTACATTCCCGGAGGACAAGGTATTTGCCCTTTCAAGGAGATGCACTTCCAGGGAAATACCATGCATCGACATTGATTCGTAAAACATATCCAAATTGTAAGTGTGTTGTCTATTAAATTTATAGTATCGAGTCAATTTACGTAGGGGAAGGTGTACATGTATTGTACATGAATATGAGATGAGACGATCATAATGTAAAATATTTGATTAAATCATTTACTATATTATCCTTCAGTATTATAATATTATTGTGGTATAGTTTTTTTAAAATAATGTAAGAAATATAATAGAATCTTATAATCATTAAGTTAAATATGAAATTAAATTATTGTGAAGTTTTTAAAAATATTCGATAAAATTACAATATTGTTATTTTGATTTATATAAAATATTATACACTTATATATAAAAAGAAAAAATAATTATAATTTTAGTTATTTAAAATAAAGATAATTATTAATTTTAACTATTAAATCATATTTTTTTACACAATTTTGATTTATTTTTTATAGGACAATTTGGTGGTGAGAGGCGGATGTTTTCCGTACATTAGCCTCCTTTGGGAAATATTGTGGAGGCGAAAGCTGTAAGATTGGGCTTTTTTCCCCAATTCTCCTCATTTCCCTTTTTTTAGGGTTAGCAAAATCTTCTTGAATCTGATTTTATATCCTCGAGCAATCAATCATTCCAGAAGATGTCTGTAAGCGAGGAGTTTCAAGCTAGTAATGACGATTTTATTTTATGTTCAATACATTTTCGTTTTTTCAGTTCTTGATTCTTTAGGTTCTGCTTTAATTTATAGTGTTTTTACTTGTACTCCATTTGTAATTTGTTGGGAAATCCGATTCGTGTTAATTTGATTATATGATGTTTATTTATGTTATTTTAACGAAACCGGCATTTTCGATGCTCAGTTTTTAATTTACTTGATTTTTACCGTTGCTTCGTTTCAGTTCACAATGATGATGAATCTTTTTGTTTTCTTTAATCAGATATTGAAGCCTTGCCAAACATATTGCAAAGGAAGTATACTTTACTTAGAGATATGGATAAAAGCTTGCAAGGTATGGACTAAAAGAAACCAGCTTTTGTAGCCAGATACTTTACCGCAGATTTTGGCGGCTGGGTTCGTTCTTTGTGTAGAATCCTCTTACCTTGCTATGTTACGATTTGTACAGAAATACAGCGACAGAATGAACTTCGATGTGAGCAAGAGATTGATGATATGAAGCGTGATATCAAGTTGGGTAACATCTTACCAGATTCATCGTTTTTTAAATTCTCCAGTGAAGCTCTAGACGAGCAAAAGCATGCTATCAGGATTGCTGATGAGAAAGTGGCATTGGCCATGCAGGCATATGATTTGGTAAAAATGTTGATGCATTATTTTTTTGTGCAATCTTGCATCATCCCGCATTGATTTTGTTTTTATGTTTACTTTTTTTTGAAGTGTAATATTATTTCATATAAATGTTACCTTATGAATAAGTCATTCTTAAGGTACAAAAACCGAAACAACGCATGTTTGTATGATATTTATACAAATGCATTTTCTACGGTCTCAAAAGGGCCCGAATCCATTTCACTATCTTAATTCAATGATACGCCAATGTTTGTATCTTTGTCACCACTTGATATATTGGGATCTTGTTTTGATTAAAAACCAGGTGGTTCCTTCTATACCAAAGCATCCGTAAGGTTATTGCAGCATTGAGTCTCCACGCTCGTTTCTTCTTGTTTTTGGTTGATTTCTTTTGTATCTTAAATCTGTATTTTTCATCGTTCCTTTATCCAATGACACGCCAATGTTTGTATCTTTGTTGATGCATTGAGATCTCGTTTTGATTAAAAACCAGTTGGTTCCTTCTATACCAAAGCATCTGTAAGGTTAGTGGAGCATTGAGTCTCCACACTTGTTTCTTCTTGTTTTTGGTTGATTTCTTCTGTATCTCATGTATAATTTGGTCCCATGATTCTGATGACCGGAATGTTTTGCTGTCTGTCCATCATTTTATGATCTCTTCCCACCATTTATGTTTTTATATTTACATGAAAGCTACTGTTTTGTAATTCCTACTCAGGTGGATACTCACATTCAGCAGCTTGATCAGTTTCTAAAGAAATTTGATCAAGAGCAACGGCAAGGTATTTGTATGAATGACCTTAACTTTTGGCTTTTATTTTACCATTACTTTTTCGAACAACCCTTTTCCTCAGTAGGTGAATATCTTTATTGTTTCTGATGCTAAATCATCAGAAAGAGACCTCATGGCTGCAACTGGATCTTCTTCTATTCCCAACAAAAATGTCAAAGATGGAAGGTCCATTGAGACGGGTAGCAACCGAGGGCGCAAAAAGTAAGTAAACTTCATGTTCTTGATCTAACTAGTTTATCGTTCCAAATGCGATTCTAAGCATCAATTCATCGGTGCTCACAGGACACGACTGGGAACTGCATCCACCTCCGGCACCACTGCTGCAGCAACACCGTCGTCAAATACAACTCCGATGGAGTTAGATCTACCTGTTGACCCTAATGAACCAACTTATTGTTTCTGTAACCAAGTGAGCTATGGAGAAATGGTTGCTTGTGACAATCTTGATGTAAGTTCTGATGCCGTTTTTCGTTATAGTCGTTTAACATTGAGCTAAATGTCCATTTTTATTTAATAGTGCAAGATAGAATGGTTCCACTTTGGCTGCGTTGGCCTTAAAGAACAGCCAAAAGGGAAATGGTACTGTACACAATGTGCCGGAACACAAAGGCGAAGAAAAGCCAGATGAACAAAAAAGTGTTGTATGTTCATCTCTCCCATGTATTTTGATGTTAAAATTTCGCATATTTGAATTCGATGAACCTCGTGGATAGTTTATAGCTATGATTTCAAACCACGAACCGGTTTTTAGTGAATCGGAGAGTTTTCGGTTGGAATAGAGGAATGCTTTAAAATATTTGTGTACGATTTGTGCAACGGTTCGTACCGGTTTACCTGAACCGGAAGCTTTCCGGTTCGATCTATCAAATCGGTTTAAAAACATATGTTTATAGATTGTAGCAGTTGGTATTGAATCATTCTGATATCTTGTTTAATTCCAGAGAGTTGCCTGTGTGAGTTATTAATAGATACATGCAATGAATAATGAGTGGTGTTTCTCCTTAGCCAGAGTGCTTCACAGTTAGTAAATTACACCTTAAAACCTTTGAAGTGGATATAATATGTATTGTTGATTCATTACGTTTTAAAGTTATATTTGACATGTACTCAAAATTTAAGAATTACATAATTAATCATCAAAATCATTTATATTTGATATTCATTGTCGTTAATATCTTAAATATATCAATAATTTATATTTGACTCATTAATCTTGAAAAGATAAAATAATTATCTTTAAATTTTAAAAAATTTAAAAATAACACATACTAAAAAAGACAAAAACTATAATATTCAATCGAAGATCATTCTTGAGAGCCTTATATACAATTTACAAATTTTGAGACATACTCCCTATAGTATTTTGAACATCGAACACCATAGTTGTAATATTCTTACTCAATAATTAATGTTCCTCTAAGTATGCAAAATCAGGTATATAACATGCCGATGACATCATCGTCGAAACCAATTCATCAAGCATTCGACGAATCAAGCCCGAGCAAGGATGCGACATGTCCCCGACGAAGAAACTATGAGTAGTATCATTTATACTTACCCAACTACAACCAGGCGATTTCCTCAATCCTTTTTCTCTCATCACCTTTCTAACTTGAGCTACAATATCCCATCTTTTCGAAGCAGCACAAAGATTCGAAAGGGAAATATAATTCGAAGAACTATCGGGTTCACTCCGAATCAATGACTCGTAAGCCAAATCTTGAACTTTCGAGTCTCCATAATGACCAGATGCTGATAAAATACAACCCCACATGCTTGAACTTGGATTTACAGGCATATTCTTCATGAAACTCAATGCATGATCGACTCGTCCCGATCGACAAAACATATCGACTAAGCATGCACAAATCTCGACCGTAGGCATAATCGAGAACTCCCTTACAGCCAGTTGATATATTCTAACTCCATCATTCACTAAACCTGATCTGCAGCAAGCAGAAAGAATTCCCGTGACGACTGTTGTATCGGGTTTAATTCCGTTTTCAATCATTCTTTCGAATGCTGTAACGGCTTCTTGCCCGTAACCATGTAATCCATATGCAGAAATGATTGAACACCATGAAATCGAATCTTTTTTAAAGCATTCGTTGTCAAATAAACGAACAGCATAATTTAGATTCCCACATTTGGAATATGTATCTATTAAAGAGTTGTAAAGAGAGAGTTCATCAATTAACTCTCTTCTGAATGCAAAACCATGAACTTGCTTCACACTAATAAGACCAAATGAATAACTACAAGCAGGTAAAATAGCTACTAGAGAGACTGCATTCGGTGCCGATCCCTCGACACGTTGCATTTCACCGAAAATAAGCAATGCTTTATCGAACTTTCCATTATTTACATAGCCATTAATCAGTGATGTCCAAACAAACACATTTTTACATGTCATTGAATCAAAAACTTTTCTTCCTATTTCAACATTGCCCTTCTTTGAATACATGTCAATTAAACAGCATCCTAGATGAAAATCGGAACCATAACTAGAATTCAAATCTAAAGCATTTTTAATGATATATGAATGCAATTCCCTTCCATAGAAACCAGGAGTTATACTGCTAAGTGAAAGGAGGATCGAAATCGTAAATGCATCGAATTTCACACATTCATTTACCATTCCCTCGATGAAGTTCATTATTCTCAAACAAGTATCCTTCTTCCCGATACCCGATTGCGAAATCATAGAAATCGCTACATTCCATGAAGATGTATTTCTTTGAGGAATTTCATCGAACACCTTTAAAGCATCATTATGGCAGCCACACCTAGTGTACATAGACATCAAAGAATTGCCAACAATAGTATCCAATAAAGCACCATTTTTCAAGCTCCTCCCATGCACCATTTTCCCAAGCTGAACCTTCCCAAAATCTCCAACTATCTTGAACATCAGAGAAAATGTAAACTCATCCGGCAATGGCAAAATGCAGTTACGACACATCCTTCTAAAAAGGTCAACACTTTCATGAAAAAACTGATTTTTGCCATAGCCACTAAGATGGGTATTGCAGGTATGTATACACTTAACCACGAGCGATTCAAAAACCAATTGAGCATCAAGCGGACAATTAAGGAGACAGCATGATAAGATAAGCTTTTGGGCAACAAATAGATGCTGTGTCAGTCCATACCGCAAAGCCCTAGCATGAGATTGCTGAACAAGCCGCACTGATTTGGTTTCAATGGAGATATCGAGAAGCTCAATGAGAGAAATTGATGGGTCAATTGAAGGCGCAAGGGTTTGAAACGGTGAAGCGCTAGGGTTCCTCCAAAATCTGCTTCCAATAGAGAAAATTCTCGTGACGACGATCATATGTTCACCAACTCCAAAAGCTTACCCTTTCTGGAGAAGTGAACCAGAGACGAATGACATTCATTATTATAATATATATTATATTTTAAAATTATTTTTATTTTATAATTTAAATATTAATTATTTTATTATTTTACTATATATATTTAATTTCATCATTTATCATATAATTATTTCATATTTTATAATATATATAAAATACTATTGATCTTCTATCATACATATTAATATTTTTGTTTATATTTTATTTAATTTTTATTTTAAAATCCTACGTGGTATTGATGTGTCCTAATTGATATTTTAGGATGATCATGTTTATGTTTCCGTTTTTGACGTTTTTAAGTGCTCACGTGTTATGTGTCTAGCAGCTTAGTAGGTAACCGAAATTATGACAATCAAAATCAAAGTCAAAATCAGAATCAAAACCAAAAGCAAAATTAGAATCAAAATAAAAAATCAGAATCAGAATCAAAATCAAAATCAAAATCAAAATCAAAATCAAAAACAAAAGCAAAAGCAAAAGCAAAAGCAAAAATACGTGGTCGGCAGGATTCGAACCTGCGCGAGCAAAGCCCACATGATTTCTAGTCATGCCCGATAACCACTCCGGCACGACCACCTATTGATTCATTATCAAGACATTACAAAAATCAACTAAAATTTACTACTCACCTAAAGAGGAATAAAAAATCCCGTAAAAGTAGCCGTGAGAACAAATTTGAGTAAATAAAAATCTATGGCCTTCCTTAATATCCAAAGGCAACAAAAGAGCATCAACATTCATTCTATCTCTCCCCTTCCCTATCTCTACCTTTGTGATATGCCATCAAGACAAAAAAAACCAAAAACTTGGTTGTTTTAACTCCATATGGAAGACGGTGGATCCTCGAGGAGGATCATGGTGGTCGTAGATCCAACCCGTGAATCCACCGCTGCTCTACAATACGCTCTTTCACATGTAGTCATCGAAAACGACACCTTAATACTCTTCCATGTTCAAAACTCAAATGCATGGAAGAATCCTTTTGTTGCATTGTTGAAAAAGCAAATAAACAATAATGGTTCTACCTTGTTTGGTAGTGCTTCATTGTCGATGATGGTACCCGAGGGCGGAGGAGGAACAGGAAGGGATATCGACTTTCTTGAGACGATGAAACAAATCTGCATAAAAGCAAAACCAAAGATGAGAGTTGAAGTTGAGAAGATGGAAATGGCTGAAGGAGATGATAAAGCATCAATTATTCTTGCACATACACATTCTCTCAAAGCTGATATTTTAATTGTTGGTCAAAGAAGAAGCCTTTCAAATGCAATTTTGGGGTGAGTTTTGAGTTAGTAACTCTTTACATGGATTTCTATTACAATAACAATGAAAAAAAGTAATGTTTTTGCAGAACAAAAAGAGGGGTATCAATAAGAGGAGGAATAGACACAGCAGATTACCTTATATTGCATAGCAAATGCACCTGTGTTGCTGTACAGAAGAAAGGTCAAAATGCTGGTTATCTTCTAAGCAGCAAAACTTACAAAAATTTCTGGCTCTTAGCGTAGCTTTTGGATGCATCTTCAAACTCATCAATTCTCATTCTGCATTTGCAAAACGACTGTCAAAAGGAACAAAACCAATAGTTATTGTAATTATTACATTAGAGCATGAAAATCAGACTTCATTATGACACTAACTCTTTGTATTTCCATTCCTAATCCCTCAACGATGTTAAAATACATAGAAGATTGAGGAAACATATACAAAATTGGACGCAAAAGCGTCCCGACATGCCAAAAATGCCTTTCAAGTAGGGGCAATCATTTGTTATCTAAACTGCATCTGCGTGTCGAATGAGTGACAAGTTCCGAAGTTACGATGCTTTCCATCAGCTAAGTTAGTAAGGCGAAAGCCTCGGGTAGGGAGCTGATTGATGAGAAGAGTTTCCATTTCACATGCTAAGCTCTTTCCTGGCACTAATAAGTATATAAACTGAGCATTCTGCAATCCTTCTTTCGAACGATGGGTACGGACTCGACCCTGAAGATCATCGGTCTGAAAAATAACAAGTAATGACTAATGAAAACCATTTTACGTGTTCGAAAAGATAATTCGAGGGCTGAGTGAGTAGTCTTACCTCTCCGACGTACACCTTATTGTCTGGTCTAAGCATGATGTAAACACTTGATGCGCCGATGGTTGACGGAGGTGGTTGTTTCTTGGCCTCAATGAGAACACATTTTAAAGATGAAAGCTCCAACTTATCATTATACATTTCATTCAATCTTTTCTGGCATATCCCAATGACAGCATTTTCAACTTCTTTATGAAAATCCACTGACTCAGAAGATAGCACTGGAACGTCTTCGGGTTGAGAGCATTGCTTACCGACAATGGCTGGAATGGATTGGATTGACTTTGAGACATTCCGTGTTGATGAATTCATGGTATAAATCGAAAAATACAAATCCTTAGCTCTTTCAATTAATTCATCAGGAACTCCTTCTCTCTTTGCTGTTTCAAATGCAAGACTCTCCTTGCAGATACCATCAGTTAATTCCCATGTCGGTTTAGTTTGGTTGTCGATGCATTTGGTGCCCATAGCTTTGAAAACAACGTTTCTCGTTTTCAGTGGTAAGTCGAATATTCCATGCAAATGAGTTGACACGATGCCAAGGCAACTAGTTGCGTCAAGGGTCTCGATTAGACTACCAGCAATGCATGTTCCTTTTGCTGTTTCGGTTCCTCGACATATCTCATCAATCAAAACAAGGCTTCTAGAAGTTGCTTTTGTAATAATAGAACGTATCTCCGACATCTCCACCTAAGAAGATTAACAACATTTAAAATGTAAGAATTTTCGGAAAATTTGGTACACGAGCAAGAAATCGCACCTGAAAAGAACTCTTTCCATCAGCAGGACTATCATAAGATTTCATGTGCAGCATAATGGAATCAAAATGTAGAATATGTGCTGATTCTGCAGGGACCATTAGGCCACATATTCCTAGAAGTGCAGCAGCACATATTGATCTCAGCAGACTTGATTTCCCGCCCCCGTTCGGTCCTGTCAAGAGAAAGAGCGACTTCATGTCAACAGTGTTATGAACAGCATTGCCTTGAGCTGCATCAAACCAATACGGGGATAAGCCGACAATCTTCATTCCCTGCTCTCCTTGGAGTCCAAGCTGTATCGTATCACGTAACAAAAAAGTGATCATGAACTTGATAGATGCACGATCTCTACATTAATCCCAGCATAAATATAATATGCACTGAAAGTATATCGAAAAGTTCGGTCGAATTTCCATAAAATCCACAAGTAGACATATCATGATTATGACTTGGAATCGACCCAATGACGTAATTATATTGTGTTCATTACTTAGGCCGAGTATACAACATGATCCATGAAGGTAAGAGAGTAAACAAAGTCACTGCTGCAAGTACCTCAGATTTGTGATGCTGAACTAAAGTGGGAAAAACCCATTTTCTTCTCCTTCCTTCACTGCATCAAATACCAAAATTTCAGATAGCAAAAGGCATGCGAGATGCTCGTGAATTTCGATTTCATGGAAAAAATCATAAATTAAATTTAAGAGACTGACCTTACATGGCCAAATAATGCCTTGGCAATAACAAGCAACACTGATGCAAAAACTAGAATATTGATGCTTGTTTGTAGCTCCGCAGATAATCCTCGCAAGATTTCTAATACTTTTGCTTTCGCTTTATCTCGAGCTTCATGATACCTTGAAAAGAGGTCTATATGCTTAAGATATTCTAAAGACAGAACTTAGATAGATCAAATACCAATTTTCATTCAAATCAACGTTACCTCATTAACGCTTCTTCTACTTTCGCTTCTGTGAACCACTCTTCACCCACTCTTTTTCCTTTGGAATCTATTGCAGGCCTAAGGTTTTTGATCTGCTGTTCTCCTGGTGTATCAGCCCATACACTTGGTGTGAAACGTTTCCCCTTGAACCACACAGCCTCGTGTTCACGAGAATATAGTATCTCGCCCTTAGGCCCTCCAAGTGGAGCAGTTGTTGCTCTGATTCTTGAAATTATGGGGAAGAAGGCTTCCCGGATCTAGAAAAAATAAGTCAACTATTGAATCACAAGGCATGTATTCTATAAATAAAAATGAAAGCTGATGAACGTTCTAAATACGGCATAATTTTCAAAAGGATCGGCCTCTTCTATAATTTCCAAGTTACGATAAGAATAACTAGACTCTCCATCGTTATAGAAAAGAGTACTCACAGCTACAGATAAGGCCTCTGCAGCAGCATTTGCTTCAGTAAATTCTTCTTCTAAATGTATCCTCTTTACACGGCCTTTCCAGGATGATTCCATGTCTTCGAAAAACTCGTTTGGGATTAAGGGGTAAGATGATATGTTCTGATCATTTTCGCCATCTAAAGAGATTATTTCAGCAATTCTACATGAAACTGCTTCACATTCAGTCACCTAAACAGAGAATGTTTTTACTATTAGTTGCCAATAACTTCAATCAACAAGATGAGGGAAAAACCGAAGCACTTACGAGCGTCTCCAGTTCAACTTTTAATCCAGTAGCCAACCAAGCAGGATCCATTAATGACTTCAGAATTTGTTTAAGCTCAAAATTTGTGTACATTTGAGATATATCATCAAGTATGTTTTTTATTTTGCAAAACTCAATGTGATTTGTCTCCTTTGACTCAAGCAGCTTCACAAGCTACAAAAGAGAAGAAAAATTCACAGAAAAATAATGCTATAATACGAATTACATGAAAACCAAAGTTCGTGCATCTGTTATCAATCTTGTGCATCCAACCTTCGCTGGTGGAACACAGGTAAACTCGGGAATGGAGCAATTAATGTTGCTCAAAAGTTGGCAGGTTTCTGAAAAGGGGTAAGAAAATCCGATTACAATGAATTATCAACAACGCAGATACTCCAGAACAAGAGTGTATAAAAATGTGGATGTCCAAACAGCAAGAACTGCAGGGGAGTTGCTGAGACAATACGGGACACATAAGCAAATATGCAGCATAGTCTAATTATGATACAGTAAAATTGACAATCGAAGCAAAAAGATTTTTCCAAGTGCATTCTGACCGTTTTTTGAAACGGTAAAAAGATAGTTCTAAAATAGAACCTTTTATGTTTCTGAAATGTTTCCCCTTTAAAAAATGAATTAAACCAAACTAACGAGATCATCTGGAAAGCAGCAGCGGAAGCAGAAAATACTTATAATTTATAACCACATGTATACAGAAGGCAGATTTTTTGAATTATGACAACTAACCTTGAATTGCTGATGCAATTTCGTAAGGAGGAGGATTCAAAAGAAGATCACGGATATACCTTGGACAAAAGGTTTGATGCAAAATTAGTATCACAATAAGTATAGAGCTCAAAATACAAACAGGGGAAGACCATAAGAGCAATGTCAAAACACACATAAATTAGAATTGGCATGCTAACAACGATCAAATTTCACTTACATAACAGGAAGGCCGTTACAATTAGATGGAAGTAACACATTTAGTAAACAAGGAATTCCCTCCGTTGGAAGAGCACCTGATAACATACAGCAAAAACGCGCTTAGCAATTAGACTTCAGATCAAGAACAGAAAGCCTTTTTCCTATGGTGCATGGTCAACTGTGTGAATCACTGAAAAAAATGAAACTTAACAACGTACCAAGGCTTCCACGGAAATGGAGCAGCGATATATATTTTTTCTTACAGAGATGTTCAAATTAAAGATTACCTATCTGTGTGGCTGTTCCAAGATGTAAAGGGCTGGGTCGATTGTCCGAGCCGACAGTGACAGTGACATTCCTAAATGTGGTACCATCTTCAAGGCCATAGAGCTCTTTTACCTTATTTTTCAAGAATGAATTTCACAAGTAAATACTAAATAGCGAAAAAAACATTATAAGATACAGGATGAAAATTGAAGCAAGGATTTCTATGTGACCTTAGACAAAATTTCATCTACTGGATTACCATCAAACCATTCAAATTGCCTAGAATTACATTCTCCCCAAAGCAACCCTCCTTCACCGTATTCTCCCCAACGACAAGTTCCTGCAGAGAATCCAAGTTACTTTAAATTTTCCATTTCTAAATTTGGAATGCGAATAAAAGAAACTTTGTAAGAACAAGTTTGTAGCAGAGTGGATATCAATATCCAATCAGTTTCAGTTCCAGATAAGAAATAAACTCTGTCCTGTTAGAGTTGATAAATATTACAACTCTTGCGAAAGCATATATTCTATAATGTAACTCTTGAGCGTGACAATACTCACGCAACAGAGACAGACCTGATGAATTGTGTCTCAATGATCCATGAAGGAATAAATGATGGCAAGTACACGTTCGCAATTTGGTAACCAGTGCTTCTTCTGTCAGACCATCCTCTACGGAATATGTTTTCATTGTCTCCAGTACCGAGACCATACAATATCCTTTAGCTGAGCGAGATAATCCTGAGTAAAAAGGATTTTAGAAGGAAAATACACTCTCATCTATAATGTAAGTCAGACACAACCACCAGTGAGTATTTAGCTCTAAACCCCAGTAGCATGAAAAGAGTCATTTGGTATATATCTCCCTGACTTACAGTGCATATAAAATAACTAAATTCCACAGCTAGAGCATGAAAAAATATTTCGCTTTTGTACCTACTACAGGCATCGGATCAGGAAAATCCAAGTCCCGATCATCAGCAACCAGCCCAAACACGTAAGGACTACCAGGATGTGCATGCCTGAATAGACATGCCAGGTCAGAAATATGAAGACACCATTGGAAGGTATGGTGAAGTATACCGACAATGTACAAAAAGCCATGAAAGATGCTGCTCTAGTCTGAGATTAAGAGTGAATATTCAAACGCTCACAAAGATTATGATGGCACAGAAAACTAATCAGGTAGAGAATTTTCAGTTATAAATAAAAGAGAATTAAATCAGGAGAGCATATTTTTAAATTTTCGAAAAGCACAACGCACTTAAAAGTATGTGTTTCCACCTTAATATTCTAACTTCCAGTAGCAAGTTTCTTAAACTGTTATGATAGCACATCTACTTCTATGAAATCATAATAAAACAGCAAACAATTCATGTACTGAAGCAAAATATTTAAAAAAAATTTTGAACTCAGAAGGATTCCTAAAACTGTAAAAGACAGCCATGCAGACAATAGTAAACTGAGTGGTAACATCATCGCTCTCCTCTGGCGCTTCTGGTTTAGAAGAAACCAACATATTTTCAGTGAAGAGAGCCGACCCTTTTCTCTTTTCGATTTGCAATTGTACACATTCGACATTATTAAACATCGAGGTAGAGTTAGTAGGTTACAACTTTATGAATGGATTCAAGCGCCAAGTGAGGCGATTTTGAATGCATCCACTATGTAATCTAGTGTAACTCCTTTTAGGGGATGGGGTAACTTTCCGTTACCTCCCAAGTAATGAATGCAACTTTTCCGTTCAAAAAAAAAAAAAAAAAGTAAACTAAGTGGAAAATTTGCAGTTCCTGTATACAAATTACCCAGATATAAAACGACTTTTACGTGAGCGCGCTTGAGTTGGACCTTGAACTTCCTCAACAATGCACTAAAAATTTGAAAAATAATGAGATTCATTTTCTATCAATGAAAATATGTAAGGATGAAAAATAAAAGAACATATGGAGAATTCCAGAGACTTTTTAAATCCAGATTTTGCAGGAGTGGTGAAAAAATAGCATATACGTTAGAAGGACAAAAACCAGATGTGCATGCAAAGTACTCACAACAGAGAAGCCACTACGTGTCAAGTCATCCAATGTCTGACGCAAATTCTGCAGAAAATGAAATTTGAATTGTGACTGGCAGAATATTCTTAAAAAATCTTCCAGTTCAAGAAAACATAATTACCAACACGGACATAAACTGCAATAAAATCAAAATCGCATATATTTATGTAAATAATTTTAAGAAAAAATAAAATAAACCACATATTAACAAGCTAATTAGCCTATTGAGCAAAAAATGGTAAAAGTACAAGAATAAGAATTAATACCACTACAGGGCAGCCGGCTTTTGGGATGCTGTCTGATCGTAACCCACCAAAAGGATTCAGTCCAGCATATTCCACGAGGATGCAAGCATCAATACCAATGGCCTCATAGAAATCTCCAACCTTGAAGGCAAAACAAGTAGTAAGAGAATGTAGGAACCCTCATGAGGTTAGGATTCTCAGTGAATAGACATATGATGTCATAACATAATATACAGACGAGGAAATCCAGGTCTTTGCATTGTTAAAAATCCCGTCTACACAAAAGTTAAACGAAGGCTACAGAGAACAAGCACAGAGTAACAAGTCGATAGGCCTTGTTCACAGGAAAACTTACCCTGCACAGCAACACTTCACGTGGAAACTTTTCCTTGAACTGCATAATTTCCCAGTTGAGAGATCCGTCCTTCAGGCTAAATCATATGATGAACATGAAATAGCACATTATAATTCCTTCAACTACTTTAAACTTTATATTTGCATTCACCGTCAGAAATTTATAATAGCAATTCCAAAGGAAGATGAACAATTAATGGCAGCAACAATATAGAGATACACTCCATGTAAGTAGCAATGCTTAAGTATATAGTACAAGACATTAAGTAAGACAGAATTGGAAAATGAAAATAAGGCCCAAAAAGATATAACTGATTTCATATTCAGTCAATACATTGTCACATTCAATCAAAAACCAAAGGAAAACGTGCATAACTATTCACCTTCCACTTTTCAGTGTAGTATCCAAGCCAAGCAAATTCGAAAAGGAGAGACGGTTCACCAGCACTACAGAAGATGGCTTTCTGCACATGTGCATTTTCTGAAAATGAAAATAGAGTTGACTGAGACTAGCAACGAAGTCAAAAAACGATGGCTGGTGAATATATGATAAACTGGCAAAAGCATCTGTCTCCAACCTCTTTCCACCATATAATATGAGCATGATTTCTCTCTTGTATGTCATTCTTCAACTCTCTGCATTTCTTTGCAGCTTTAGCAAACAGCTTTCTCTCTTGAATTGAATTAAGGTGCCTAGACAGCCTGATCATGTTAGAAGAAACCATAATGGTCAAACAATTGAAAAAACTGAAATAAACAGTGAAATGAGAATGCAAGGGATGCAACAAAAAACCGGTGGTTCTTGGCTCTCATTCATTGCATGGACCCAGAGAAATATATTGCTAAAATTAGTTTAGAAGTTTTTTGATTTGTTGCATATCACCTAGATAATGAATCAGAGTTATTTCTATCTAAAGTTGTTACCATTCTAACATGGGTGGAATAGAAAACATCTAAGAATGAGATCCCTCGAAGCCAATGTCATTTACCAAGAGCCTTACTTACTATTCAGGCTATTAAACACTACATTCCAAGTTCTAAGCAGCATCTTTGAAAATTGGCCCATTTTCTGTTTCAAGAGTCTTTGCAAAAACTTCACAATGAGAAAAAAATCTTATGCACAAAATTAACCCTACAAGGTTTCAAGTACAGTTAAATCCATATAGTCATAATTCTAGGAACATCCCTTCAAAAAATGCCAACAAATGAACACCCAAACTTCACTAACAACTAAAAAACAAACCAAACCATCTGGAATCCTTCAGTACAAGCGCGCAAAGTATAAAAATAAGAGACGTAATATATTTACAGAAGTCGAGAACCCGACGGGCCGAAACAGCGATGGAGAGGGCGGTAGATAAGATATGTCAGCGAACGGCAACGAGGGATGAAAACGGCGGCGTTTCTGACAGCAACCCAGTGCATTGCTGTTGCAGATACTGCGATAGAAAACCCAAAAATCCAAGAAAATGGAGGAACTGAAGAACTGCAATTCCCGCCAGGCACACGGAAAGGAGATGGACGGACGGGCGAATTACTTGCCTTATTTGTTAATCCCACAAATACTACTTACAAAATTAACGTTAACAGGATCCGTGGCGCAATGGTAGCGCGTCTGACTCCAGATCAGAAGGTTGCGTGTTCGATTCACGTCGGGTTCAATTCCCTGATCCCCACAAACAACTTTTTTGAACTCTGCTTCCAAAATTGGATACGAACAAAGAGCTTTCTTTTATGATTTGCAAGAGATTTCATTAGTTCTGCAATTTTTGCAAGATTGATGAACATAAAAGAGATTGGTACCCAACAAAAATAATTCAAAAAGCTAGCTTTTTTCTTCCAGATGCTATCTTCTTCCTCAGATTAGGATCACCAGCAACAGTTCTACGTTTGTCTGCTTTTGCTGCTGCTTCATTTGTAGCTCCAAAACCCACAGACTTTGTATATGGCTTACTATATATCCCTCCTCGATTTGAACCCGGACTCTGTCCTCGAATCCCATCGTTATCTGAAAAAAAAAGACACAGTTACACGAAAAATTCGATCAATAATCCCATGATGAGTTAGTTAGTTTACATGGACTTGATAATACTGCACGAGGACGGGGAGCTGAATTAGCTCTAACATTCTTCATCTTCTCCCCTGTGGCTACATTGCTGTTATGTTCTTCTGTAAATGTCAACAGAGAATAAAGCAATTCAAGAACAAGAGAACAAAAAAGTAAAGCTCCTGGTAAGGTAGAGAATCAAACCACTGGTTGTTATAAAGTTAGCAGGCGGCGTTTTTGGGATTGTAGCAACTCTCACTACATATTCATCTGCAGGTAGAAATTCCGAATAGAATGAACCGTGTAACATCATTCAACAGCAATACAAAAACTCGTGATTCATATATCAAGAAAAGACTGATTTTTCATGATCCATTTGTAGTTGCAGGAGAATAACAAAAACTGGTTTTTTTCATCAGGGTTTAGGATGAAAACGAAGAAGGGAAAAGATCCAGTACGAAAAGTAAAAGAACCTGAAGAAGGTGAATGATTCAGAGAAAACCATTCAAATGCCTTGAGGGACTGGAGAGAAGTCTTCTCGTAATCATATTGTGCAAGTTCTTCGTCGTCAACTCTAACCCTAACTTTTGGGTACACTTTCAGAAGAAAATGAAAAAAATCTCAGAAATCTCAGGTAGAAGATTGATTTGAAAAGCATAAGGAAACGAAATCTTACTGTTTGCGTGCGGACGAAATAGTTGACGTTGAAGAAGAAAACAGAACAAACCAAAGCATATTTAGAGATCCCAGAGCAAAGGAAAGGGAATGGAAACGGCCGTTGCAAAAAGATGCCCTTTTTTTGAAGTTTCAAACTTTGAATAATAAAATGAATACAGACCTCCATACCGACATTAATATCGAACATGTCAGCAAACCCTAATAGAAAAGAGGGCAAAATTGAAGTTAAATGAACAGCAGTACAGAGAAGGACGCACCGAAATATGGCGCTTTTGGAGACGACGGTTCCTTCGGTAAATCTTCTGTAGTTCGGCATCATCAACCCATAAACAATTACACCAAAAAATGTCAAATTTGTCCAAAAATCAATTCGCCGGGGCAGCTAGGGTTTACGAACTGAGCTTACCAGAGATCCAAAGGGCCGTTAATGGTAAGTTACTGAAATTAAAAATCAATTATAATATGATTTTACCCATTCTGAATTGATGATAAGCAAGCACAATGTCCCATGAGGGCAGAAAGCCAGACGAAGTTGGCTGGCAACCGATCAATCAATGATCGCATTCACGGGTTAGGACCACATACACTAATCAATTTCTTGCATTAAATCTGGGAGTTGTGTCTTATCTCTTCAACTGCTCTGTTTATAGTATCATTTCACACTCCTACAATATCGTTACATTTCAGATTATGGCAAGAAATTCAAATTCTTGTCTGATCATCATCATCTATGTCTTCTTCCTTCTTAATCTTTCATCAGCAGATTGGAATATCTTGCACTCTACACAAGGAACCAATACAAAATCAAGCAAGGAGATAACACTGAAGAACTACTGCGAGAGCTGGAGAATAAATGTTGAGCTTCACAATATCAGAGATTTTGATGTTGTTCCTGAAGAATGCGTTGAATATATCTGGAAATATATGATCTCTACTCAACGGAAAGTTGATTCCGAGACGACGATCGACGAAATCATTGTGTATTTAAGCACAAGCTGCAATTTGAAGAAAGATGGAAGTGATGCTTGGATCTTTGATGTCGATGATACTCTTCTTTCAACTCTTCCTTATTACAAGAAGAATGGCTTCGGGTAACAATCTCATTTTAGTCATATCAGTGCATTTTTCTTTCAAAACCAATCCGAATCAGTTTACTTTAGATAATGCACGTGTTTGTTGAAATAATATCTCACATCGGTTCGGTTGTGGAACTATAATAATTCTAGTTTATAGGGAGTATGATATTATGAGTAATTTATTTAAACTACCATTTTCAATGTGATTTACTTCTCGTATGTATTGGATTACTCTTCTAATTCATTGATTCCTAAATTCTACATTGTCTCATTCTCGGAGCACCAAAGTGAGTTTTGGGTTGATCCGTATCGGTTTAGACAAAAAAAAACTTTGGTAGAAAAACCGATCGAATTTAGGCGACAAAAATAGATCGATCTATGAATTATGATTCGAGTATTACCGAGCATATTGAAGCACGTCTGAATCGCACCAATGTTAGTTCGACTTGAGGGGAGTATTGGAATGTTGTCCCACATCAGTTGTGGAAATAGAAATATTTAGTTTATAAAAATAGTGATATAATAAGCAATTGGTTGGATCTAATCTTCTCAATGTGATTTGCTTCTCTTATGAACTATACTACACGGATACTATTCCGACCCATTGAATTCTAAATTTCTACATGGTATCGGTCTCAGAGTACCAAGGTGACTTTCGGGTTGGTCCGTATCGGTTTAGATAAAAAAAACTATGGTAGAAAAGCGTATCGAACTTATATGATAAAAATAGATCGACTTATGATTTGAGCACTACCAAGCATATTGAAGCACTTTTGAACCGGATCAAAACCAGTTCGACTTGAGAGGAGTGTATTGTCTCACATCGGTTGTAGAAATAAAAATCTTTAGTTTATAAAGAGAATAATCTCATAAGTATTTGATTTGACATAGCATTTTCAATGTTATTCATTTTTTTATGAATTAGACTACACGATTAATCAGCTATAACTCCGATAAACGATCGATTCATTGCAGGGGAAATAGTCTAAACAAGACATCACTAGAAGAATGGATCCTAAAAACTAAAGCACCGGCACTAGATCCGTCGCTACGTCTCTTCAATCATTTGAAAAACCTCGGAGTCGAAACATTCTTGATCTCATCGAGAACCGAATGCTTGAGATCTGCAACTACAGACAATCTGATTAACGTTGGTTATCATGGATGGACAAGTCTTATCTTAAGGTTGTTTCGAAATCTCGGTTATTTTCTTCGGTTTTTCTTACATTATATCTTGTTTATGAAGGAACGAAGAAGATACGAACATGGAAATAGTGAGTTATAAAGCTGATGCGAGGAAGAAGCTTATTAACAAAGGTTACCGTATTTGGGGAATTCTAGGAGATCAATGGAGCAGCGTTGGAGGTGCTCCTGCTCCAAAGAGAGCCTTTAAGCTTCCAAATCCTCTTTACTATGTTGCTTAATCTTTAAATCTCTTTATTCGGATTTACATTGATGTTTCTCTATTGTATTGTCATCCAAAATGTAATGTTTTAAATTTCGGTATATTGGATCAGTATATTGCAAATTTCAACCGACGGATTTTAATTATGTTAGATTGGATTTAGTTTACTTGATTTGAGCTAAAAATGGTGTATTGGTGTGTTTTGTATATGCTACTAATCTTTTGTATTTTATTATTATAATACATATTCGGTATATTGGTATATTTGAGTTCATCTAGTATATCTGATGATGATGATTTTTAAAATGAGTGAAGTTTGCCTACGTCCTCCCAACTTACAGGTTATGTAAAATGTATGTTTTCTTAATTACGAAATTGCAAATATGATATATTTTTTGAATAAAATAATACATTTATATCCCTCAAACTTCAATTAAATACATATAAGATACTTCAAGTTTCCAATACCGTTAATCATTAACACTATAACGAACTCATTAATATTTAATATTTTATGCACAATTCTCGAACATCATATGTCAATTTTGTATAATTTTTCAAACGGGTCTTATTTGCGTACTTTCATAATCATTCATGTTAACGAAAAAATGTTTTTCAACTTAACGGAAAACCGAGTGCTATAATGTCATAAACAAAAAGCAAACGGATTAATAATTTTATATATCATTCTTACAATTTCATAAGTTATGGACTACTTATGCAATTTTCTCTTTTGAAAACATTAGCAAAACGTCCAACTATAAAAATCTTAATAGAAATACAAACTCTTGAAACAAAGGGATAAATACAATAAGTATATAAGTTGTCTCCATCTATTTTATATGACTTGGCTTTGTTGTTCGGTATCAAACTTTCACAAAAGAATAGATATTGTATTAAATACAATTAGTATGAAAATAATACCATAAATGAGATTTGATTTTTATAATTAAATTATGTTGTTGTTGTTGGGGATTGAACACGTGTGCGAACAATCTCGATAGATTAAGTAGAACCCGAGAATTAAAGCAAAGAGAAAACAACGACACAAGAAATTAATGTGGAAACCCGGAAAGGGAAAAAACCACGTGACCAGCGGAACGGTCAAATTCAGTATCACTTGAGAAGATTACAACACACACACACGAAGAAGAAAACTCGGAATAAAAGAGAATTGAAGTACATAACAATGAACCCTAAGACCCCTTTATATAGATGAGGTGGTTGAAATATTAAGGTAACAAACAAATATTTCTAATATTTGATCATATCTCCATATATGATTATCCATAATCAAATCATATATATGCGTCCATATATACTGATTTGATATTATATTATTTCCTTCAATATCTCTTTCCATAACTGCCGATATCTTTGACTAATGAGCCCCACCATATCTCAGTTCGGTCATCGACCGATTGCCTTCATCTCATATCTTCGGGTCATGTGCTATCGGTCCTCTACCGATTGCTTCGGTCCTCTTTGTTACATTCGGTATTGCGTACTTCGGTCCTCGACCGATCGGTACCAATACCGACCATCCCGTCTTCCATGTGTGTCCCGATCGACCACCTTGCCGATCGTCATCCAAGTGTCACCGATCGATTCAAAAACCGATCTCCACACTTAACAGTTGTATCATATTTTAATTATGTTGAAATTAAGAACAATTATTTGATGTCACCATGATACATAAACATCAAGCTCACTATTTTGAAACAATTGTCATTATTGATGAACTCAAAAACCAAGATGTGTAAGAATATAAAAACAAAATATATAAGTAATCTCTCTATAGTCACTTTAAACATTAACTTAAAATGGCAATTTTTTAAGAATTTACATGATCTAAGATCATATTATGGGTTTGTTTGGAACTCAAATTAAAACTATGGTGAGATGCGATGCGATGTACAGATCGTGATTTTCATATAGTACACAAAACACAAGCTTAATTGCGATATGATAATTATTAAAAAATCACGATATCGTCACATCTATTAAACCAGTTGTGACCTCATCGTGATTTTGGAAAATACTAATTTACCCTTACTTATAGTAATTATAATATAATTATATTTGTTATTTTATATATATAAGGGTATAGTAATAATTTTTCATAAATCATGATATTACAATTTTACCAAATATATTTAAAAATTCACAATCATTATATCTCACCAAATCTCACCCCAACGCCATTTTAAAAAGCTATACTAAACCAATCCTATAATTGATTTGCTAAATTAGTAAATGTAATTTATTACATTAGGTTTAATTATCAATTTCTTATAAATTTTTACCAAAATAAATAAGTTGAATCAGAGCAGAATCCTCTGGATTTGGGACACTATTCCTAACAGCACGGATGGCGGCCCCGAGCACCGCGAGCTTGAAAGCTGAAACCGTGGCTAAGCTGCAGTCTGTGAAGACAAAATCGAGCAAGACATACGGTCAGATAGCGAAGGAAACCGGGTTAACTAATGTCTACGTGGCTCAGCTTCTAAAGCGTCAAGCGCAGTTAAAGCCGCCCACCGTCCCTCTACTCCGGGCTTCACTGCCGGACCTCACCGATGAACTCATTGATGAGATGATGAAACCTCCGTTAAGATCCTATGATCCTCAATTGATTCAGGACCCCACTGTTTATAGGTACTTTTGGATTTTATCGTCTCTCGGAAGAATGAATTAAGGTCAATGATTGGTCTTTTTTACTTCACCTAAAAATTGATTTCAATTGAGGTCAGTGGAATTGTGTTCTTGTTATGGAATTTTTGAATCTCTTTTGTGTTGATTTCAGATTAAATGAAGCAGTTATGCATTTTGGGGAGAGCATCAAGGAAATTATTAATGAAGAATTCGGTGATGGCATGTAATGAATGGCATTTTTTGTTTCCAGTTCGTTCTTTGAGCTCATACACTTGGTTTTCAGAGATTAAGCTTTATTAGTTTGAATACATGAGAATCTAAAATCTGAATCACTGTGAATATGCTGAGGCCTTTTGGATTTCCATATTTGTTCTTACATATGTATGCATTTGTAGTGTTGCGCTTTAGATCTTCTAATTTCAGTTCTCCTTTGATTTGATCAACTTTTTTTTCTTATTAGAATGTCCACTGTGGACTTCTATTGCTCTGTTGACAAAGTAAAGGGCGTTGATGGAAACCAGCGTGCTGTTGTGACTTTTGATGGGAAGTTTCTAGCACACTCTGAGCATGTTAGTTTCCACTCTTACTTCATTACTTTTTTTTAAATGACAAATTTAGTGTCATAATTTCATGTTTTTGGTATTTTTATTCACCAAAATCTTATAACTATAGCAATTATGATCCTCAAAGTATGAAGATGACAAAATCGATCGGAAAAATCATTCTCCAAAGTTTAGTGTAGTGTGTATAATATAATTGGTTCCCAAAGCTTTTGATTTTTGCAATTGATCCCCATAGTCTTTGGGAATCGATTTTAAAGCGTAGGGGTTAAATATGCTGTTGAACCAACCACTTTGGGACTCAAAACGCTATTCTTTCTTACACATGGTGTATGCCAAGAATCATTAATATCTGGTGACATGTTCATGCGTTGCTTGTTCATTTTCTCAATTTAAAATCTGACAGTAGCATTATCTTGTGTTTCTAACGGAACGGGTTTACGAATTTGGCAGGCCATATAATGTTATTGATTTTTCATTTTTGGGTTGTTATGGAGCAGAAAACTGTGAACATGGTGTCAAGATTGGGAAAGCAAGGTGACAAACCACAGTGACAGTATCATATATCTACAAGTTGTTGATGAATATCAAGATTTCTGTGGAATGCCAATCTAAAGGTCAGTATTCGGACCCTGCTTGTCAAATAATAAGGTTGTTTTCTTCATCATTCCAAGCTAGTGTCATATGCATAATCGGTATACCGGTAAACCTCGTTGTATTGTGGTACTGGGCTACATGGTTTGTTTGGATGAAGCGATTTTAATTATTAGAGATAATGGTAAATTAATTATTTCTACACAAATAATTATTTTTTGTTGTGATTAAATTATTATATATTCGAGATGGGTGACGTTGGCCCACGGTCTCTGGATTGTGTAAATGTCATATCTTTTAAGTTATAAAATTACAAATATGATATATTTTTTGAGTAAAAATAAGCATATGTAGCTCTCAAATTTCAATTAAATGCATTCAAGACACCTCAAGTTTTCAATACCGTTTATCATTGTCATTTTAATAAACTCGTAAATTTTTAATATTTTAGGCACAAATCTAGAAAATAATTGATATATTTTGTATATTTTTTCAAACGATCTTATTTGCGTAGTTTGTAAGAGTTTTCAATTGAAAACCGAGTGCTAGAGTGTTGGGGGTAAAAACATATCATTTATACAGCTCGTAAGTTATAGAATTAATTATGCAATTTTCTCGTTCGAGATAATACATTGTTATGGCAAACTAATTGTAGTGAAGTTTCAATCCTCGTTGGTGGAAGAATGGTGGAAAAGTGTGGGAATTAACTTATTTTAGTCATAACATTATTTTTTCTGATATTATTGCTTAGTCATAGATATATTTCTATTCACAAATATAGCACTGATTTTTTATATGTATAAACAATGTTTTTATATAGTACAATATCCGTCTAAATTGATTTTTTTTTGTACTACAAGATATCGTATATTATGGTCGATTTTTCGCATTTTTTTGGATTCAACCATAAAAAACTAATGAAATATTACTTTTTTTAAAAAAATAAAATAGAATTTGGTACTGAATCGGTACAGACTACGGAGTTACGGACCGGTGTGAAAACATTGTGTATAAGTGACCTAACGATGGGTGAATCCTACATGCCTCAACACACGATATTTTTAGAAATGAAGGTCGGGTGATAGTCGATGGATTCGGTCGACGGGTATGATCAATTGGGGAGAGGCTAATATCGACCGATGTGGAAGAACAACCGGAATGCCTAACATGAAAACGATGATGTTGATCGCCTGGATCACAATCGATCGAACGATTGTGATAGTCTATTTGATATCGGTCGAAATAGACATCGATATATCAATGAGATTGATCAATATCACCACTTCATATTAGGTTTTCACGGTCGTCATTCCATGCCGATTGACATTAGCCTCTCGACCGATTGACCATAACGAGTATTCCGGACTAAGTGTATTTGATATCCCTAACTAATTATATCAACCGATTGGACCATCCGACCTTTATTTCTAAAAAAATAATTTGTCTAAGCATATAAGACTCACCAATAAAAATTTTAATATCATTTAGGATGCAGGTTTAATCTATAATGTAATATATAATATATTTTATATATTTAAACTAATCAGAACTAAATATATTTGCTATATTGTAATAAAATAGTAAAAGTTAAAGGTCTCGTTAATGTTATATTTGTGAAAAGAATTTGTGAGTAACACAAAATAAAGCTTTTAAATTTAAGTGCTTTTAAATAATTATGTTTTGTGTGAGACTGCAATACGTGACAATAAACTCGAAGAATGGTACCATTCACGTATTATTAATTTCAAAACGCCATTTTACTAAATTTGAAACACACTGGAACTGGATAAAATATGCAGATTTTGAAATTTGAATACATAAATGGTCGGAGATTACTGAGGAGGTATGATTCCGCCGCCGTTACCACCACCGACGACGGGACTTGGCCCGCCTCCGAAACCCCAACCTTTGCCAAAACCTCCGCCGAATATATCGCCGAAGCCTCCACCGCCGCCTCCCCCGAAACCGCCGCTCTTTCCACCAGGTCCACCTCCGGTACTCCATCCTGCTCCGCCGCCTTTTCCGAATGACCCTCCAGTTCCGTAACCCCCACCTTGCCCATAACCACCCACAATACCGCCGCCGCTAATCACACCTCCTTTACCGAAACCCCTACTAGTACCAGTTCCTTTAGTCGCGCCGCCAACACTTCCGCCGCGTCCTCCGGTACTTCCGCCGCCGCTAACACCTCCGCCACGTCCACCGATACTTCCCCCGCCGCCAACACTTCCGCCGCGTCCTCCGATACTTCCTCCCCCACCAATACTTCCGCCACGTCCTCCGATACTTCCTCCCCCACCAACACTTCCCCCACGTCCTCCTCCGATACTTCCCCCGCTGCCAACACTTCCCCCACGTCCTCCGATACTTCCCTCGCCTCCAACACTGCCGCCACGTCCTCCGATACTTCCTCCGCCGGCAATATTTCCGTCACGTCCCCCGATACTTCCGCCTCCACCAATACCTCCAGCACGTCCCCCGATACTCCCGCCGCCACTAACACCTCCAACACGTCCCCCGATGCTTCCGGCGCCGCCAACATTTACATGCCCACTTCCTAATCCAACTCCATGTCCACCTCCAACAACATTGACATGCCCAATTCCATTTCCACCTTCGATCAGAAACCTCTCATCCCGAGCAACAACAACAGCGAAACTGGCCACAAGAACACTGAAACAAAAAAATCCCGCCATCATAACTTGACGTCTTCTGATAATCCACCTCAAGATGCTTCATATAACATAAAGCTTTTCATGCTACTCCTGTGTACAACATGCCTTTATGTCCCATTGAATGAATCTCAGCTACCACATTAACAACAATCAACACGTTCGGTAGATCTGTGAAAATCATTTAAAGCTTCAAGCCTCATCCACTCATCACTCCTCCTTTAATAATAATATATCTTTTTCAATTATATATACCAATTAAAAAATAATATAATAAATATAAAATAGTGAAAATGGTTTCAATTGAGTAAAAGTTACCCTATTAAATGATTTTTTCAACTTTTTTACGTTTGATCATCTTCTTTAATTTTGTTTGTTCACGTTCACAGTCGTAATTTTAATCAGACTCTATAATTCTAATATAGTATCGAAGTTGATTCGATCAAAATTTTGATTATCAATATAGGGATAATTCAGTTCATTTCAATTCATAAGTCTAAATTTATTAAGTATTTGGACTTGAGATGATGTATTGAAATATAATATTATCCCACATTAAAAAATAAATATGATTTAGATTTATTTATAAGATGGAAGATGTATCATAATTCAAATCATTTACAATGTGTTATCTTCCTTTTATATCCACATTATAGTATGTTGATAATAATTTATGTAAAAATAATAATATACGATTATATAGTAACCTTGAGCAATCTTTTTATATTACCGGATCTTCGGGTCGGGCCAAAGACATTTTCCTGGTCCAACCCGAAAATATACACAAAGCCGCACTTAGTGTGCAAAAGATATGTGTGTTCTAACAAAAAATAAATAAGTTTAAATAACTAAAAATACCGTATACTATGAAGCATCAGCCTCTTCAACTTGACTTTCCGGTGCAGCCTGAGCGGCTTCCTCTGCCGGAGCCGCTGGCTCTACCGGCGGCTTAACAGTTCTCACCGGAGTATACCGTTTTATTAGCCTTTCTTTGTTCTCTTTCCACCATTCTTCAGCTTGTTGCTCAGCAAACCTCTTCTTGCTGCATTAAAGCTCGTAAAATCACACGAACGCCCCGTAATTCACGTATCGAAATACAATAAAAACTTGCCTGAATCTCACTCGTTTAAATATCTTCGTCCCATCAGACAATTGAAGTACTGTAACATAAACTCCAGGCTCAAATTGTTCTATAACTTCCTTTCTCCCCTCGCTCTCTGTGTTGCTTTCTGTTCTTAAATTCTCACTACTCATATCTGTTACCATTCTTCGATTTTCTTCACTTGCTTCGTTTCCCATTTGAGTTTTCGTCATTTCGATCAAAGATTCAGCTTGTTCTTTGATAATCTTCAATGATTCGCATTCCGATATCTCCGGTGGGAGCTTCTCTGTAATCTCTCGTAACTGAAACGAACATAAAAAGATTAAGTGATCGATCATGTAATGTTATTACATGAAATGTAAGAATGAGAACATAAGAATTTTACTTCATCTGTTATTGTCTTAACAGTTTTCCCTGCTCTAACACACTGTGAAGATCTCTCAGCAGATACTGCATTAGCTTCTTCGGCGATTCGTTTCAAGTTCTCGATCTCGTTATCTTGAGCTTCGTTCTTTAGTTTCAAATTTCTAACCTAAAACAATCATTAAATAAGTTGAAGATCATGTAAACAACACACATTCATGCACAAATACCTGTTCATGTAGCTTCGAAACTTCGAGGTTTAATATATCGTTCGTCTTCTTCAATGTATCGATAACACCCCGTGAGAAAACCGGAGTTGTGGATCGAGGAGGACTTGGACGTCTCGAATACGGAGAAGCCGGTTTCGAATTTGTTTGAAACGGAGAAAGTGGCTGATGCTGCTGTTGAGTTTGTATTGTTGTGGGAAGAGGTTTAAGTGCATATTGAAGTGCACTTAATGAACTTGGAAATGCAATATCTTTAAGCTGCAAAAGTGATGGAACTTGAGAAGCTCGAACAATCGAATAATTATCGAATTTAGTATCGGAACACGACTTGATTTCCAAATATTTCACAGGCTCAACTGTAGGTGACAATAAAACTCTCGATTTTCTATCGATTCGAACACTAGAATCGATCGATGGACGTTGTGATGTACCTCGTCTTCTTATATAAGATGCTGAATGACCAAGTCCAGATTCAGCTGCTTTTTTAAGCTTCAAATAACACGAATCACAAACACGATGCGGTTTTCCGGGAGTCGGAGCAAGTGCAGCTTTCATTGCCTTTTTAGAGCTACATCCATGGCAATGAACAAGTCCACAGTTATAACAGTTATGTCTTTTTCTTGTAAAACCAAAAGCTTGTCTGCACGAAGAACAAGCCGATTGATCTGGTCCAGATACCCATTTATGTGTACAAATACTCGCTGTATAGTTCGAACCACAAGCAATATTTCGAACAATCTTGTCTCTAAATGCTTCAACTAATGTGGGAGCATTACGATCTTCGGTATCACCATGTCCTAATCTTCCGTTTAAACCTCGTCCCCATGTAAAAACTTCACTTCTTGAGGTTAAAGCAGCAACATGATGTGCTCCACATGAAATTTGTTCAACAAATTCTCCGACCAATCTGTCTTGAACTAAACTCGGTAACTTTCCATCGGACGCCGGGTTGCCTAATTGTCCGTAAACATTGCTTCCCATAGCAAAAACATGACCAGAAGTTGTAAGAGAAACAGTCATATTATGTCCACAAGCAAGCTGATGAATGTTATAATCTATTAGTGCTGAAACACAAGTCGGAACGAGAAAAGTCTCTTTTTTTCCATGCCCGAGTCGATATTTGTCACCGTCACCCCAAGTAAACAGCTTTCGTGAAGAATGACTCGATCCCGATTGATTTGTAACATCTATAATAGCAGCAGTATGCCAAACTCCACAAGAAACAGATATAGCTTTTAAGCCACCAAGAGACTCGATTTCTTTCGGATATTTAGTGCTTTTACGATCACCATGACCGAGAGCTCCAAAAGCACCATCTCCAAATGTGAATAATTTGCCTGTAGAAGTTGTTAAAGCTGTGTGCCAAGTACCACAAGCAACTGATATAACTTGAACACCTTCTAAAGGACCCGAAACTCGTTTCGGTAACCAATGACTAACGTCGTTTCCTTGTCCAAGAATACCGGCATTATGTGTTCCATCACCCCATGTGTATAAATCACCAGAAGAAGACAATGCACATGTATGAAACTCACCACAAGCAATAAAATCAGCATTTGTAACAGCTAAAAATTCGACTAATCGAGGACGATTAAAGTCCTTTTCAATTCCATGACCAAGTCTTCCACCCGATTCTTCCCCGAACGTAAAAACTTCACCTTGTCTAGTAACAAGAGCAGCATGCCTTACACCACATGAAATTTGATGCACATCTAGAACTATATTCATTTCAAGTGGTTTCGGAACAAGTATATCGGTTCGTATTTGGTTCGTATTCCCATTTCCATCATTCGTCGAATTCCCGTCACTCCATATCTCTCCCCATAAATAAACATCACCTAATGATTCTATATCATCTGGTCCAGAACCTTGACTAGAAGTACTTGGTGTGCTAGAGACACTAATTCGAAAACCATCAGCTGAACTAGTTCTCGGTTGCATGTTTGCACATTCATAAGCTGACACATGTGAACTCCTCGGAGTCGTCGAACTGGTTTCACGAGCAATAAAATCTGTAAATAATTTGCCTGTAGGGATCTCTAATGATGCCCCCGAATGACGATTATCCTGATAAAAATCTCCATCACCATGTAACTAAACACACATTCATGTTAGTCTACAAACTAACAATTAAACCAAAAGAATCATAGGCAAAGTCTTACATCGAAAACTTCACTTCGAGTACGTCTACTGCGTGCTTGGCTTGGTGAAATTAATGCCTTAAGACCAGCGAGCCAGAGCTCAGATTCAACCTTGTCTCTGCAGATCTATATATGCGAAAAAAGTCGATAAATTACAAACCTGAGAGATCAATGAGAAGAAAAAACAAACCAGATCAAGAGATCTTTCTCCGTTATTATATATAAGTGAAAAAGACAAGTATTCCTTCTCCGGGCGCAAAAATCTTCGAAAAACAGGCTGAAACAATGCGCATTCCGAATAAATGATCATTCAACTGATTAATAACTTGAGACATAATATTATTAGCAAGCTTACGGTTCTTTGTCCAGGTATGATTCTTGAAACACTAGATAATGTCAAATGCCTCTCTGCTCCATGTGAATGCCAAATTAATGCTGTTTCATCCTGTAAAAATTACGAAATAATATCGGTTTATATGTTCGTGCTCGTTCAAAAAGATTAAACAAGAATACTACAATTTCTAACATTAGATAGTCTGAATGTCTTGAACTTTGGTTTCCCCTTTCTGCTGTACTTGATTAGCTGCGTTCCTTTCTTCAAAGCAATTAGTGCCTTCATGGATCAATAAAACTATGAACACAAAATCAAAAGGGATAAACACTAGTAACACCCAACTCAAATATTCACTTGCTAATCCCAAATCCACACATATACAAATTCAAGATTCGATGGGCCGGGAAAGTTTATGTGTAGTCAAGTGTATAAGAGAAGTGAATCAAATTGAAAAAGATAGGCCAAGCCAATTACTCATAATATGACTGTCCTTATAAACTATAACATTTCTATTTTCACAACCGATAAGGGACAATATTTCAACACTCCCCTCTCGACCTTGGTCCAGTTCAATCTTGCTTCAATAGGTTCGGTAGTGTTTGAGTCATAAATCGATCTATTTTTTGTCGCCTAAGCCAATGTACTTTTCTACCAAAGCTTTTTTCTAAACCAAAACAGACCAGCCTAAGACTCTAATACCATATACAAATTCAAGGTGCCGAGAAGAGTGTCAGTATAACTCAATCCATAAAAAAAATGAATCAGTTAATCATAATATCATATTCCTTATAAACTAGAATTATTCTAATTCGAGCAATGTTTAAACAATACACTGTAATAATAGAATCATAGAAACACACATAATACATTGCATGAACCATATATCCTTAAAAGGAAAGAACTATAACAACCCCATACAAGAACACAAAAATCCAAACGAAATGCAACGACAAAAAAAGATTACTTGTTCAATGTCACGATCAGGGTTGCTATAAACAGAAGAATCTGCCATTCCATCTGAAACAATTCCTGGCTATCCACCGAAGAAATGTAGTCCCAAACATCCATATAGTCTTCATAGATATCCCCTTTCTCTACAACAGATTATCAACGAATCAAATGAATAAAACTCATTATAATATACATGTAATCAACGAAATCGAGACTAACCCACTAAAGATTCACCGAAAAGACTCCCAAATTCGAAGCCAAATCATTATCTTGCGACAATTCTAACCTCATTCAGACAATCCAGACGAGGAGAGAAGATAACTTGAAATCAGGAAGAAGATGGGAAATGAGATGCGAATTTAGCGCGCCTCATAAACAATAACAAAACTACCAAATGAATGTACCACGTCCATTTACAACAAAAACACATTTTTCACATCAGATTCTATTTCACAAAAATATTTTATAATGTTATTTATTTGGGATATAAGGATAGATATTTGATGAGATTCTCGGAGCCCGATACCCGAGCATGGTCAAGACCATGTTTAACCATAAAGGCCCAGACAACGTATGCCAAATTTGGAGGTCCAAATCCAGCCCGCGTGAGTGAATGGTCCATTCAGAACGTTTGACCCGATCGGTCGCTTACAGCGATCGGTCCCAAAGTGTGAGGGTCCAGCTCTTTACACATGCCAGACCGATCGGTCCACATATTGCAAGCCTTGCTTCGGACCATCCCTGCTCGTCCCATCCAACGACAGTCTTGTCAGAGGCGGGGCGACGGCGTACGAGTCACCAGCGGACAGAAAGTAGCCAGCTAGTAGTGCCTAAAGGTCTAGCACCATGCAACTCTGTGAAGCCATTTCCGACGGCTTTTTCGTCTGACGTTAGCCGACCTAACCGCAAAGGACAGGCATAAAACGACATCTTACTGTGCTCAGTACAGTGGGAGTATAAAAAGAACACTTAGAGTTTGAGAAAAAGGATCTCCCATCGTTTTCTCTTGAGAGCTTTGGCATTAAGAAGTCTTCTCGTTTTATTTTCGATTCTCCTTTCTCTCTTTATCGTCTAAGGAACAAATATGTATTGCATAATCATAAATTTGTTTATTGGATCGACTAAGGGCACTTCTCTTTGCCCTTAGTCAAGTGGTTTTTTCCTCGTTCTCGAGATTTTCCACTCTAAAATCCTTGCGTCTTTTCGCCTTTGAACTATAATCGTTATCCACTCACAAATAAATAATAGCCGAGTTCGTTTTGCAGCGAACCGGTCGACTGTTGACACCCCCGGTTTTCGAACCACAACAATATGTAAAATCAATATATGGAAAACTCTTACATGCAAATGCAGACTCATGACATATAGGACTTGTTTGGTACGGTGGTAACAAAGTGCGGTGGGGTGTGGTGAGGTGTGGTGTGAGAAACTATGGTAAGTTGAACGCATTTATTATAACATGATTTTTAAAACTGTTTTGTAAAAAACAGCGGTGTAATGAACGTGATTTTAATAAAAGTACATATTTACCATCAAGATAAGATAGTCTTATTCGAAAAGTTTGAGAACGAGAAATTGTATCGTTATCAATAAATATAAAATTTTCATATTGGTTATGACACTGGTATATCGGCCGGTACCATTTTTTGTTTTTTTAACTTAAAAAAAAATTAAAATAATAATACCGATATTGCCCAAAATTTGGCGGTGTACCGTGTGATATGAAAACATTGAATAATATTTTTTTATGGTTGGAAAAAAAACTAGCAAAACGGGATATCGGGCAATACCGATCAGTATACCGCCGGTATAAAACATACGATAAATATGATAGAATGATAACATTAAGTTATATGTATAACTAATAAGAACATTTTAGTCTTTTACAAAATCGCGTTGGGATGATAGCTGCTATTAGCAACGGTGGTGAAAAAGCAAAAAAATAAGGGTGAACGCACAACAATTTAACTTATGTTTTGTAAAATCACGTTTTAGGAAATTGCGTTGAACGTACTTTGGTTCTGATAACCATCCCAAACAAACCCATAATGTTGTTATGAATATGAAATTATTAATAAAAGAAAAAAAATGATATGAAACTGATATGACCCGCCTGTTCAAAATCAATCTTATTTGGTTCTACAAAGCAAGACAATCGAAGAAAAATAAAAAATGATGTGGATAATAATATTGTTAATATTTTTAGTTTTTTTTCAGTCTAATTCAAGTATAGATTGTTCCACTACTAAAACAAAATACAAATATCTAAATAATGAAACATAAAAAATTATTGATTGTCTTTTAATATATTTATTTATCTAAAATTTAATTTTGATATGTTTTATATAATAAGTAACATATAATTATGAATATGTTCTTTATTTGGGATATAAGGATTGATACGTAAAATCAACATTAGACATGAATGACTTGTAGAGGTGTGAGGGTCAAATAGTGAGGAATTTACATAAATACATTCATTTTCAAAAAAACTTTTATTTTTTAAATCCTTTCATAACCATATTTTTTTATTATTTAAATTATAAATAATACATTTTATAACAAATAGAAAATTAAGGGTGTTTTTTATAATTTTTAAAAATATATTACTACTTATTTAAAAAATAAATACAATGAAATCAATGTTTTATTATCGGCAAGTACGATAAAAATTGGGTGACACCGGTATTTTAACTAGTACCACCTGAGATGCAATGTTTTCATTCCGATCCGAGAGTTTCCAGGTTCTTGGATGAAAACCTTATCAGAATGAAAATATTGCATCTCGGGTGGTACTAGTTAAAATACCGATGTCGTCCGGTTTTTCTCGTACTTATCGATAATAAAACATTGATTTTATTGTATTTATTTTTTAAATAAGTAGAAATGTGTTTTTAAAAATTATCAAAAACATCATTATATAAAGTTATTTATAATTTAAATAATAAAAAAAATGATGAAAGTGTTTAAAAAATAAAGATATTTTTAAAAATTAAATTTAAAAATAAATATATTTGTGTAAATTCCCCCACAAATCGCCAAATAGCCCCTGCATGTAAAAACTTGCATGCAAATGGAGACTCAAAACATAAGCCAAGTGTTGCTTAACTTCACTCTACGTGTTTCTTTCTAAATGATATCTCCCCTTCTATAAATAACCAGACACAGAGCAAGCAATAACTCATCATCTTCATCAGAAGCTATGGATAATCACTATCTTGTGGCCCTTTTCCTCTTAAGCTCTGTGTTTCAAGGCTGCATGGCTCAGCTGGAGCTCCCACAGAAGGACTGGTGGCTCAATCTCCATCAGCAGCAGCAGCATCGACTCCGGGCTAAGACCAGCTGCCAGATTCAGCAGCTCGATGCCCGTGAGCCCAGCCAACGCTTTGAGTTTGAGGCTGGTTATGCTGAGTTCTGGGAATCTAGATCTGAGGACTTGGAGTGCGCTGGAATCCAGTTTGTACGTCATGTTATTCAGCCTGGTGGTTTGCTTTTGCCTCACTACGCTAATGCTCCTCAGCTCACTTACATTATTCAAGGTAATTTGATCCTTGTGTTGCTTCTTGAGTTCTGTATTTGCATCTTCTTTTGTGTGGTTTTGCAGGAAGTGGGATTCAAGGAGTTGTTGTTCCTGGCTGCCCTGAAACTTTTGAGTCTGGGGGAAGTGAGCGCAGAGGTGAAGGTGACTGGTCGGACCGTCACCAGAAGCTACGGCGGTTCCGGCAAGGAGACGTCATCGCCTTTCCACAAGGCTTCGCACGGTGGACTTATAACGACGGCGACAAGCAGATAATCAGCGTCTCTGTTCTTGATGTTGCCAATGATCAAAACCAGCTTGATTTGAACTTCAGAGTAAGACAAATTAACTTCAGAAACCTTCTTGAGGAAAGCTATTTAAACTTTCTTCTTCCTCATTAGAAATTTTTCCTCGCCGGAAACCCAACATCATCCACGGAACGTCGCCGGAGCCAGGAAGGTAAAAGGCAGCAAAGAAGCGAGGCCGGCGAATGGAGGAACATTTTCAGTGGTTTTAACGAGGAGTTTTTGGCTGAGGCGTTCAATGTCGATAATGAATTGATAAGGAAACTGCAAAGCCAAGAAGATAACAGAGGATTCATTGTTAAAGCTGAGCGTCCCCATTTTGTTTGGCCGGAGTCTAGCCGAGAAGAGGAGCAAGAACGGCGAAGGGGAAGCGGCAACGGCTTAGAAGAAACTTTCTGTACCCTGAAACTCCATCAAAACATCGATAATCCTGCAAGAGCCGACTTCTTCAACCCTAGAGGTGGAAGAATAAGCACCATAAACAGCCAAACTCTCCCAATTCTCTCACACCTCCGGCTCAGCGCTGAAAGAGGGATTTTCTACAAGGTAAAATTCCAAACCCTAATCCCAATTTTCAAACCCTAATCTGATTCTCCCCTGTTTCAGAACGCTCTACAAGCACCAAAATTCAGCACAAATGCTCACACTGCACTCTACGTGACAAAAGGAAACGCAAAAATCCAAGTAGTAGACAACCAAGGGAACGCCGTATTCGACGGTGAGGTAAAAAACGGGCAACTTCTAGTCATTCCACAGAACTACGCGGTGGTGAAAAGGGCCGGCGACGAGGGCTTCGAGTGGATCTCATTCAAGACCAACGACAACGCTATGTCGACCTCCCTCGCAGGGCGTCTCTCTGCTCTCCGATCAATTCCGGTGGATGTTCTGGCGAATGCTTATGATATTTCACGGGAGGATGCTAGAAAATTGAAGTTCAATAGAGAAGAAGCCACCATCTTCAGCCCAATGCAGTCTCGACAAGCCTGAGCGAGTAAAATTTTGTAATAATAATGACGTCGCATTGAAATAATGTGCGAGAATGATGTAATAATTAATAATTAATAATTCCCAGAATAATAATATCATTTCGAACCACTTTCAATTTATTTTCTTAATAATATTAGCGATTCAATAAATTTCCTTCCTTGGAATTCATTTTAATTAATAGAAAATTATTCGTTTGGTTCACTTCTCAAATTTGTGCAAAATCAATTTTAGTACTTTGATTTAAATCAAGTTTTTCAAATTTAATATATTATCGAATTAATCCAAAATTATTAAAATATTCTAAATTGAAATAATTACACTTATATTAACTTTCACCATTAAAAATTAATGTTTTAATTAAGAGATAAAATTTCGAACTAAAACTTCACAATAGAATTTATGTCTTAAATATTATTTTTATATTAATAAATATGATTATTCAACATCTTAACATTAAATAGATATAATGATTATTTCTACACAAATCAAATAAAAATAATATATAAATCATAAAAAAAAATTCAAATAAAAATCACTAATATTTATTGGATGGCCATTTTTTATTGTTAGATAAAAGGTTGAAATTGCATATGTTAAATGTACGATTTATAAATTTTGAGAAATAATTTTTACATAATTGGTGGTGTCATTGTAATTTTTTCAAAATAAATTAATGATTAATAAAAAAATATGTATATAAATTCATTTTTTTTCAATCTAAAATTTTTAATGGCTATTTAATAATCTAGGATGGAACCTTTAAATTTTTCAAATTTTAAAGTTTTAGCGGATTTGATCCTTCCAAGTTTATAATATTTAATAAATTATATTATCAAAATAACAAATTAATCTCTAAAATTTGAGTATTAAATATGTCAATGCATATTAATTTTGAGAATTAATTATATCAATCGATTTATTTATATAATATCAAAATTAGTACAATTATAAAATTTTGTAAATCAAAATTATCAACGAAATTTATAGATTACTCTCACCCTATGCGGCATCGACTCGTCCGACCGACTTGGTGCGACTCGACTCGACACGATTCGGCAAGAGTATAAGAGTCAGATTTTCGACTCGTCTCGTATTATTAAATAAAATAATATTAATTAAAAGCAAAATTTTAAAAAATAATTGTTAGAATTTGTAGAAAATTGCATAAAGTCAATTTTAAAATTACAAATATTTATCAATTCATTATATAAGAAAATTTAACTTATAAAAAATGAATATCGTTCGTCGATTCTACCATCTCCCAAAAAGCAACCACCTTTTGATCCATCATCGCTTGTACGAAGAATTCACAAGTAGATCGACAATATTAAAAAGTTGTGAAATCACATAAGATACGTTTCCGATAAATAAAAAAATCAAATTAAGGAAGAAATCAAAACGACGTTGTTTTATATCAAGTGTCAAGAGTCGGAGCGAGTCGGAGAGTCCGACTCGACTCGACATGGAAAAATATGAAAAATTGAAGAGTCGGTGCCATATAGCTCTCACCTATAAATTCATATTTTTTTAATCTAAAATATTTGAACTGCCAGCTGGCCGTTTGAATAAATCTAGGTTGGAACCTTGGATTTTATTAAAAATTTATTACGATAACAAAATGTGTAAGTTAATTTGACATAAAATTAATTTATTAATATTATTATTAATTACAGGCGAAACACACAGTCACACACATACACATTCACACACACAAGAAAAAAAACACAGAAACATAAATTTGAATTGAATCAAGCTTCTTGCGTCTTGTAATCTTCCTCTACAGTTTCTTGCGAAGCTTCTTCCAGAGATTTTCCTTTTGGTTCCGGCACGAAGAAAGTGCATAAAAATCCCAGAGCATTAACGCCGCCGAGAATCAACAGAGCTTTCTTAATTCCGATCCCCGGCGGGTACCCTTTATCGTCAAGCGATTTATGTGGGCTTTCAGACGCGTAAAGAAACCCGTAAGCTCCGACAATTGCTCCGGCTTTACCGGCGGCGGCGGATATACCGTGACAAGTTGACCGTAATCGAGCCGGGAAAATTTCCGCCGGAACAACGAAGGTGGTTGCATTTGGTCCGAAGTTAGCGAAGAAGAAAGTGAAAGCGTACATTACAACGAATCCGATTCTGTTCGCCGGTAACTTCCAGTGATGGTAAGGAATTGAAATGGCGAACATGAAAACAGTCATGAAGAAGAAACCCATTAATTGAATTGTGAATCTTCCGATCACGTCGATGAACGCCACCGTGAACCAGTAACCGGGTACGGTGCTGCAGAGGGCGATTAAGGTTTGGGCTCTTGCGACTGTGTAAACTTCTTGAATCGCGTTCATGGTTGCGGCGTTTGGGATCCATCCGATTGAAGATAAAACGTCTTTTTGAGATAGATTTTGACTGTAAAAAGCGATGTCCAATAAAAACCAGGTGGAGCAAGTTCCGAACAAATGTAATCCATGGCGTCTCAAGAATTGTTTGGAGAATAAACCGAAATTTCCAGATTCACTCGTCACTATTTTCTCCAGCTTTTGAGGTTCAGCTTCCACCTCCATGTTCAAAACCATCGCCATATCCTCTGCCGCCTGTTTCGCGTTTTTAGCTACGAGCGCCGTGTACCGTGCAGTTTCCGGCATCTTCATCCGCCAGTAGTAAGTCAACGCAGCCGGAACTGATCCAAACATTAGAATAATCCGCCATACGTAATCAGCTTCCGGTACAGTCGACGCCAAACGCCCATCCATGTACGCCGGAGCTTTATACTTAGCTTTAAAAGAAGCCGAAACAATCAGAGAAATAATCCCGGAGAACAAAATCCCAAAACCCTGCATCGCAAAAACCGCCGAGATAAACGCCCCACGAGTCTTCTTATTCGCGTACTCCGACATAATTGTGGCGGAGAGAGGATAATCACCACCGATACCGAAACCTAACCAGAACCGGAAAAAGCACAGCGTAGCCAGAGTCCCTTTTGCCGTGTGACCAAATGAGAGCCCAGAAGCCAAAGAACAAATCACCATAAGAAGTAGAGTTATACCGTACACTTTTTTCCGTCCAAGTTTATCACCAAGCCAGCCGAAGAAAAGCTGCCCACAAAGTGTTCCGACAAGTGCAACGCCGGTGACTGAAGAAGAAACACCCGGTGGCAAAGTTCCAGGTTTCGCAGAAGTAGGATCAGTGTAATAGATTCGCCCCAGTAACCTTGTAACTAAAGAGATACTAAACAGATCATAAGCATCGGTGAAGAAACCCATTCCGGCTATCACAATCGCCTTAAAATGATAAAGCTGAGTTTTCGCCGTGTCGAGTGCATCGAGCACCTTTAGTTTATCGCCGCCGTCCATATCTGTCACCGGAAAATCAACGAGGTTGCAGAAATCCGTTCCGGTGGATGCTATATAAATAAAGAAAGGAGAGAAGAAGGAGAGAGGAATTTCAAAGTCAACTTGCCGGGGAATAAACTCAGCATCTTCCGCCATTGTCAACTCTTGAATTAAACAATTTAATTAATAGTTGCTTCTATCCTCAGCCCAAGCTAAGTAAACTTTTATTACATTTTCACTCGTCAAACCCGTGCATCAACACGCATAACCAATAAGATACGGTAATTTACAATATCCAAACATTTACTTAACAATATTTGTTTGATTAGTACGTGATCGTGTTCGCTCGTTCGAATAAAAATATGAACATTATATTTTATTCGTTTATAATTTGAACAAACATGAACATCACCGTGAACAAATTTGAACTTTGATGAACAAATATATTATTTTAATTAATTTCTATACTAATAGATTATTATAGTATTTAAATTTATAAACATTTACAAAACTTGTTTATGTTGTTACTGAATTAGTAATTTTCTTTACTAGTTCACTAATTCTTTGAAAATATGAGAATAATTACTAGTAATTTCTTTACTAGTTAATATTTGAAAATAATTGTTTGATTATTTCTTTAGTACATTTATTTATTTTTATTTTTTTTGTAAAATAATAAAATTTGATTTTTTTGGCGAAGTTCACACAAATAGTACAAAAATGTTCGAACAAGCTATTAGAACGAACATGAACGTTTACTTAATAACTTAAGCAATGTTCGAACATATTTTCATGTTCGAATAAAATATGAACAAACATGAACACATTTAAATAAAAATATGAACGAATATAAACATTATTAATTCGTTTGCAAATGATGTATTTTTGTATAAGAGCAATATATGGCTATATTTGGAATAATGAGTAGTGCATACTAATATTGGGTAATTATTTAGTATAAATTAAATATTAATATAATTCATTTTTATTTCAACCTACAAAATGATGATCTAACTGTCACAAAAACATATTTGCAAAATTTAATATTTAATTTTATTAGATTATTATTTAATCTAAAATTAATTAAAGACAAATTAATTTCATTAAATCATAACCATTGTACATATGGTTATGCCTTCATAATCAATTTTTTTAATTGTTATTACTTATACATAATACATTGATCTTATCTCACCGTTATTTCTACAACGTTATTCAAAATAAATTTCAATTTATTGTTTAATCATATATTTGATTATTAATCGGTTAAATGATTAATGGATATAAAATCGACATTTTATAATTTTTACCGATGATCGACTGTACATTGTAACTCACATCGTTTAAGCCATTACGATCAATTCCATCGTGTTTAACAGTTTTACGATTCGATCTCCCACACCTACGCATCACTATCAGTTTTGGATCTTTAATAAGAAATATTAAATATAATCTTAGCATATAGTAATTAATATGATTAGGGATATAGGAAATAGAACATCAAATTTCAAGTATATGATATACAATGTGCAAAAATATTAGAGATAATTTTGTTTATAATGATCAAATTAATGTAACTAAAATATAGTATTTTTAGATAAATATGTAAATTTTCGATCTTAGAAATATGAACACTAAAAATGTTATTTATCTTTTTCTATTATAATTATTAAGATTTAATATATAATACAATTATCAATGTTTTCATACTTGACTGTATACCAGCGTTATACTGTCCAGTACATCAAGTTTCGCTCGGTATCGTTAGTTTTTTTGTACCGTCCGGTACCGAGAATTAGGGTTGATTTTCTGGGTTTTTTGAGTTCGACCAAAAAAATTAATTAAATATTAATTTTTAATAAAATAAAAACAAATTTTGATACCGACCGGTATATTGTCCGATTTACCGATCGTACCGTTTATATTAGTCTGGATAATTACATGATTCCGAATCGATATAAAAATATTGATTATTATCTAGTAGACATTGGGGTGTAAAAAGGGAGACTTTACTTTTTTATTTGATTTTATTCAATAGGTTCAATTAATAGTATAATATTTAAAATTATAAATTAGTTATATCATGTTCCATATTAGGTTTTTGATTATTATAAATTTGAATTATATACTAATTTGTGTTTATAGTTAAAAAAAGAGAAAATTACATAATTAGCCTCCAACTTAGGAGTTGTGTAAAGGATATACCCTCCAACTTACGAAATTGTAAGAATGACACATAAAGTTATCAATACCGTTTGTTTTTTACCCCTGACATTTAGAACCCGGTTTTCCGTAAGTTGAAAACAATTTGAAAACTCATCACATAGTACGTAAATAGGATCTCTTTGAAAAATTATACAAAAATTACAATTGATGTTCGATAATTGTGCATAAAATATTAAAAATTTACGAGTTCATTAAAGTGTCAATCATAAACGATATTGGAAACTTGAGGTGTCTTATTTGCATCTAATTGACATTTGAGGGTTATAAATATATATTTTTTTATCAAAAAATGTATCATATTTGCAATTTCGTAATTTGGAGGACATTCCCTTTACACAGTCCGTAAGTTGAGGGACCGTGGGCAAACATCATCCGTTGAAAAAAAAAAAATCCTTTGATTAATTGAATATATATTTTTTCTCTTTAAATTAATTAGCCAATAAAATTTCGGATATAACTCTACGGTAAAATAATCAAATCCTATCGTAACCTAATCATCAACGTGTTATTCTAGGTTTTGAAAAGTCAACACTCTTACAACATTGTTTAATTAAAAATGAATAAATTGTAATTAAAAACTTTGTAAGGAATTTTCAACGCATTTCTTACGCTGTAACTTGAATATTATAATATAATTACTCACTAAGCTGTTTTGTGCTGGATTTAATATAAATATAATAAAATATTTTACTTCTAAAAAAGACGTTGAACAGGTCGAGTCAAATCACATAAGGTGACAAGATACCAAAAAATCAAAATTTCAAATTTAAGTGGGTACGTTTTGAACATCGTTTGATAAATAGTGGTGAGGTGAGATGACTCTACTGTGCTATGAGGTGAACATATCGTGATTTTAAAAAACTGTTTTTGAAACAACGGTATAGTGATCGTGATGTTATAAAATGATTTTTTTGCCATTATTTTTAAATAATTTTTTAAAACTTAAAAACTATATTCATATTATTTTATGATAAATTTGTTATGTCAAAAAATATATTTTTAAATTGTTATATATATTTGATATTTTGAACATATACTTGATAAAATATAAAACGCTATTGATTAAAATTATTTTTTAAAAAAACTAACTATAATTTGACAAGAGTAAAATTGACATTTGGAAATTGTGTTCTGGTGGCCGTTGGGTTAAACCAACTGTGAACTCACCGCTATTTTCTACGGTCGCACGAACGTATTTATTAATGATGTTTGATTAAAATAGAAATTAACTGCGGCACGTTCACCGCACCGGACGGTAGACCGTCGTTCCAAACAACACCAGTATATCGTTTGGATATTAGTTTTGGTAGATATTTTGATAATATATCGTTTCGGGGGTCTGGTCAGATAAAACTCATTTGCTTTAGGAATAATGAGATATAAAGTTCTTAGATTTTTTTATTCTAATTTTTTAAAATTATGAACAATATAAACTGAAAACGAATGCAAAATTAGTTAATAATTGAATTTATTTTATTATTATGATATATTGATTTTAAAACATTGGAAAAAATACAAGAGATTGTATATCCGAACTAGCGTGTTTATAAGCCTACCCAAACTCGGTTTCGAATTCATAAAAACCCAACCTCTAATCTCAAAATTTATAGAGAAACGAACCAAATCATTCGTGAACAAATATTATACAATATTATTTTTATGTAATTCAAATCCCAACGGAAGCCGAAATCTTAAATTTTTTGTTTTTGAATCTCAAGGACCCGGTTTCCTTGAGAGGGGAGTTTCACCAGCACCTCATAATTTTAAAACTTGTCATTTTTGTATATATCGGACACGTGTTTCTGTATCCTAGTTATAATACTTGTGTCCATTATTATAATATATACTATATTTTTAAATTATTTTAATTTTATAATTTTACTTTTAATGCTTTGTTTTTTTAGTAGTTTAATTAATTATTATATGATGATTTGATAATATACTTTACAAGTCATACTATTACTATTGATCTTCTTTCTTCGTTTATATTTTACAAAAATTTTATTTTAGACACTTTAGGATGAATAGTGATATAAAAAAAGTGCAAATCCTAATAAGTTACCTAAATAAATTAAATAATTAAACATTATTATATGACAAAATTACAAAGATACTTAACATGTAATTTACAAACTTGGATGGATTATGTTTATATTAATTTAATACTCCGCCACTAATAAACCCTACTCATTATTATATATAACACTAAATTAATAATGCAAGCTGTTTGTAACATGTAATTAGTAAAAAATGAATTTTTCCTTCTTTTAAGGTGCATAACGCATAAAATTCTTACCGAAACATCGAATCGCAAGAATCGCATTTTGTATAACCGAGTCCATCGCAATAAGGACACTTTGTTCCTTCATCAACCCACTCGAGAAACTGCGAAAAACGACTTCAATCGTAATACATAAATAAACTTGATCTAATTCATTCACTTTGAACCTGTGGTTCGAGATTTGGTTCCCCTGTGCCATCACATTCTGCAACAAAATCAACACAGCTAAGTTTCACAGGCAACAAAAGAAGATCATGTATGTATTGATTCACCCATGCACAATACGCGGCCTTCTCCGCGACAATTGATGCAGTTTGATCCTACGGTTGCAGTTGTTTTCTTGGCTGATCTTGCTTGGTTAAGTCTTGAGGGTTCTTCCCATCTGTTTTCTCCAAGAAGGAACACTCTCCCTTGAGAAGCATCAAATTCTGTAATACCTTCCTCTTTTGTTGTAATAGTATGCTCTTTGAGTGCAGTTTTTATGATCTGTGGTAAAAAATGGAGTGCTTGAAAGGGTACATCAAGCATGTCATGACCCACGTCTGGTGTAAGGGTCTCGGGGGTAATGAGGTACCTTAGGCAAATCCTAACATTGGTTATAGATGAAGAACGATAAGATGTTAAATATAATGATTCGTCCACTATTGAACGATGTATTTTCTCTAGTAAAATGGCAACCATCCCGGTAGAACTGGAAAATTAACTAGAACCGGAAAAAGTAAAGTCGTGAGGATTAGATGAGAGTCATTAGTGTTACCCTAATTCAAAGTAAATAATATCGAGCAAGTGGGAAGCAGATTGTGACCCGAGACTAGTATGATTTTCATCGAGCTTGCAACCCAACCCTCACGGTTTTATTTTTTCCATAGCGCCAAGCAGCTTCCTAGTGGATCACCCATCCGGGGAAGCTACTTGGCTCACACACTTAACATGCGGGTTTTCATGGAATCTAGACCATGTAACTAGGGAAAATGTGTTGTACTAGTTTTCCACAAACCCTGTACTTAGTCCTAATCGTTCTCCATCTACAACGGATATTGGGATTCACCTAACATGAGGGCTCTTAGAAAGCACATTAAATCAGCATACAATAAATACCTTGGAAGAATCATCTTTTTCACCATCTTGAGCTAGAGAGCGAGAAGTTTTGAATAATTTGTCCAAAAGCTCAACAGTCATAACGCCATTTTCGGGTTCACCTATTGTGGCCTGAAAATGAAATGAAGCGTATGTTAATTTCAATAATCATTAGATAATATTCAGTATAGTTCTTGAATTTAAACATACTTGCCAGGTTTTCACTGCACGCTCAGTTCCACTAGAATAGCTACAATACTCCATATCCTCTTCACCAGAGTAAAATCCAAGGTTCTGTAGAGCCTCCTATCAAACGCAACTTAGAGCTTTAGAGACTCTAAATTCATCAAATGGGAATCAAGCCGCACTTTAATCGATAATACGTTTGATCCCAGATAATCACTGATCTCATCAACTAATCATAATAAGTTCAGAATGCATGAATACCTGCATAGCTTGAACATCATCTCCTTCTGCACCTTTCTGCAGTTTTTCCCTCCTTTTAATGGGTTCTATTTTATTGGGAATGCTTATTAGTTCCTCGATGACAATTTCATTGCTCCTTGAAGTGGGATCAATTACTAGTGGTAGAGCACTTGAACCAGACTCAGCAATTCTGCCCACATTTTTCCCTAAATCGCCCTCCTGCAGAACATCAGAAGCATTAATTCTCATCAAATTTGATGCCTTAAAATCATCTTCATATTAAAATCAACAATTCCTGTTCTTTTTCCTACATCTCGGCTACAAATTACAAATCAACTGTACAACTCTCGCAGCAACAGTTGAAAACTGCAATTATTAGGGTTTATACGATATTACTACAAACCTGGAGCAATTTCGTGATGCGGGCAACAGTTTCAGGTAATGGACTCCCCTGAAGAGAATTAATTCTCTCAAGCTCTTGGATTTTGATCTTAAGGTTGCAAATTTCGTGAAGCAAGACCTCTCGCTCATCTTTCCACCGCTGCTCCTCCCGCAACCAACGTTGCTCCTCCCGTAACCAACGCTGCTCCTCCCTCAACCACCGTGATTCTTCGCCAACCGAATTATTGATCGGAAGAGAAAATGCAACGCATGCGAGGGATTTCCTGCGAGACGAAGAGATGAAAGAGGATTTGTGGTAGGAAGTGAAGTTTGAGGGTAAAGCGTGAAGGGAGGAGAGCATCTTCGTATGATGATGCCCCTTCCCATTCTCATGACATCTTCACAATAATAATAATTTTGAATTTAAATGTTAACAAATATAAATAAATGAGAGATAACATCCAAATTTGATATTTCATCAAACGTTTCAAAAAAAAACAATAGATCAAAGCGTTTTATGAGGCATTCGTTCTTTTAAAAATATTTAATATTAAAAAATGGAATGTCTTACAAAACAATTACGTTTTTTAGCGATTCAACCAATATATCGAACCATTTTTCGTAACCTTATACTTCATGTTTGGCTTTACATTTATTATGATATACACACAAATTTGATCTTATAATTTAATGATTTTGACAATTTCAATCTCTAAAGTTTTTTATGAGACTTCCTGAACCCGATACCCCGATCATGGTTAGGCCCAAGCTTAGCCAGATCAACCCAAGTGACATAAGCCGAATTTGGAGATCCAGATCAAACTCACGAATGGCCCAGCGAGAATAGTTGGGCCCGAAGGACCGTTTCTTACTAATCGGGATCGATCGATAGGGTCAGGCGTTCTTCACCTATAAGGATCGATCGGTCCAGGATGCACAGACTGTGCTTCGGACCATCCACATTCCTTTGCATGTAACAATAGCCTCTGATAATCCTATCAGAGGCATGTGAGTCTCTTTTTGGCCTGGAGATAGCCGACTAATAGCGCCGAAAGACCTAGCGTCGTGCAACCGTATAAAGCCATGCCCAGAGGCTGTCCCGCCCGACACAAGCCGACATAGCCGCATGGGACAAGCACAAAACGACACCCTACCATTCACACAACAGGAAAGACGTATAAAAGGGACACTTGGAAAGCAAAGGAAATGATCATCTTTTTTCTCTTCGTATTGGCCGTCTATCGATATATTTTCGATAAGCTTTCTTCCCCTCGTTGTCTAAAGAACAAACATTGTATTTGTAATTAACAACTTGCTTATTGAATCGACTAAAAGCATTTCTAGCTCTTACTCAAGTGATTTTTTTTTCCATCTTTTTGGGATTTTCTACTCTAAAATTGTCTTATCCCTTCTATATTTGATTCATAATTGTCTTCCACATATTAAATAAATTAAAACCGAATTCGTCTTGCAACGAACCGGACGACTGTTGACACCCCAATTTTCGGACCACAACAGTTTTATTATTGTATCAACTATAATATTAAAATATGAAGATCCCAACATGGATTCTCATATAATGCAATTTTTGATAAAACTAATCCTCAAAATCTAATTAAATGTCACAATTAACCCCACAATTTTTAATTTTGACAATGAAATCATCAATAAAAATTAAATTTTTGGGATCAATTGTACCACTTCAAGAATTTGATTTATCAAATATTATAAATATATACCAAATTTGTAAACTTGAGTAAACACATTAAACATCATATTTGTACGGTTGATCTCAAATGATTTTAATAAAACAAAATTATGTTACAAAAAAAACACAGTAAACTTCAAGAATTTGTTTTAACAAAATTAAGATACTTTAAGATTAGAATTACAACAATAACGAAACTACGAGAACAAAAATTACCAAATCATTGAAAATACGTGACATGCTCATAAATTAATATAACTAACAATAATTTATCCTTTAATAAAGTATCTCATTACATCTAATTTAGATTTTTTTCGATATAATAATGCAAATAATATTACGGGACACATCCGATACATACAAAACATCACATTCGCAAAACCGATACATCATAAATATACCAAATACGTACTAGATTTGCATAAAATTGATTGCTAGTAAGCGTACCAGAATCACTCAAATGCATTTTGTGCTTCAATTATGCTGTGATGACTGCATTGAAACAAAAACATCAACTTGTTACCAAACAATGCAGGAACATGAGAAGGTAGAAATTCAAGATTCAATTGATCGAAAAAATGTCTATGTAGTTCAATCCATAAGAGAAGTGAATCCCGTTGAAAAAACTAAACCAAACCAATTATTCATGATATCACACGCCTTATATGTTGCAATAATGAAATTGTCTCACATCAAAAATTGAATGTGCCCGTGAATTGGTTTATAAGAGAGAATGTAGACCATAGTAAATGATTTGCTCGAGTCTTTTACGATATGGTCTCCTCTCTCGTATACATTATATCCGAGCACACTCCCCACGTAAATTGATCCAAATCAAGAAATTTAACATTATAAACTAGAATGGGACAATATTTCAACTGAGAATGCAAGCTCACAAGTCATCTTTGCTGATGCGGTAGTATTTTTCGGCATGTTGTTTTCGTCCAATAAGTTGTGCGAATCGTTCGTCGTGAGTGATGACGATAAGCTGAAAATTCTCTTGACCTTTTCGATCCTCCATTATTCTGAAGATACCATAGAATTAGCAGAGCAGTTAAAATTACAGAGTTGATTTCTTATTTACACCTGAGTAGAGCTGCGGCAAGGCTCTCGGAATTAGAAGCATCCAAGTTTGTGGTTGGTTCATCAAGTGCTAAGATTCCACAGTTGAGGCAAAATGTTTCAGCCAAAGCTAATCTTATTATAAGAGATGCAAGCACCTGCAAACAAATTCGCAAAGAACGAGATTGCGCATCATCAAAATATACAACGAATTGCATGGGAATCGATACGAATTAGAATCAAGTTATGAATGATATTTCTTGCCTTTTGACCAGCACTGCATCTTCCTCGCATTTCTAGTTCGGCGTCACCGGTTTGCATTAAGACCTGGTAGCATAACAATATAGCAGTTGATTTAGCACAAATACACAAAGAGATAGAGGTTTTTAAACCGCTATTCATAACTTAAAAACTACGAGACAGCAAACGCAAGAAATGACTTTAACAGCATAGTTCTTCTTTCGCATCGGGGAGGAAGAAGAATAACCACTTGCAAAAAAACTAATGTTCGTCGACGGGAAGAATAGAAATAATTGAAAGGCAGCTAAGGGTAAAATCTACAAGAAAAATCTAAGTCAATATGGGAATAAATGTTATAAGAAAGTAAAGTCTATCCATCTCAGAATGATTATTTATTAGCAGCTTATTTGTAAGAGACGTCTTTTACCTTGTAGCTATAGGATCGAGTACCAGCAGCTTCAGAATCTGAATGAATGAGTATATAATCAATATCTTGTCCTCTATATGTCTGCTGCCATAGTTCCCGTATTATTTTATTTATCTCCTCCATTTTCATTGTATGGAAACGCATGAGAGCTCTGAAAAATACAAGATAGATGATGGAATTATCAATACATGAAACAGAAGGATAATGAAACATTCGTACATAAACGACATAGAATAAAATTTAATTAATCACATATCCAAACATTCTAAAAAATGTCAGCAGGTAGCCATGGTTGTGAAATTACAGTGATGTAAACTCTGTGTGGAACTCACATCTAAATACAAATGACGAAAAAGAGAGCAAATTATGTCGTAAACATGTAAGTAAAGAGCATTAAACTGAACAATGAACAACTCACTTGTCAAGAGCTTTATAATACTTGTCCAGATCTTTGTTTGCCATCTCCGTTGTCTGTCAGTGATCAAAAGCATTCGAATTAATCTAGACCCAACAAGTTCTGCTTTTTATAGAGCTCTGTTATTCTCTAAATTATGCATTCTTGTTTGGATTAGTGAAAACTAGAGTCGCAGATCACCTTTAATTGAATTAAAGGGTCAAAATAGCGTTTGTCGATGTCTTTGTATTGCGTTTGCTTAAGATCAACTCTGTTCCTGTCAATGTTGCTCTTGTATACAGACAGCGTCCCACGAAACCTATTCAGCTGCAAGAAGGATCTTCATAAGTGACGAACAAAAACATAAGGATCTTCAAAAGTTCCAAAAAATCACAGGATTCAAACTTAGCACCAAGGGATGGCCATTCATTTAAGCATTCTTGACGAGTATATGACTCTTGCTCATATCTAAATTAATTATGAAATAAATAACCAAAAATCTTTCAAAATATAAGATAAAAGTAACACAGATAAAAGATGTAGTCAAACCTCTGTCAAGAGATTCTCTCTTTCTTGGGAAAATTTTTGAAGCAAGGTTTCAAATTTGGAAACACCGCCAATCTTAAGGGCTTCGTTCTCAAGTGATTCAACTTCCTGTGTCAGCTCATCAACTTTAGCCTTCAGGTTCCTGTATTCCAAGTTCTCCTCTATATTGCGGCGTATTTCTGCTTGATTCCGACTAAGATCTCTACTCTTTTCTAGTTCTGCTAATAACTCACTCATTCTTGTTTCACAGCTTTTCTGCTCAGCCTCTGTCTGAGCTTGTTTCTCTTGTAGTGCTTTCAATTTTCCCTTTTGATTCAATTTTTCATATCTGGAAAAAACATCCAGTTAGGATATCAATGGAAAAAATATCGAATGGTCGATCCTGCTGTAAAAGCGTACTCATTGATTGTAGAAAACTTGTTAAGCAGCGTATCAACTTCCTGTTGGAATTTCCTAAAAGTGTCTGCCTGCACCTCGTACTCTTCAATAAAACTAACCTCCAAAGATTTGTATTCATCAAATAGCTGCACTTTTTGCCTTGCTAAAGGAACAACAGCCTCCACGAGATGCTGAGATTGTGAGAAACGATGAGACTAATAGCATAGAATTGAAATGAATAGAAAACACATTTATGCGAATTCCATCGCTTGGAAAAGTTACTCCACAAGAAACTATTGTACAAATGATAATACCAAAAAAGGAAAAACACATCTTGATGCATTGAATTCTCTACAAATCAATTACCTTCAACTCAAGCTCCATATGGTTCTTCTCTTCAGCTAAACGGTCCAATTCCTCTTCAACGCTTCGAATGTTTGACAAAGTGTGAGAAACTTTGATCTTTTCTTCTCTCAGACTATTCCATCTTAATTGTAGAGCTGACAAATCCTTTTCGATGGCCATTTGATCTTGCCTTAACTTGTCAACTTCATCATGCAAGTTACCCCTGAAGATCAATCCGACCAAATAGACAGGAGAGGAAAAAAACATTTTTGAGATAAAAATTTGATCAAAGGAAGTGCAAAATTTTCAATTAATAATAAAAAATGGAAATAAAATCAAAGAATGTCATGGGAAAATAAGGGACACTATCAAGAGAGAGATAAGGAACATGGATAACCTCTTTCTTTCCAACATTTTCAGTTCTGATAGAATATCTTCAAGAGACTTAACACCTTGAGCTTGAAGATCAAGTTTGCCTTCTAAATCATCCACTTGCCTTTGCAAAATCTGCATCTCATGTAACAATCTATCCGCCATTTCTACCGGCTGTATCAATGCATCCACAGAATCCTTCTCAGCTTTAATTTGGGCAAATACACCCAGCACCTGCAAGCAAAATACAGCTAGATTTATGAAGACCAGAGGATTTTTCTAGAATTGCTCTTAGATAGCCTGGAAAAATAGAAGAAAAAATCTCTTCAATTTGCAAAGTAGCATGCAGGGTGGTGATTATGCCAACGAAACAAGTTAACCTAACAAGGAGTTATGAAATATGCCACAGCAGATAATTACATCATCAAGAGCTTGATTCTTCTGATCCAATTCTTCATTTAGTTCACTTAGCTTTGCTTTTGCCAAAGGAATTGATTCCTGTCCTATTTTGACATACTCCTCATATGTAATTCTTAGCTTCTCCAATTGTTGAAAATTAAAATCAGAATTCGAAGATTCTACGGCCAATACATTCATTTGCTCAGCAGAGCTTGTTGATTTCACCCTTTGCTGCATGATGAAAATTTAGGAGATGCTCCAGGTGGATATAGAAAATCAAATTAGAAAAACGAAAATAAAAGCATAAGAAAGTACCTTTTTAACAAATTCATCTTCCTCACTTGTTGAAAAGGGTCTCTCACAGCAAGGGCAGATATGATGAGCACGCGCAACTCTTTCAAAGGGATCAAACATTTGTCTCATTCCATCGGCAATATTATATTTACTGAAAGGCCGAGATAAAAGTAAGCACATGGAAACTTGAGAGGGAGAAGAATGAACAATTTAGTCATGAGACCTTTTCTGGATATCTCTTTTTTCTTTGGCGACCTCTAGGATCTTAAGATAAGAGTCAATAGCACCAGACTGTGGATTCAATGATTGAAGTTTAGACTCAACAAATCTCCTTCTTGCTACATCAATAAAAGGAATAGGGTTGTTCTATGCATCTTTATATAAAGAGATTCAAATAGATTCAAAGAAAGAATCATAAATGAAAAATATGAATTACAAGGCACTCCTAGTTGCTGACACCTACTTCAAGAGCAAATTAAAAATTATCTTACATTCTAGATCTTTCTGGAATTTGGCCAAATTACTGCTGATTTCTTGAGATTTCACCTTAAGCATTGTCACCTCGTTCCTTGCTTCATCAGCCTTTTTATCAATGTCATCATACTCTTTCTGAACATAGCTGTTAAGAGAAAACGCATATAAAGAAAATTTAGAATTAGATGAGCATACATGTGCATATAACAATATGCACATGTAAGATAAGTTATTTCGTAATGTACATAAGAAAAGTAACGGGAGATAAACAAAGATATATCTATGCAAAAAGTTACCTTTGAGCCTGAAAAACTTCATTCTTCAAATCTTTGTCAGGTGGAACCCTTCCCTTCATTAACATTCGTATTCTCTCCTTGAATTCATCAAGTCTGGTAAATATTTTACATAATTTGTTTCAGAATAAACAACTTGCACATAATTCAAGATTATAAAAAATGATCGTATTGTCACTTGCATTCTTCTATGTTTCTTTCTGTGGTTTTCCAATTCAGCTTTCTTAACTGAAAGTAAAACTCTGTCATGAGAATCAGCATTCATCAAATCCCTTTCCTGACTAAGAGACTGAATTTCTTGTTCCAAACAGAATATTTCACGTTGTTTTTGTCGTATTTTAATATCAAATTCTCGATCAGCAAGTTGATTGGTTCTTCTCTCAACTTCTGTTTGCTGCATTTGTGTAATGAAAAAATTAGAAAGATGACAAGAGCTATTCGTTTAAAATATAAGAATATTTTACCAAGTTCTTTTCTCTCTCCTCAAGCATAGTGACATCAGTTGAAGAAATTTGAATTTCAAGTGAATCACGTTCTGCTTCTTTCTCTTGACAGCGTTTCAAGATAGCAGTCTGAAAGGAACATGAAAAAATATATATTATGAAACAAAAGAATAGACCAAACAGTAGCAGAAGCTACAAGATGAACCTTCATATCTTCTTTAGACTCCTTATGAGCTTCGAGTTCTTTGCATCGGTTATTTGCATCAATGTATTGGTCAAACTTTACTTTAAGATTGGCTTCATTTGATTTCTGAGAAAACGAAAAACAGCATTCCATCATCAGCAGCATGGAAAAACATCTGCAAATAAATCAGACTCAAAAAAGGAAAGCTTCTCAGATAAACATGCTCAGACAGAGTACCAATGTACCACAAAAAAAACTGATCCAATAAATTAGATACTCATGTAGATGGCTTCAAATTAAGCCGAATGCAAAAAATTTCAGTGAAATCCAATTTAGTTAGGCAACATTAAGTGAGTATATAACCTGAGGCCAGATTTCGAACCATTGGTGAAGCATGATCAATAAGGGAAAAATCATGTCACACACACATTATTCTTCAAACAGAAGTTTATAGTGACAGACAACCATAGAATAGCACCTTCTTATCTTGCAACTCTTTGCTGAGATCCTTCAATTTCGATTGAATTCGATCAGCAAGGTCCATAGCAACCTCATCACTGAAGGAGTCACTTGTAAGCGAACCCAAATTGCGCATTCTAAATAGGTTTTTAATATCTGAATTTCTCTCATTCTTTAAGGATGTATGCGCCTGATCATGCAAAAGTGTTAAGATGAAGAACATATAAAAATTGAAGGCTTGTCTTCAAAAGCAAAAAATAAAAATTACTTCTTCAGCAGCTTGATACTTGGCAATCTCCTTTATATTCCTACCAATCAAATCGCCGAGAACTCGGGATTTATCTTCTATATCTGCCTTTTCTCTCAACAGCCTACTAATTTTAGATTCCAAAATTGCTATCCGTTCATCAAACTTGCATTTCCACTCATTCAATTCTTCATCAGTATCTGTGAAGAATATTAGAATGAGTGAACATGTGTACATATAATCAAGAGTCAGAGATGCAAACCATCAAAGAAAAAAAAATATAAAGAAATATCCATAAAACCTTCATTTTCCTCTGCAAGTGCTGCATAACGTTTCTGAAGCTCCTCAAACTTTGATTTTCTTTCTCCGGACTTTGTGGCTATCCGCCCTTCTATTTTTCGCAGGTCTTTCAACACTGATTCGGTATCATTGATCTCCTTATCAATATTCTGAACTTTTGTTTCAAGCTCCCGAATTTGACAATATAATGTTTCTGTTTTCCCTTCATCGAGAGAAATGCTTTCCCGAAGCTGGATGTGAACAACATTTATTTTCAAGAAGTTATGGCGAAAAATATTTAGAAACTATATTTAGATATCATGGAACATATGGTGAAAAAATAAATTTACTGTGTAAATTAATAAAAATGGTTACAATAAGCTGAATGATGTCCGGTAGTACAAAAAGAAAAAAATAAAGAATATAATTTTATTTTTTTGAACTGGAATGATATTTGAATAAGGTATTCTTAAGGTACAAAAAGAAAAACACGTGATTGTACAATATTTATACAACATCATTTTCCTATTTTCCTAAACCCATATCGTTCATATAATAACAATACAATGATATTTTTTATAAATATACAAATGAAAGCAATAAAGCATGGGGAAATTGCAGTATGGTATCATAATTTTTAAAAAAGAACAATCTGTTTCTGCAGCATAATCTTCGAAATTATGATGTAAAGCCTACCATAGGAAGATGACACAAATACCTTTGCCAAACAAGTTCTTAATGAAAATTAAATGTCAATCGGCTGAAATTTTACTCTTTACTGACTACCTCGAAAGAGAGAGCACCCTTAGATGATTTTGGCATGGCCAAAAACACCTCTCAAGGCCAAAATGTCATGCCTAACTTGTGCATTTTCAAATAAAAGATAGAGGGAACTCCAAAAAGTACACTAAAATGCACTATTGAGAGAGAAGTGTGAGAATAGGCATTGATGAACCGACTATAAATGATAGCAGTGCAACATTATGGTGAACAGACCAACTAGATTCAACTACACAATGATGAAAGTGATGATGATATTGAAAAAGCTCCACACTAAGATTCACTGTGAAAAATATCCTAGGATAGACATTTGGCAGCTCCATTTGATGAAAAAAATAATCATGAAGTCCATTTCTATTGAAGAGCAAATTCAAGAAACATAATTCAAAACAAATTAAGTTTCTCAGGTACATTAATATTTCGTAAAATACTATTAAAGCTTCTGATAAAACCTTAAAAGAAGCATCCTTCAATGTCTGCAGGTGCTCCAATTTCAGCTTGTAGGTCTTTATCTCCTGTGTCTGATCCTTATGAAGCTTTTTGATAACCTCCAATGCCTTAGTGTACCTTAAGCAATCAGTGTTAACATATTATCTGTAAGAAACTATGAAATCACATGAGCAAAGACACTGTAGATAGCAAGTAGACCATGCAAAAACACAATAAAAAAGAGGGTAAAAAAGAAATCTTGATTTCCTTTTATTCGATTTTTCCCATCTATTTGGACATCTTTGAACACCAAAACCAAGAAATAAGTTTTTAAAATCGATGCAAGATAATGATTCTCAGTCTACATGTTACTTGGGCAATTTCGGAAAACGTATTAGAGTCTAAAAATGTGACTGATACCAAATATTTTTTAAATTCTAGTCCATGGAATGAAAATATACTCTTCAATTTTGAAACAGCACTATCCCACTGATTCAAAATACACTTAAAATTCATGATGAGGGTCCATACCTTTTTTTGAACGGAACTATGAAATTTTATAACGGGAATAACAAACCGTTATTCCCCACTTCGGGAAAAATTACAGAGGAATGTACTAGGATGATGCATTCAATATCGCCTCATGAGGGTCCATACCTAGTTGCAGAAAAAATGTCATCAAACTTCTTCTTCAAAGTCGATGGATCTTGCAATGGCCAGTTTGCTTCATCTTGGTGAACAAATATAACATTTTCCAAGACAGCTTTAGAAACCCCCATCAAGGAAGGAATTTCTCGGTCCATGTCAGCACACCGATAGCTTAGGCAGACCTTCTGTTATATATATACATATATAGAGCAGAAATAATATAGTGTTATTAGATACATCCCTTGGGTATGACAAGTGATACACATAGCAGAATATTCAAACTCATTTGAAACAAAGATTTATTTTGTAACAAAAAGTTACCCGTTACACAAGTTCATAATTTCCTTTATGGGGATTGTATCCACTCATACAACTACAATCTATCTATTTTTATACCGCATTTAATCAGATAAAATGTATACAATCGTCATCCCCATCACATGCACACAATTGCAATATTAAATAAGCATGGATGCAATGTTTTTCAAATGAATTTAGATGAAACAAACAACATAGATTTGGGGGGGATATGAGACAGCAACAAAGAGCGGCTATATTTAACCACATCACCTATCTTTGCAATAATCATAATTACCTCTCCAGTTTCGGGATTTAAAGTCTGAAGAACAGATTCTAACGACTTGTACTCCGTCTTAGAAGCCTTTTGAGTAAGCTGGAATGACCTAATGCAAACGACATCCTTCTTCGCAGCTGTTTTGAACCTCAACTTGATCTGCCCCTTGGTCTCTGTCTCTCCTGCAACCTAAATCCACCATCATAAAAAGTTCCAATTAGCAAAAGACCACAATATGATTACAAATACATAGCAACAGTAGCGCAAAGAACCTTAGGATCATGAATAAAGCTGTGACCAGATCGCACATTCGGTGGTAGTTCACCTGTGCATGCAACTTTCAGACACTCAATTACGGTCTACAAATATAGAAACAAATATCAGATTAATATAATGATTTCCAGCATATTTCGTCAAATGAAGCTGCGGTTGTGATAAAAAAACAATAAAAAATCTACCTACAAAAGAATGAAATATGAACAACAGAGAACAGCTGCCGTTTTTAACTTACTCAATGCTTAAAACAAGAGGACGAATATGAAAAACCAGTCAATTCATAAAAGTAAATAAAAAGCCATCCAGTAAAGCTTCAATGAATACCGACGTAACCAAAACAGACTTTTCAATTCACAATAAAATATGTGCATAAACGTAAAAATCTCACAGGCAACTCATTACAAGTGGGAGAAAATCAAACAACGTCAAAATTCATGAGTAAGCTTCTATTACAAACGATTAAAAAACAGTTAAAAAGAAACGAAACGAAAATGGAAACACAAATGATGGGTAGTTTTACCGTTTTCCCGGCGCCGTTGGGGCCAACGATCAGAGTCAAGGGTCGGAAGAAAGTGATAACGTTTTTATTTTCCGGGTCGAAACTCCGGATACCCTTTATCAACATCTTGTCGACAGTGCTCATCTTTCATCAAAATCGAAATACTTCTGGACTTGATTTCTCAATGATACAAGAAACTATAAACTCAAACCCCACGACTTTTACTTGACTGGAAAGAATAGAAGGAAACAGGTGTAAGCAGGAGAACCCTCTTCAACGATAGGGCTCAACGGGAATCCTTCCCGCCCTTCACTTCATCTGGAGTAAGCAATCTTTTTATACACGTTCGGAATTAAATACCTGTCCGGATGGATATCAGCCATACAAGGGACGGTATACAGTTGTATATTAAATTTTATTTTATTTTATTTTTTAAAAAATTAATATTTAATTAGTTTTTTAATATCAAACTCGAAAAAACCTGGAAATCGACCATAATACCCGGTACCAGACGGTATAAAGAAAAATACCAATACCGAGCAAAATTTGACGTATCGAACGATATACCGTTAAGTATGAAAACACAGCGAGTAACTCATTTTTTCCCTAAGTTTATTATTTTAAAATTTAAATTCTTATCATTTAAAAGACGGAACCTCCATCAAAATATTTATATATTTCAATATTGTAAAAAATAAAAATTCCATTAAAAATTGGTGATAAACAAGACTTAATATTAAATATAAATATTTTATTTATAAAAAAACATGAATAGTAACATGTTTTACAAAAAAACGTTTTAGAGAATATTGACATTTTTCAACAATTTGATCTCATAATATTATTTTATTTGTAGAGAATTCCAATTTATTAAATAATCCATTAAATATTTTCATAATATTATGTTATTTTTTAGAGAACTCCAATTTATTAAATAATTCATTAAATGTTTATTTTGAACGATTTTCTTTTCTATAAACGTATCTAAATAGAAGTTATCACTCAATGACTCCTTTTAGTGATATAACTATCTAATTAATATTTTATCATCACTACCAAATAACATTAAAATGTGCGTCGGGTGCAAAATAGAACACAACATTACTATTCTATTTTGTTCGAAATCATGTAACATTCGACTATAAATACACCCGAAATCCAGTAAAACAAATGTGTACAAGTAATGCACAACAAAATGTAACTTACCTTAGACATTGAGAAGACACTCATTATATGTTGCAGCGATCATAGCCAGAGAACCACGAAGGAGGCGGCTCGTCTTCCACACCATAAGATGGTGCAAATTCTTCTTGCCAATCAGCAACCTTACTTTCTTCATGCTTGTGATGAGTTTCCATCAAACTTTTCAGTTTTTCGACCTCTCTGTAGGCGTCTTCAGTCTCTTGTTCAGCTACCCTTGCTCGTTTCTGTATGAACACAAAGGGAAAGGTAATAAAAGATGAGATCAAAAGGGGAATTACAGAAATTCGTAGAAGAGTCGCTAAGCACAATCTATATGAGTGACGGATCACACATTAAAACACTTGACGAATCAATTTAAGTATAATCCACCCATCTTATATGTTGTACTTTTTGTATTTCAAGAGGAATTAGATGAGTTATTCACCTTTTCGGTTGCCAAAGCTTCTTCAGCTTGTTTAAGTCGCACGAGTAACTCATTTGCAGCTTCGACAGCTTCAGCAGTGTCACGAAGCTGTTCCTGAAGTCCTTTATTTTCATCTCTAAAGTAACGTCTCTCCTTTTCTCTTCCAGCTTTGAGGGCAGATATTTCAGCAGCAAGTGAATTGATGAATTTTGATGCAACACCTCTTACTCCTGCCTTAGCTGCTGCTTTCTTTACATCATCGATTCCGTCTCGAATCTTTCTATGCCTAGCGAGTAGTTGAATATGTTTCTCTTCTAAATCTGCATATTGTTCAAGCATTCGTGCATGACCTTCCATTGCCATTGTCATTGCAACTTTAAGCTCCTCACAACAATTCTTCTCAATATCCAACTCTCTCTTTTGTCTTTGTGCAATACATTGACTTGATTCGAGTTCTTTTCGAAGTTCTTCTACTAGGGAAATCCATTTACTCTCCACTTCAGTCCATTGGATTCGTTCTTGCTGAAGTCTCTGATCTGTACTCGAAATTAAATCAGGGGTAACGGAGAAAGGAATGTTACCTTGCTCACACGAAGAAGTAAGTTGAAGAATAGGAGCTTCTCTTTTACATATCTTAGCTGACATATCAAGATAATTCTGAAGCTGATTTCTCAAATCTTGTATTTCTTCGAGCAAAACATCTCTCTCGCCGAAGTCAAAGAAATTTTGATACTTCTCAATTTCATCTTGAGCTCTTTTCAACTCAATCTTTGTTCTAGTTAAGTCAGGATGGTTATCATATTTTTCAAGAAGAATCTGCAAATATAGGATGATGATCTTTAGAAAACTCCAGGGGGATATTTAAATCCTTCAATGTTCTGTGTGATACCTTGTGTTCATGAGCAAGAGCTAACATTTCATCAGTCATGAAAACTTCAGTTGGTAATATTCCATCAATAAGGGTCTCAAGGCGAGCAATTTTGTCATCCCGAGTTTGGCGAATTATTTCATTGCACTCTCTCTCGTGCTTGTATTGTTGGACCTGAATTCAAATAGCCAACAATGATAATGGCATGGCTTCGTAGTATGTAGACTTAAATTTTGGTTTTTTTCAGATTCATACCAAACGATTAAGTTGCATGATCTCTGAATTTTGTTTGGAGCAAAGCTCTTCGAGTGCCATCTCTCTCCGAATGGCTCCAGCCAAGACCTTTTCTACTGCCTGAAAGATAAAATATAGGACTCAGAATAAGGGACATTGCATAAAATGATTGTCCCGGAAGCCGGATACATACTTTGGGAACTTGGTTCTTCCATCTCTCATCCAATGCTGATTCATCGACGAGTGCTAGAACCGTACTTGGGCAATCATGACCATTGTCATCTTTGACCTCATTATGGGACTTTTCAGTTTCAGTGTTGCACTTACAGCATGGAGATCCTGTTGCATCCTCATCGATTGATTCATGATCATGAAAAGCAACTTGAACACCCACATCAACTTTGGCAACTGGAATAATTGCTTTGACGAATCCAAATGCCGATCTCCTTGTAGAAGTATTCAGGCGCTGACCCTGAATAATCTCAAGACCACGTTGAAGTGTAGCAGCCAATTGGTCATTCGAGTCAAAACAAGATTTTGAATCAGCAAGTGGCTTAAAAAATGCAGATTGAGAATGCTTTGCCAGGGAGATATTTTTATCTGGAACACTCTGAGATGGGGTCGTTGTCGATGAAGTTCTAGGACTTTTTCTACTGCTTAACCTTGGTGAAATACTTGGAGCAGGAGAAGTCAGGAGAGGAGACAAACTAATTGGAACCATTTCTAAATTAGCAATCGTTGTTGCATCATCACAGTCCTCGGGCAAAGCTATATCTGCAGATAGATATATAGAGACATTGTTCATTAGATTTCATAGATAATTCCTCATTGGAATTCTGTAAAAATTTGTAAAGAATTTCAGCGTAGTCATACTTTAAACGCAAATGCTCTTGTTAAGAACAATACCTGTCTTCCCTTTAAGAGATGATGCATGTTGATCAATCATTTCACAACCATTTCTACTGCCTATTTCAGATGCTTCATCACTCATATTAGCATCTGCATCTTCATGACCCTGTTCTGGTGAACGTGCACATGTTTCTTCGTGGATTGAAGATGCCAACTTATTGTTATCAACAATTTCCATTTCTTCATCAGTATCATCGTCAACACGAGGCAGTACAACTGGTCTGTTGAGGCTGAACCTCAGCAGATTCAAGCTTCTCCTTGCACTCCATCCATTTGTAATAGCTCCATTTTGGTCATTTTGATTATTGTTGGACTTCATTCTTTGTAGTTCATCCTTCAGCTGCCGAATGACTTCCCTTAAAACATTTACATCATCCTGAAACTCCTCATTTATTATAGCTCTGTTCTGTATTGATTTAGCACGTTGAGCAAATCTTAAAGTACTAAGTGTCTCACTCTTACAGCTGCAAAAACAAAAGCTCATCAGAAACAAACTATGAAAACATATGACAGAAAAAAACATGTGCTATACTCCATGATACTTAAAAGTATTTATCTGCTATAAATATGAAAAATATGTTTATAATTTGAAGTGGTGCCAATTAGTAAATGTCTCTCCGAAACAGACATCACCTTTGACATGGTGAAATTGCACAAATCATTGCTAACTTAGCGTTACCACCTAGAGATTCCTGTAACAAAAATGTTAACTTTGAATCTCTATATGGAATATGCCTTTGTTTTCCCTGTGAAACTTCAGCCAGGATGTTGATCAAGTTCCTTCAAACAAAATAAAATATGACTAGTCATAGATGGACATAGAATATCACTAAAAGTACCAAGGGGGTGAAAAACCTCAAAGTATTGCACATGGAAATTGAAAAGTAATCTTACCCTAGTTGTGAAAGAGAACGGTTGATATTTCCTGCTTCCTTCAAGCGTTCTCCAACTGCGCCGGTTTGCTTTTGCCTCTCTGATCCCGCAAGGTCAACAAAATTTATTTTACTTTTCTTTATTTTCATTATACCATCAGTTGGACTCTGCTTAATGATAAAATGGCAATAAATGAGTTAATTGTGTTTTTGAAATGGAAAATTAAAGAAACATTTAGCTTAGAATTCTCACCTTGATGCGCAATTCAACTACACAAGTGAATACACTATGGGAACGTGAACTCTCAGCATTTATGAATGTTGCATTAGTCCTCCGGTTAGATAACCCCTGCAAAAAAATGTAGAAAGAGTTTCTGAAATTCACAACAAATCTAGTTAAGAAATACAATGTATATGAGTTTTGAGAAGGTCGAAATTCACAGCAAATCTAGTTAAGAAATACAATGGTATACATCACCTTTCACTATAATTAGAAAGATATGCTTTAGATGTGATCATATAGAGAATATGTTTTAAATTCTAACATACAAGATGCTAGGACAAAGCATGAAAAGTTCAGAAAAAGGGCACACCTTCACTAGAAGTTGTGAGACATCTTTCATGGAAGATACACACTCCTTTGTTAAATTTTCAACATAAACACCAGTTCTGACATCTTCTCTTATCTGTGTAGGAAAATATAAATGCTAGGGATATGTGATTTTGGTAAAATAGATATTTTAAAATTATCAAAGTAGTAAACACCGTTTCTACCTGAAGGTTCTTCTGTCTCGGATCTAATAAATCAGTTATCTGCTCATTGTATATCTGTAAATGAAAATATCATAGCATTTTCTGCTGAATCAAGAAACAAAAAAGTCATATCCAAGAACAAAAGGATCAAACTTTTTACCTCAAGAAAAGAGCAATGGCACATATACATCAATTGTCTGTCAGCATTCTTAGCCTGTTCCTGTGGATGAAGGTTAAAAGCCACATAAATACCAAAGTAACAACAAGGTTACTAAAAATTACGCTCAGAACTAATAATAAAAAAACCTCTTCAATGCGCTCAAATAATCGCTGAAATACACGAGGAGCTAGGCCTTGCTGATCTTCATCCAGCATGGAATTGGATGCACCCCAAATGGTGTACGTCTTCCCACTCCCAGTCTAATCAACAATAACTTGCATTATTAGTATGCACGTATTAATAAATCTACACATATTACTGTGAATTCATCATAAAATAGAGTACCTGCCCATATGCAAATACGGAGCTGTTAAACCCTGACAAGCAATTTTCAACTAGAGGTGCTCCAACATGCTGGAATATGTCAATCTACACATAAAGAAAGCTGGAGTTTATACACATAGTCACTCTCTCGAATCAATCATCCAAAACTAGACATAAGTAAGAAACTTCTTGCCTGTTTTGACTGCACATCAGCAACAGAATCAAACGTAAATGCTTGTCCTGATATTGTTAGGGAATCTTCAGTAATTTTCTGTATTACATTCTCTCCATCTTCTTCATCTCCATTTAGCGGTCTTATACGTACCACTACCTAGTTAACAAAGTCAGGCCACTTTAAAAACTTGGATAAAATTCACATAACAAAGGCATGCTCAAACCAAGTGGCCAATTATCAAATTCTTTTTCCTCTTTATTTCAATCAATATCAGCAGATTCATTTCAAACATTAAATATAATGGAACACGTCTGGTAATTACTTCTAGTGATTATTGGCGTTAAAAAATAACATTAAAACATTGAAAATACAAATTTCAAACAACTGGGGAAGTAAATACTATATCTGTACAGCTCATTTTTTTATCTGTAATTTTTTCAAGTCAAGATTTCGCACATAAGAATATGAGTTTTCATCGACAATAATATTCAAGAAACCTGCACGTTGAGTAACAAAGCAATAGGTTACCTTCACTCCCGAATCTGAGGAATTTGTAGCCAGAACACAATTATCAAACGCTCCAGCCTCCGCACTAAGCTTGCGCTTGAGAGGAGGGCGAGGAGGAAGCGGACTCTTAATATTAGGAGAGTTCGGATCTGGAACTGCCTGTGGTGGCGCATTTTCTTTACTCGGTCTGGTCCTCTGGTTGTTAGGTTTAGATTTTGGAGACGCATACACTGCAGTCGGATCTCGATTCTCCTCGAGGATCGAATTTCTCGACGCGAAGCTCTTCATTGCAGATAATCGATCTGGCTGAGGAGACAAAAGCCCAAGAATTGGGGCACTTCACTAGAAGTCTAGAAAGAGAATTGCGCTAGGGGGACCGGTAGGGAATTAGCCGTTGCGTGGGAGGCAAACCCGATTTCAAATCATGAAGTAATATTTTTTCCATTATTATTTTTATATCTTTTAAATTTTGAATTTGTAGTAAACCCTTGTACGGTCTCCATGTGCGCCTTCAGTAAAAGTTTTCCCATGTTTATATGTATACATCAAATACAGCCCAATATCGATATTGTCTGGAATCGGGTATTCAGATCGATTTTCATGTTTTTTTTATTCGACTATAAAAAGTTAATTAAATGTTATTTTTTTAAAAAAAATAATATAAAATTTGGTATCGTCGGTATACCGACCGTTCGGTCATATCGATCTAGATCGCTACAAATTCCATAAATATTTTAATTGATTATGATTCGACAATATTTTAATAACTAGGTAAATTTTAATGGAATTGTGTCTAAATTTTAATGGTAATTCATGTGATAACACTATATAGATTTTCACACTCTGATATTTGTGTAATAATTTAAACTGAATTTTCATTATTTGAAATTTAATTATCTAAAAATATTGGATATTTAAAAAAAACAATTTACTTATTTAAAAATAAATTATTAAATAAAATATTAATTCATATACATCAATACAAATATCATGTAACTCTAACCAAACTCTCAACATAAAAATGAATACATTCATCCCACAAACAATCAAATTCTTTGATCTGATTAAACGACTCGTCTTTTGAACAATAAATCATAATTCTTTCACACCACCAGAATAATAAATCACCATTCTCACAAATATATATCGGAACAATCTTTCCAAAATAATTCTTCAGGTTGTCATTACAACGAATTTCCAATCGTCTTTCCCACACTCCATCTTGTTTTAAAATCCAAAGGTTAGCTGTTTCTCGGGATTCTTTATAACTTAGAACACATAAAAATTCATTCGTAGCACTAATCTCAGACCAAATACACCCTTCTTCTGGAAACTCAATCGTTTCAAATATTTCATTCGTTAAATCATATGCAATTATGATCGAACGAGGAATAAGCCACTCATTTGATGGTTCAGATTCACCGAACCAATATAACTTGCCTCGAAAAAATTTTCCCATAATACTAGATGGACCGGGATAAACCGGAAATATTATATTCTTCCAAGAAACAAGCTTTGAACTATAAACTTGAATACTTCTATTATATGTGTTTTTTTCAATCAACACAACTTTATAATCCATGTTAGCTTCGTCATAACCAAATCCATAATTTGACGTATTAAATCGTTTATTTTCCCAATGATTTGGAGACAATAACGTGTAATCTCTCGTAGATGGATTCCATACACATATGTTATAGTAACCATATCTAAAACATACAATACCGTGGCACGAACCAATAATCCCGATTATCGGAGGATGATTTAAAGGTATGCATAATGTTAATTCATTTGATGGAAACTTAACATCTTCATAATTATAATCATAATCATAATCATAATCATAATGAGTTTGTTTACTTCTAGATAATAAAGAAACCAGAGAAAAATGCTTTACCGAGTTTGAATCAGGGTTTAGAATAAGAAGTTTCAATCGACTAATACAATTGATGTTATACTCGAGATTTGATTGGATGAAGCTATCGCTAGTGATTAACGAAGAATACAATTTTGAAAGAGTTTTAAATCTCAAGAGGGATTTTATCGGAGTTTTCGTAAGAATTTGAGGAACGAGATCTTCAGACAAATACATTCTCTTTGTTGTTCTATAAGAATGTAGAAACAAATAGAAAGATTTTTGTACCTTATATGGAATGAAATTAAGAATATTTCTATAAATCTAATATGATTCATTATATATGAAAATATATATTTCTGAATTATATCTTTTAAATAATAATAAGGTAATTATATTATGGTAATTAACTTAATTAATAATTATTTTAAAATATACACTTTTGGATCACATGGAATTCATTAAACTTAAATATAATCAAATATTGCACTTATGAATTTATGAATCTTGCAATATTCCTCCGGTTAGATAACCCCTGCAAAATATGTAGAAATATTCTCTGAATTTCGCAAAAAATCTAGTTAGAAATACAATGTTATAACTTATAAAGTATTTATTTTATTTTAATTAGGGTGTATATATATATAATAGAGAAAATTGCGTAATTGGTCCCTAATATTTAAAATAGTGTAAAGACGATGCTCTCAAAGTTTGTAAATTGCGTGAAAAGCCCTCGAAGTTTCAAAACCGTTCAAAAATGACCCTCGGGTGAATAGTATCGATTTTTGTCTTTTTTCGTATAAGTAGTTTTGATAATTTATGTGTTATTTTTAAAATTTTCAAAGCTTGGAGATATAGTCATAACATCTTTTCTAGGTTAATAAATCAAATATAAACTTTGGGGACATTTAAAATATCAACGAGTATAAGAGTCAAATATAAACGGTTTTGGAAGTTCGGGGGCCAACCACGCAATTCTTAAACTTTGAGGGCACGATGTTTACAATATTTAAAAGTTTAGGGGACAACCGCGTACATTATATCAACTCCGGAGGTTTCGTATGCAATTTACAAACTATAGAAGCACCGCATTTACACTATTATAAAGTTTAGGGGTCAATTACAAATGATAAATAATATTTACCACTATATACATATATATTGTATTAAGAAAATGACTTGTTTGATCTCTAAATTTTAGTTATTTTGGTAAATTTGGTTCCTAAACTTTAATTTGATATACATAGTCTTTATATTTTAAATCTTTTGGCAAAAATAATGTCTAAAGTTTAAACTTTGCAAATTTTTTTACTAGTCCATAAAATTTGGGGATCAATTTTATCACACAAGTTAAACTTTGATGATTAAATTTATCAAATTTTACAAAGTATAAAGACAAGTTTTGCAAAAAACTCAAAGTTTGCGAATTATTTTTACCTTTCAAAAATTTTGAGAACTAGATTTGGAAAAATAAAGAAATTTTGAAGACCAAATTTGTCAAATTATGTAAACTTTAAGATCTTAGATGACATTCACCCATATTATGCACACACACATATGTATAAGGTTTTTAATACGTAATATATATATGAGAAAAATGCGTAGATGACCCCTAATGTTTAAAATAGTGTAAAGGCGATACCCCCAAAGTTTGTAAATTGTGTGAGAAGCCCCCGAAGTTTCAAAACAGTTCGAAAATGACCATCGAGTGAATAGTAACAGTTTTCATCTTTTTTCGTATAAGTAGTTTTGATAATTTATGCGTTATTTTTAAAATTTTTAAAGTTTGGAGACATAGTCATAACATCTTTTCAAGGTTAATGAGTCAAATATAAACTATCCGACGATTAAAATATTAACGAGTATAAAGGTTAAATATAAACAGTTTCAGAAATTCAGGGATCCACCACACAATTTTCAAACTTTGAGGGAACGGTGTTTACAACATTTAAAAGTTTGGGAGCCAATCGCGCACATTATATCAATTTCGGGGGTTTTGTATGCAATTTACAAACATTAGAAGCACCGCCTTTACACTATTTTAAACATTGTGGGTTAATTACAAACACCACTTTTATATATATATATATATATATATAGAGTGTATACTAGTCATACCAATTGTATCTAGAGATGTCAATCATGGAAAATATGTCGGCAGAATCAAATCTAATGCAATAAAATTAATTAAAATCAAATGAAACAAAAACCTTATATTTTTTCGTAAAGTCAAAATAAAAAAAAAACAAAAATGGATAAATCAAAATTCAATCCAATCCAACTATTCTATTTAAAAATTAAATAAATAAAATTTATAATATATAATTTAAACAAAAATATAAAATAGTTATAAAAATATAATCAGTATATCTTTATATTTATTAGTATTCTTATTTATAAAATCAAAAAATTATGACAACTTTAAAAAGAATAATCGTATTCTCATTATCAATCTCATTTTCATTTTCATTTTCATTTTCATTTTCATTTTCATTTTCATTTTCATTTTCATTTGCTTTTTCATTCTACAAAAGCATAATCAAAAAGTTTTCCACACACCAAAATAAAAACGGGCTACATCCAAATTTAATATAATTTCATAGTTTTGACAATTTAGATTTTTAAAGTTTTACGATTGTGGTAATTTTAAATTCAAAAGTACGAAGAATGTCAAAATCAATTTCATATTTTCAAAATCTATTATATATGACATAATTGATTCTTAATTTTTTTTCAATTTTGACAAATGAGATTTTTTATTAAAATAAAATTTGGTAATTGATTTTGACACGTCAGGGATTTGATTTACCTAATTTTACAAACATGGAGGAACAAAGTAACTGAAACTTTAAATTTTGTATACTAAATATGTCGTTACAAAGTATGATGATCAAATTTATCAAAACTATGAAAAATTAAGGATTGAATACGTCATTTTCTCAATAAAAACAGTAAAAACACACACAATCAATTGATGCCAAGAGCATGAATGCTTCTTACAAGACAAGAAGCAGCCATATTACACTGTCTCCACTCAAATCTACTCTCTTTATGCCCTTCATATTCCTCCCAAAGCCATTCATCATTACCATCAAGTATTCTTACAATCTCCTTCATACTCGGTCTCATTTTCGGATCCGATAAAGTACAAGCCATTCCGAGTTTCACAACTCTTTCTAATTCCCTTTCATCGTACTCTCCTCCCAATCTCCAATCCACAACTTCCTTGTACCCACCCTTTCGTTCCTCTCGTTCACGTACTCGTTCGACTAACAACGGCTTACAATACCGAAAATCTACCGCTTTTTGTCCGGTTATTACCTCGAGCACAACTACCCCATAGCTGTAAACATCCCCCTTCGTGCTTGCTTCGCCTGTATCGTTGTATTCGGTTTATATGTATCCGAATATCCCACGAACCGATCTTCTTTTGTCGAGGACAACGTGAGGGTTTCCATGTTCGTTTCTTGTTAGAAACTCTGCTAATGCGAATGATCCTAGCCTCGGATTTCCTTCGTAGTCTAAGATTATCGCCGAGGAAGTTATGTTTCGATGGATTACTTGCCCATCCCATTCTTCGTGTAGGTAGCAAATAGGTGATGCAAGTGCTTTCACAATCTTGTACCTACTCAAGTTGTATAGAATACAATAACGATATTATAGTTGTCGAACCTGTTGAAATGGATAATTGTCTAACATCAAAAGTGGAAAGTTGTTTGGATTAGTTTATAACAATGTTTTCATACCGGTCTGGAATTACGTATCGATCCGGACCGGTATGAGCAGTACGACCGGTATACCGGCGGGTACCAAATTTTATTTTATTTTATATTTAAAAATAATAATATTTAATTAATTTTTTAGGATCAGACCCGAAAAAACCCGGAAATCGACCATAATAACCGGTACCGGGCGGTACGAAAAAATATACCGGTATCAAGCGAAATTTGATGTACCGGATGGTATACCGTCCGATATGAAAACACTGGTTTATAAGAGGCATTGTGGATTATAGTAAATGACTTGTTCAAGTCTTTTACGATCGGATCTCCTCCTCTTATACGCTATATCAATGGACACTCACTACGTAAATTAACTCGACTCTAGATATTTAACATGATATCGGAACGGCTTCATGAAAATCATGATTGACCTTGACGGGGTTAGTCCGACTTAATGAAATTGATCGGTTGATAATCCAACGATTTGAATTGTCAAATTCAACTTTTCATGTGGTTGAACTTGTGAGAGGTGTGTTGAAATAGTGATAATTGTCCCACGTCGAAAGTGGAAAATTATTTGGATTAGTTTATAAGATACATTGTGGACAATAATAAATGACTTACTCAAGTCTTTTACGGTGTAATCTCATCCTATTATACGCTATATCAGTGCACACTCTCTAGTTAAATTGACCAGACTCTAGAAATTTAACAAAAATGTGCTCAAATTCGGAGTGTCGTAGAGTACCTTTGGTGCCAATATAAGGGTGTTTCTTGTTGTTGGAACAACACTTTACTGAGTAGACGAGACGATGAGTAATCCACGAAGCTGGACGAGGTTCCGGTGATGAAGTCTTTCCATGTTCCGAAACTCATTTGTAAACCTCATCCGCAACGCAGGGCATGTTTTCATCCCTAAACGTTTCACTATTACATTATGATTTCCATCGAGAATCCCTCGATAAGCTGTCCCAAATTCAACCTCAGCTACTCGATTCGATTCGGAGAAGTTTCTAGTAGCAATAACAATCTCTTCATAAGATATAACCCTTGGAGTTTCCACTAAAGGAGCAAGAACAACTTTGTCTTGATTCGTATTTCCCGATTCCACCGTAAAATAGATCGTTTCACTATTCGTACTCACAGTCCAATACCTCGAACTCATCGTAGTTTCGGTCGAAGACGAGAGAGATATATAACGAGGATGCTCTATAAAAGATGGAAGATCAGGCAAATTATCATTCCCTAAAAGAAACTTCTAGTAAATCAGTTATTTGCTCATTGTATATCTGTAAATGAAAATATCATAGCATTTTCTGATGAATCAAGAAACAAAAAAGTCATATCCAAGAACAAAAGGATCCAACTCTTTACCTCAAGAAAAGAGCAATGGCACATATACATCAATTGTCTATCAGCATTCTTAGCCTGTTCCGTGGATGAAGGTTAAAAGCTGATAGGATCAAGAAATAAGGATCGATTTGTTTCTTGTGAATTTGGCAGTGAAGCAGGACAAAGCAATAGATTTTGCAAAGAACAGAATAACTAATTGTAATCTTTGGTTTGCACTGAGATAAGAATGCAGAGCAATTTTGTTATTCTCACATGTAAAAATACTAGACATTTTACAGTGCATATATAAAGGAAAAAAGGCATAACGTAAACAGTTAACATAAACTTTAAAAGACATGCTGTAGTGGAGATTACTGCATGAAGTAGTGGAGATCATGCCTAAGTGGCAGGGTTAAACTTGAGCTATTCAGAAGGAACTCTTATTGACTTCATCAACGGTTAGCCTTGTTTTTAGATGGAAGTATGCTTCACATTAACAGATTCCCCTTTGAAGCAATCTCCATCTATTAATCCAAGTTTAGAACATAATTCTTGAAATTGACTAATTTGCAGTCCTTTTGTGAACAGATCAGCAAGTTGTAGTTTTGTGTTCACGTATTCAACACTAATTTGTTTATCTTTCTGTAATTCACGAATTACGTGATACTTCACAGATATATGTTTCGTTCTTCCATGGAACACGGGATCTTTTACCATCGCAATAGCACTTTTAGAATCACATAGTAGAGTTGTAGGCTGATGTTGTTTGAATCCAAGATCTGTGAGTATTTTTCTTATCCATATTGCATTATTTGCAGCATGAGCAGCTGCAAAATACTCGGCTTCAGCTGTAGACTGAGCAATTGTCGACTGCTTCCTTGATGCCCAACTAACAGCCGTTGTTCCCAAGTGAAACAAATATCCAGTAGTGCTTTTAAAGTCATTTGAACCTGCAAAATCAGCATCTACATAACCTTGTAAATTGATCTTATTATGACTTTTATAGTAGAGCCCCTGCTTTGAGGTTCCAGATACATATATGAGAATTCTTTTTGCACATGTCATCAAATTCTCAGTCGGTTCATGCATAAATCTTGATAAAAAGCCAACACTTTGTGCCAAGTCTGGTCTTGTGTTGGTTAAATACATCAAACATCCAATAAGCGATCTGAATAGATTTGTGTCAATTTGTGCACTGTTTTCCTTCAATAAATCCATCATTTTTGGACCAGGCAGAGATGGAGTTACAGCAGAGGAACAATTCTGAAAGCCAAATCTTTTAAGCATGTTTTCTGCATACTTCATTTGTAAAAAATTTCAGAATGAAGTTGATTAATTTCCATGCCTAGAAAATAGTTCATCAATCCGAGATCGGTCATTTCAACCCTTTTATTGATGAAATCCTTGAACTTCTGGATGAAAGAATTATAGTTTCCTGAAATCAATAAATCATCGACATATACAACAATAATAAGGATCTTGGTGTTTTCTGTTTTAACAAACAGTGTTGCTTCGTTCATGCTTTTGGCAAATCCAAACTCGATCAAAAGTGACTCAAGTTTGTTGTACCAAGATCTTGGTGCCTGCTTAAGGCCATATAAAGCTTTTAACAGTAACAACACTTTACCTTTGCATACTTCGAAGCCGGGTGGCTGAGTGACATAAATTTTTTCATTTAAGTCACCATTTAGAAATGCCGACTTAACATCCATTTGATGAATTTTCCATCCATTCTGAGCAGCAATAGACATTATGATTCTAATTGTATCAAATCGAGCCACGGGAGCAAAAGTTTCGAAGTAATCAATACCGTATTCTTGAGCATATCCCTTAACAACCAATCTTGCCTTGTATTTATTAATGCTGCCATCTTGATTGGTTTTGATCCTGAATATCCACTTTAAACCAACTATATTACAATCTGCAGGGGGACTTATCAGAATCCATGTTTTGTGTTTTTCAATCATCTCCAATTCTTCTTTCATCGCTTTGTTCCAATGAGGTAGAGTTAAGGCTTCATGAACACTTGTAGGTTCTACTTCGGGAATTGCCAGATTTGCATATTCATATATCTCTTTTAAGCTTCGGGTCTTCCGAGGAGGTGTCTCAGAAGATGAAGAGTGATCATGATGTAATTTTGATTCTTCCTCACTTAAAGTATCAGAATCAGAAGTAGTGTTTGAGACCAAATCAGTTTGTAAATTTGGAGTAATTTCAGTGATATCTTCCTTTGGCCAAATGCAGAGATTCTCAATATCAAAATCTAAAGATGTTACCTTTGAGGTTTGTTCCGTTGGTTTTTGTGATTGAGACATTGGTAGATTTGAATCCCAATTCCATTCATCATCTTCATCAAATACAACACTTTTTGATATTATGGAAGTGTTGTTAACAGGGTTATAAATCTTGTAGCCCTTTGCATTCTCAGAGTAGCCAACAAACACACCAGCAATAGATCTATCATCCAATTTTGAGCGTTTTTCAGCAGGCACCAATGCATAAGCCACTGAGCCAAATAATTTAAGATGTTTGCATGTAGGATTTCTTCCTTTCCACTTGAGATAAGGAGTTTCATTGTTTAGAGCTTTGCTTGGTATCCTGTTTTGTAAATATACTGAAGTTGCTACTTCTTCTCCCCAAAGTCGGTTTGGTAGTGATTTCTCAAGAAGAAGACATCGAGTCATGGACATTATGGTTCTGTTCTTTCTTTCAGCAACGCCATTTTGCGGTGGAGAATAATGAGTCGTCTTCTGATGTTGAATCCCTTCATTTTGTAAATAATTTTCGAAATCCAAAGAGCAAAATTCTCCTCCATTGTCTGTTTTTAAACATTTTAAATTGCAACCAGATTCCTTCTCAGCAGATGCTTTAAAAACTTTGAAGAACTCAAAGGCTGTGGACTTTAGTTTCATAAGATATAACCAACAGAACCTAGTGCAATCATCTGTAAAAGTTAGAAAATATTTGTTGCCGCCAACAGATGTAACCTCCATGGGTCCGCAAATATCACTATGGACTAATTGTAATTTTTCAGAAGCTCTAAAATTTGCAACATGAGGATAAGAGATTTGCGTTTGTTTACCTTTTACACAGATAGAACATTTGTGATTATCTTCCTTGTCCTTAAGCTTAGAAAAATCCTTCATAAGCTCATTTTGTGACAAGATATTAAGATCTCTGTAGTTTACATGTCCTAAGATTCAATGCCAATTTTGTGAGGATGCAGAATAAGCATATTCTTTTCTGTTACATTCAATAAGGGGCCATCTCAGTAAATAATTTCCATGATCAGCTGTAACTGAGGCTATTCTGATTTTTTTTGAGTTGTATATGCTACAACTTGAACTTTCAAATGAAAGAGAATATCCATTTTTGTTAAGTTGAGATACACTTAACAAATTCAGGTGCAGAGAAGGAATCCAGAGAACTTCATTCACCACTTTGTTTCCATAAGGAGTCTGAATCAATACAGAACCTTTTCCTTTCCCTTCAAGCATCATTTCATTTCCGATTTTGACCTTTGTGCATTCATCAGATATAAGAGAATGAAAGTATTTTATATTTGACACCATGTGGCATGTGCAACCAGAATTAATTAACCAAATTTTTTTCATATTCTGACCTGTAGAAATATTGCATCATTCGATCATTTTTTCAGTGGCAAACATGGTTTCAGTTTTTTCTAAGCTTTCTTCAGTAACGACAGCAGAGTTTGATGCTTGAGACTTATTTGGACATATTTTTTCAATGTATCCAATTTGTCTGCAAGCTTTGCAGATGGCATTTGGTCTTCTCCAGCAGTATTTTGCAATGTGAGACGTATTTTGACAATGAACACAAGATGTGAACTTGCCTTTGTTTTCTTTCTGAAATTTTTTTCCTTTACAGTTTTGATGTTTGTCTTTGTGATGTGAAGATTCAGCTGCTGCTGCCATAATTGGTGTCTTTGGGCTACTTTTTCCATGGTTAGTGCTAGCGAGGGCATTTTCTGTAGTTATAGAATCCCAATTTGTCAATCGATTCTCAAGAGCTTATAAAGAGCTACACACTTTAGCGACTGTCAGACTTTTGTAATCTGATGAGTTTTCTAGGACAATGACTTTTGGTTCAAAACGAGGGAGAACCGTATGGAGTAATTTCTTAGCCACCATGAATTCATTCTTGTTCCCTCCTAATATGTTCAGTTGATTTACCACCTTGGAGATTCGATCAACATACTGTTTAATGGTCTCTCCAGTTGTCATCTTTAAATGTTCAAATTCATGTTCCAGCTTGGTGATTTGTAGTTCTTTCGTTAACTCATCACCTTCAAATTCTAGCTTCAGCTTCTCCCATATTTTTTTTGCTGAAGTGATACCAAGAACCCTTGGAGATATTGACCTGTCTAAGCCAGAAAATATAACAACTCGTGCCTGACCTTTTCTAGCCAAGAGTTCCTCATGTCGAGTGATTTGAGCCAGCGATGGTGTGTTAGGGAGAACAAGTTCTGCATCTGTTTCGACCATTTCCCACAATTTCAAAGCTTCAAGATATGCTTGCATATGAGTAGCCCATATTGGATAGTCTTCTCCGTTAAACTTCCAAACTGCTCCGGATGAGGTTGCATCCAACGACATGATTTCAGACTCTCTTGAGAGATTTAATCGCCCAACTGCTTCAAAATAAAAAACTCAGATTTTCTGAGTTATTGTTACTTTCAAGATAAAAGTAACCCGATCTCCGATACCACTTGATAGGATCAAGAAATAAGGATCGATTTGTTTCTTGTGAATTTGGCAGTGAAGCAGGACAAAGCAATAGATTTTGCAAAGTAACAGAATAACGAATTGTAATCTTTGGTTTGCACTGAGATATGAATGCAGATGAATTTTGTTATTCTCATATGTAAAAATACTAGACATTTTACAGTGCATATATAAAGGAAAAGAGGCATAACGTAAACAGTTAACATAAACTTTAAAAACATGTTGTAGTGGAGGTTACTTCATGAAGTAGTGGAGATCATGTCAAAGTGGCAGGGTTAAACTTGAGCTATTCAGAAGGAACTCTTATTGACTTCATCAACGGTTAGCCTTGTTTTTAGATGGAAGTTTGCTTCACATTAACATCCTGGAGGGGGAGAATCAATGGTTATTATTTCAACTCCGTTGTTTAACGCAAAATCCATCACTTTCTACACGTGGCATGCTTGCGTGATGATGATCTTCGCGGCTGAAGCGGTGGCTTGTTTTATTACCTCTGCGGCGATGAAGAATGGATTAGCCATCGTTGAAATAGCTCCGATGAAGGAAGCTCCGAGAAAAGCAAATACAAACTCCGGCGAGTTGGGAAGGAGGAGCATAACAGTGTCTCCTTGATTCACACTCATTTTGCTAAGCCCCGCCGCTACTTTCCTTGAAGTTAACTCAACTTCTTTGTAAGAGTAAACTTCGACGATGGAGCTGTTGATCAAACAAGGACGGGAACTGAATTGGGAAATGTTCTCAAAGCAATAAGAATTAAGAGGCAAATGCTTTGGAATGTAAATATCCGGCAGTTTTGAACGGAAAATGATGTCATCACCGTTAACAGTCATTGTTTCGACGGCCATTACAAAGAATAAGGAAATTAGTGAATGAATTTGAGTTAAATATTGAAGAGAATTGGTGGGGTTGGTAAGCTATGTTTGGGTATAAATGGAATTTCATTGTTGTTTGAAGGGTAGTTTAGGAATTTCAGAGTCCTACCTTCTGATAGTGCTATGTGGTAGGTAAAGGATGTTAGTTATTAATGATTACTTTGTAAGAAAAATGTTTGTTTGACTATTTCTATTTTAGATTAACATACCGGGAAAATCTACTCAGTTTGACGGCGGTGCTTCACCACTCAGCCGCGCCACTTCTTGAGCCATGTTTTCATACCGATCGGTATATTGGTCGGTATGTAAAAAACCGGGATGTATCGATATTTCGAACGGTACCGGATTTCTGGGTTGTCCCCGAAAAATAAATAAAATTATTTTTAATTTAAAAAATATATATTGGTTCGAACCGAAACGTTACACTGGACCGTTGTGAAAACATTGGTCTTGAGAACTCTTTTGCAATATTTTCATATTCATTCGATATTTAGTACTGATCCGAATCAATATGATCAGTACGAGCAATATCAAACGGTATATTAACATGTACCAAGTTTTATTTTTGTATAATATATTAAAAAAATTAAAATGAGATTTAATTATTTTTTAGGATCCTACTCCCAAAACTGAATGTCAACCCTAAAACTCTGGACTGTGAACAAAAATAACCCTAATAGCCTAATATTTTGTATTTCACATAGTGACGCATGTATACTCTTGGCCATTTGTATAATGAATATTATATTTAAACAATAAAATAAATGAATTCAAGTGTGAAATATTTTGCATTTTCAAAATTTGTAGATGCATTATTTATATAATTAAGTATCAATTAAGTATTTCATTATTTATGTTTGTTGAAATATGTAAAGTTGTCTTAGGACATATGATTTGGATTGTATTATAAGAAATATTAAGGATAATAATAAATGATTTGTTAAGATTATTACCTATTGATGAGAACTCTAGGACCGGGTATCCCATAATGGGTGAGGCCTGATGACTGTTGGGCCAGTTTAAATAATCAAAACGAAGTCTCACAGCCCAATTACACCTTTAGGAAGACCGGCCCGATGTTCAACACGTAGGACCGAAGATAACCTTAGTAAAAATAAGCGTTATCTGCCAGCTGGCCCCGTGGTTCGGTCCGAACGGTTACAGAACGGTTACAGGCTCACGCGTTCCACGCTTCGGGCCCTGTCACGTTTATCATGCTTCGGGCCCGATCACGCAGACCACGCATCGGTCCCAGCCTCGTTTTACATCCTGCGATAACAACCTCTAACAAACTTGTCAGAGGCGGTTACAGGACGTGGATTACACNTTGTTGGGCTTTTATGTAATTTAACATTTGGTAGGCTAGAGGTGTAATTGAATTAGACCGACTAATACCAATGGTTTCTATTAGGCGGTCTTTAATACTGTTTACATTGTATAAATTTATCTATACATCATCATTCTTTTATATCAACATCATATTCTCTTTTTATTTCTAAAATTTTTTAGTTATCTACATCATTATTTATTTTTCTTTCATCTACATCATTTTCTATCTTCGAATTTTATTTTATTTTTCAATCTCATCAACTTTATATATTTATTATTCTATTTCTCATTAAATATTATATTACATTTAATTTTTAGTTTGAATTTGTTTATTATTTCATATTTCATATCGTTTTTTTCAAATCTAATTCGAAACAATTTACAAATTTAAATTAATAAATTAATCTAATATATACAATTTTTAACATAATTACATTTTTAATTGTAATAATACAAATAATATATAATATAATTACTGAAATTTAAATTATATAATTATAAATAATAAACAAAAAAATAAAAAAAAGTATAAAAAACAATTTCCGGCGGAAATGGAGCGAACAATGAGTTATCCGCCCAACGTATTTCCACCATATCACATCAGCTTTAGGGTTGTTCTTAATATTTGTAAAACCTAAATCCGTAGATCTTAAAATGATCTAGTCTCCGTCTTTAATTTTGTAAAAATAAATTTAATAATTTTTAAAGTATTTATAGATTCAAATAGTTATTATTTTTAATTTAAATCTAAATGAGCATAAATTATTTGTAAGTATAATTACATTTCATATTTTAAATTTTATGGTTTTTAAAACCATAATTCAAACATTTATTTTTTAATTATTGATAACTTTTATACTAAATTTGAAGTAAAATCAATGTTTTCATATTAATCGGTATACCGCGATACGTGAAATATAGGACATTATATTATATTTTTCGGTACTACCCGATACCAGTTTTTAGAGTCGAATTTCGGGTTTTTTCAGGTTGGATCCTAAAAATAATTAACTATTAATATATATAAAAAAAGTAAAATTTGGTACATGCTTATATGCCGTTGGTATGGAATGAAAACAAAGAGTAAAATAATAATAAATTAAAAATCATCATCAATAGATTTTTAGATCATAATTCATTGCTATTTTATAATTTATATAAGGGCGGAAAGCAGTTTTAGTCCCCAAAGTTTGAAATTTTTGGCAATTTTGGTCCCTAAACTTTCCAATTTTGGCAAAACCAACCCCCAAAGTTTCATGTACGCAAAATCGGTCCCCAAAGTTTGCGGACCAACTTTGGGGACGTATTTTACGAAAATACGCAACTTTGGGGACCAAAATTGCCAAATCATCATAACTTTGGGGACTGTTTTTGTCATTCGAAACTTTGGTGACCAAAATTGCCAAATTATCCAAACTTTGGGGACCCAAATCGCCATTTTCTCTATATAAAGTATATACTTAGTAAAATATTTTTTTATTAAAAAAATATTAGATTAAAAAACCATGTCAAAACATAATGACTGAACCTATAACTTGTTCACTTTATATAAATACCTTCTATGTAAAAATAAAATTAAGTTTGTGGTCTGAATAAATCTCAAAGACAGAAAAATGGATTTTTACTCTTTGGACATAAATTTCATTGCTCACACACTCGATGCATAAATTTCATTAAAATTGCACTGAAAATAAGCTTACAATACCAATATAATGCCTATATGTATACATGCTTCGTTTTTACACTTACATAATTTGTCCTTCTTGTGTTGCCATAATTGAACACATGACTGAAGTGTGTCGTGGCTTTTTATTTACCATTGGATCACCAGATTCATCCATATCGAGTATAGCAATATCACCAGGTTCATAATTCTCAGAAAGTATAGATTGACTCACAAGATCTTCCACTATGACGGTAACTGCACGTCGGAGAGGTCGAGCTCCGTAGCTTTTGTCGTAACCCTCTTCGCATATGAAGTTCATTGCCAATTCCGAGATCTCTAACCCGATTTCGTATGAGGAGAATAACCGTTTCTTAACTTCGCTAATCATCTTCTCTAGTATTTGGAGCATCTGAAAAAACGATGGGAAAATGTTAAGCGTAATCCAATCCATAAGAGAAATGAATCACATTGAAAATGTTAGATTAAACTAATTACTCGTGGTATCACTGTATTATAAACTAGAACATTTGTATTTTCACAGGTGATGTTGGACGGTATTTCAACACTCCCCTCAAGTTGAATTGGTATTGGTTCAGTTCAAATTTGCTTTAATATATTCGATACTACTCAAATCATAAGTCAATTTACTTTTGTTCTATAAGTTCGATGCGCTTTTCTACCGGAGTTTTTTTTCCAAGCCGATAAGAACATCCTGAAACCCATCTTACAACTTCGATATCATATTGAAATTCAGGGCTGGGAGAGTGTCCGTGTAATCCAATACAAAAGAAAATAAATCTCATTGAAAATGCTAGATCAATCATCAAACCAATCGCTCATGATGTCGCTCTCGTATAAACTAGAACATTTGTATTTCCACAATTAATGTGGGACAGTATTTCAACACTCCCCAAAGTCAAACTGACATTGATCTACTTGAGACTTATTTCAATATACTCGGTAATACTCGAATCATAGGTCATCTATTTTTATCACCTAAGTCCGATGTGTTTTTTTACCAGAGTTTTTTCTAAGCCAGTACGGACACCCCGAAACTCACCCTACAACTCTAATATTATATTGAAATTCTGAAATCGATGGTCCAAGAGAGTGTTTGTATAGCGCAATCCATAAGATGAATGAATCACATTTAAAAAGAAGTAAGAGAAGCAATCACCTGAGATTTCTCTAGTGGACGGAAAACCACGACTTCGTCGATCCGATTGAGTAACTCGGGAAGGAAATAATGCTTTAGCTCTTCCATAAGCAAAGATTTCATCCCATCGTAAGAGGTTGAAACATCTTCATTTACGAAGAAACCAATCGAGTTTTTTCGACCCTTTGCAATAGCAGAAGATCCCACATTGGATGTCATTACTATTAATGCATTCTTGAATGACACTCTTCGACCCTGTTCGAGTTTCGATAGATCAACGAAAGTTTTACGGTTAAAAAAACGAAAAAACGAAGAACCTGAGAATCTGTTAGATGACCATCTTCAAACAACTGAAGAAGAATATTGAAAATATGAGGATGAGCTTTCTCAATTTCATCTAACAACACGACACTGAAAGGTCGTCTTCTAATCGCTTCTGTAAGAATACCGCCTCCTTCGTAACCGATATAACCAGGGGGAGCTCCGATCAACTTACTTACCGAGTGGCTTTCCATATATTCGCTCATGTCAAGTCGAAGCATCGCAGCTTCCTAACACGAAAAATAAGTCGAATTTGCATCAAATGTGGCTTAGGAGAATTCGAAGTTTTCTTACCGAACCGAAATAAGTCGATGCAAGACATTTGGTGAGCTCGGTTTTCCCAACACCAGTTGGACCACAGAAGAGCATAGCAGCTATCGGTCTTTCGGGATCCTTCAAACCAACTCGGGATCGCTTCATGGCACGGCAAATTGCATCGACTGCTTCGTCTTGACCAATCACTTGTTTCTTCAAGTTCTCATTAAGATCCACAAGAAGCTTTCTTTCATCAACAGTGATATTGTTAACTGGTATTCCTGACCACAGTGAAGCAACAGAAGCTACATCCTCGAGCCCAACCGTAACGATTCTGGATTCGATCGAGCGTTTAGATTCTAATATTTGATCAACATTCCGATTTCTCGCTTCTTCCAGCTTCGAAAAGTTTCCATTTTCACTCAGTTTCTTAGCCAGTGACTGCTACAAACAAATAGTTAAATACATAAGCTTTGAGAAAAACAAATGCATTAATAATGAACTAAATGATCTTGGGTTCCCAAACTTTCGCAAATTTGGTCTCATAGTTTGTAACTTCATATTTAGTTCACAAACTTTAAGCTTTTGGCAAATTTGGTCATCCAAGTTTGCAAGATTTGGAAAATCAAATCCCTAAAGTTGTAAAATCGGTCTCCGAATTTTGATTTTGGCCGATGATCTCAATTGTTAAAATTGAAAACTTCGGGGACTAATTTTGCCAAAAAATACGAAGTATGGGACCATATTTGCCATCTTTCATACTTTGAGGATTATAATTGTCACAATCATACAACTTTAGCGACCAAAATTATCAAAATCATGAATCTATAAAAACCAATTACCCAATGAACTAATACCTCTTGATGCCTAGCTTTAATTTCATGCCAATAATCACTTGGTGACTTCGAAAGAATCGAATCCCGAGCTTCCTTTCTCTTCTTATAAGCTTCAATATTAGCTTTACTCCCTGCTTCATCTATAAGATCAATAGCTTTATCAGGAAGATGTCTATCTTGAATATATCTTGCTGATAAGTTTACTGCAGCATTTATCGCCTCCAAAGTATACACGCATCTATGATACGACTCGTACTTTTCTTGTAATCCCAATAGTATTCGAATCGCATCATCCTATTAAACAATTTTCGATTAGATCACAACGTATAAATAAAACGAGATTTTGATCAATGAAACCAAGTTAGTACCTGGCTTGGCTCTTTAATCAAAACAGGTTGAAATCTACGGGCCAAAGCTTTATCCTTTTCAAAATGTAAACGAAACTCGTCCAAAGTCGTGGATGCAATACACTTATCGAACAAAATATCAAATTAAATCTCACTTATCTAGTGAATATTATGATACAAAAAACGGTTTTTTACCTGAAATTCACCTCGTCCAAGTGAAGGCTTTAACAGATTTGCTATGTCTATACCCGATCCCTTTGATCCCCGAGCGGCTGTCCCGGAACCAATGAGTGTGTGAACCTCGTCGATGAAGAGAATTATATTACCTGTAAAGATGACATCATTAAGACAAGGTTTATGAACACCTTACTTAAGTTCAGACAAGTAAATAAATCACCTGACTTCTTGATCTCTTGTAATAACAATGTAACGCGTTCCTCTAACTCACCCCTTTCCTTTGCACCGGCTATTAGCAAGCCGATATCTAAAGAGAGCACGCGTTTTTTCTGATCAGAGAAAACATTAGAAACTCAAAACTTCAGCAAACTGCAGTAAAATGATCAATTCCTAAAAAAGATACCGTACCGCAAGAAAATTCGGAATATTTTCATCAGTAATGCTCAATGCCAATCCTTCTGCGATAGCCGTCTTTCCAACTCCAGCTTCGCCGAGAAGAATTGGATTACTCTTAGTTTTACGGGCAAGTATTTGAATAATCCTCTTGATTTCATTGTCCCTCCCAATTACTGGATCAATAGCTCCAGCCATAGCTCGTGCAGTGAGATCGACGCAGAATCGATCAATCGCCTTCTTTTCTGTTTAAATCATTTAGAATAATTGATTAGATCAATACCTCTTAAGCTTTGATCTGCAAGAAATTATAGCTCTTACCATTCTCATTCACAGGGGATGTAGCAAGACTAGTCGCCTTCTCACGCCGTAGAATTTCACGAGATCGAGATCGTTTTGATCTTGCAGAAGACGATTCCCTTCCATCTTTTGCAAGCTCCCCTTCAAGTCTAGAAATCGCTACATCGACCAAATAATTCGTGTTTACGCCTAATCTGAAACAAGAACTGATCCCATTAAAGCATATAAAGTTTATCTGTATGAGAATTTGTAAATGGATAAGAATTTAACTAGATACCAATTCTCACATTGGAATGAAGAAATAATTGGCTACTGAAACGTACCTTTGGAGCACAAGAGTGGCAGTGCCATCATCAACGGTGAGGAGCCCAATAGCGATATGCTCCGGTGCAATAAAATTATACCCCAAATTCTTTGAATACTCGACTGCGGCCTCAAAAACAAGCTTTGTTTTGGAAGAAAATGGCACGTCTGTAGCGGAGGTTTCTGTCTGCTGAAAAATCTGTGAGATTTTCTCTTCTTCCCATAAACTCTGAACTGTTTCTCGTGCAATATCAATATTAACGCCAGATCCTAAAAAACCATCAGGAGCATGATCTTCGGCAATGAGTCCCAATAACAGGTGGTGATTGTAGACCATATCCCTACCTAAAGCTTTAGCTTCCCTCTGAGAAAACATCACCGCCCTGATCGCTCTCTCAGTAAATCTCTCGAACATTCCAGAAACCACAGAGAACGAGGGCTTCATCACCCTCTTCCTGGGAAAAGAACATGTCCCGGAATTTCTAGACACAGAAATCCCAAAATAGGATGAAGAGCTACTGGTGCTACAAACATTTGACGGGGAAACAGAAGAAGAGGAAGTGGGAGCGAATTTAGGACAAAACGAGATGAATTTTCGGCATCTGTGTCCACTTTCGCTACAAGAATAAGGACCCAAACTCAGGGAGTAATTCACCGAAAGCGGCGACGAACATGATACATCCATCCCACAGAAATCTGGAGAATTCCCTTAAACCAGTTGAAATATGGAGAAGAAACAATGGAGAAAAAATGTAAGAATAAGATGGCGCAGGAAATGTAGAAGAATCTGCCTACGGTAGCGTGGCGTGGTAATGGAGAAACTTTGGCGTGAACAATCCAAATTATACTTCGATTCAGTCAATGAACACGATAAACTCATTTTTTGCTACTCNTGTTCTGTTCTCTAGGCACATGCTCGAGTGAGAACTCCCGAAATTTCTTTGCCAACTCCAAGACCTTCGCATGATATAATTTCATGGTTGGCTCGTGCATCTCGAATCGTCCTGCGAACTGCTCCACCACCAACTTGGAGTCTGAGAACATCCGCACTTTACCAACTCCCATCCTTTGAGCTAAGGTCATCCCCGACAGTACGGCTTCGTATTCCACCACGTTGTTCGTTCCAGAAAATAAGAACTTTACCGCGGAGTGGATGACGTCGCCCTGATGTGTAGTGAGGGTAATGCCCACTCCCTTGCCTCCGATGGTTGATCCATCAACATATATGACCCATCGGTCGTCCTCTTGGTTGAGAAATATGAGCGATCGGGTCATCTCGACCACGAAATCCGCAAGGACTTGAGCTTTGATGATCCTTCGGGGAACGAATTCCAGATACATGGAGCTGATCTTGATCTTCCACTTAGCCAACCTCTCATTAGAATCCGCCTGACTCAGTACTGCCTTCAAAGGCTGATCGGTATACACATAAGCCTTGCGACCTTCGAAATAATGCTTAAGTTTAGCTATAGCTTTCTACAAGGCCAACATGAATTTCTCCAAGGTTGTGTATCTTGTTTCGGCTGGTACCAGGGAATGACTAACGTAGTAAACGGGCCGATGAATATCATCCCCAATGGTCACCAGGGCTGCGCTGACTGCGGCTTTTGGCACGGCCAAATAAAACCCCAAGGGTTCGTGGCACGTCGGGCTCACCATGACAGGAGGAGTGCTCAAATAAGTCTTCAAGTCGGAAAATGCTCGATCCACTCCTTGGTCCAGCCAAGATGGCTAGCTTTCCTCAATGTCCTGAAAAAATGTAGAGTCCGGTCAGTGGATCTAGAAATAAATCTGCTTAATGTCGCCAATCGGCCAGTCAGCCTTTGGAATTCTCGCTTGTTTCTTGGAGGCTGCATATCAATAATAACTTGGACTTTCTCAGGATTGACCTCGATGCCTTTCTCAGAAACATAATATCAAAGGAATTTGCCACTTCGAATCCCGAAGCAACACTTGTTTGGATTTAGTTTGAGTTTATATTTACGGCGTACTTCGAAACAGCGAGAAAAATAAGGAATATGGTCTTCATCATTCATGGACTTGACAATCATATCATCAACATACACTTCCATAACATGGCCTATCAACTCCCTAAAGATCTTGTTGACTAGTCTTTGGTATGTTGCTCCGGCGTTCTTTAAGCCAAAAGGCATAACCTCATAGCAGTAAACGCCGTCTTCCGTCATGAATGATGACTTCTTTTGATCTTCCTTAGCAAGGAAGATCTGATGATACCCGGAGTAAGCGTCCATGGTACTCATCATGGTGCTGCCCGCCACGGCATCTACCAATCGGTCGATATGCGGCAGTGGGAATGGGTCCGACTCGCAGCTTTTGTTGATGTCGGTAAAATCCACGCACATTCTCCATTTCCCATCTGCCTTGGAGACCACTACTGGGTTTGCAACCCACTCAGTGTAGTGGATCTCCCTGATGAAGCCCGACCGCATCAATTTGTTCACCTCTGCTCGGATGATCTCAATCTTCTCAGGAGAATAACGTCTCCTCTTTTGTCTTATAGGCTTGATCCCAGGTTCGGTGTTGATCCGATGCTCACACTCGGATCGATCAATCCCCGGAACATTGTCCGGGGTCCAAGCGAAGATGTCCACATTTCTCCTTAGCAATCGGACCAGCTCTTCTTCGAAGGTCGGGGCCAGATGTGCCCCGATGCGCGTAGTCTTGGTGGAATCGTCCTCCACTAAGTTGATGGTCTCGAACCCGGCGGGTTCCATAACTTGCCTCGGGTGCGGGGGCTCTTCGATCAAATCCACCCGAGCTCTCTTGATAGGTGCCAGGGTGCGGCACGAGCTCATGTAGCACTGTCTTACTACTTTTTGATCCCCCTTGACAGAAATCACTCCATGAGTGGAGGGGAACTTGAGCATCATGTGGTACGTGGAAGGGACTGCCTCAAACTTACTGAGGCCAGTCCGTCCGATGATAGCGTTGTAAGCCAGATCGACTTCAACGACTATAAACTCTAGGGTCTCCGATCGGTCCCTGCCCGGTTCTCCTAAGGTGACGGGGAAAAGAATTTTCCCGCACGGTATAACACTTCTCTGGTCGAATGACCAGAGGGTGATGTTGGCAATCGGGAGATCGTGGGCCGCGGCTCCTAGCATCTCCGCCACTTCACGCTTTATCAGGTTGCATGAAGCCCCAGTGTCCACCAGAATCCTATGGACCTGTTGGTCTGCAATAATTCAGTGATGATAAGAGGATCATCACATGGATCGGTGACCCCTTCCCGATCGGCCGCGGTAAAAATGATTTCCCCCTCAAAGACTGAGGACCGCTCAGCCGATTCATATTTCACCAGCGCCACAGATTCGGAGCTCTCGGGGAACTCCTCACGCGCTGCTCTTTTACGGTCCATGACCGACTCATTAATCCTTATTCTGCCGGAGATAACATAAATATCTCCAGCGGCCTCCCTTTCTCAGCGACATTTCAATGAATCGGAGGCCCGAACGGTCCCCATCCTCAGCTCAAAATCTGCGACATGATCAATCGGATCGCCGTCGCCTCGGAATACGGGTAACCCCTCAGGATTACGATAGTATCGATCGGGGACTGCCGCCCAGATCTCTTCAGAAAAAGGGATCATCAAATCTCCCAACGCGGCGGAGACGCCTCCAGATTGCTGGGATGACGCCTGGGCCACATGTAGATTGTGCCACCAGTCATCATCCTTACTCCGCCTGATCGGGGCACCCATGGCCTGATCGAAAAGTCCAGGATTACGCTCCAGATTAGGATCGCAATCCCTCTGCGTTCGCAGGGCCTCCAACTCCCTGGTAAGCTCGTCGATGCGCCTCTGCATCTGTTCCTGGTTCGTCCCAGGAACGGGAGTTGGAGTTCTCACTGGAGGAGGTTGAGTAGATTGGTATCTCGGCCTCCTCATTGTTATTCCACGCCTGACAATCTCTTCTTCATCGGAGCTTGGCGCTTCAGGGTCGCTTTCGTACCCCTTGTTGGCTGGAACAGGGCTTGTAATAGCCGGTGGTTCTGTTCCATTCCTCTCCGACGTAACTTCCAGAATAATTTTCCTAACAACAGCTTCCAGGTCCTGTAAAGAGAACGTTGAAGCTGGAACACTGCTGGGAAGCGCGTCACTATCGTTCGTCGAAGTTCCAGTCGCCATGCCTTTGATTATCCTATCCCAGGTAAAGACCTCAAATGGGGATTAAAAACTCGTCCCCACGGATGGCACCAAACTGTTGTGGTTCGAAAACCGGGGGTGTCAACAGTCGACCGGTTCGTTGCAAGACGAACTCGGTTATTATTTATTTATGTGTGGAGAATGATAATGAATCAATGGTGAAGGGACGCGATGATTTTAGAGTGGAAAACCTCGGAAGCGAGGTAAAAACCACTTGACTAAGGGCTAAAAGAAGTGCCCTTAGACGGTTCAATAAGCGAATCCATGATCACACAATACATGTTCGTTCAGCAGACAACAAAGAGAGAAAGGGAATCGAAAATAAATCGAGAGTGCTCCCTAATGCGAAAGCTCTGGAGACAGAAGGGAAAAAAGTCCTTTTTTCATTCTCTAAGTGTCCTTTTTATACTCCCACTGTACTGTGTACTGTAGGGTGTCGTTTTGTGTCTGTCTTTTGCAGCTAGGTCGGCTAACGTCAGGCGGAACAGCCGCCAGAAACAACTTCACAGAGCTGCACGGCACTGGACCTTTCGGCGCTGCCAGCCGGCTACTCTATGTCCTCTAGTGGCTTGCACCANTTCACGTCTCGACACTTGAACCTGAGTTAGTGTTCAGCAAGAGTGGCAAGGTACTTGATCCATGTTATACTTGGTTGACTCAAGATACCAGAGAAGCTTTGCTCTGTGGACAAGATTGGATCCGTATTGAACCAGAAGGTATTAACTAAATGATTGAAACTCAATCGAATATTAAATATTTTTAGAATTGTGTTGCAGCAGGGAAACTGAATCTGAGCAGTAGCACTTCATTGTTACCAGTTAGCATGGCAAAGAAGTAACTTTGTGAAGGCATTTGGGAGTATATTGGCAGCTTGTTAAATGGCACATGAATTGGCAAAAGGCTAATAAAAGGTACACAAATAAGCAGATTGTCATATTTATTCACGAGTTTGAAGCAAGACTTTATATTTTATAAGCAGTGTAATTGTACGTGGCAATTGAAATTTGAAATTGGTGTTTAAGTGGCATCATAATAAATTAAATTAAATTAAATTAAATTAAATCAAATAAATTATCCTTAAATCCTAATCAATACTAGACTTTTAGGATGTCTTGTAATTAATTTTATTAGATTGTGAAAATACATTATGAATTCTATTTATAAATATATATATATATATATTTTACAGATCATACGGATTTTTTTCTCTAGTTTAGAGTTACTTGAATAGCAATAACATCTTAACATTTTTTTTATTATATTAATTTTATTATCAACAATTAGGAGATTCTCTAGAAGAAATACAGATTATTTTGTTATTATTGTTCCTTATACCGTTGTTTATCTAAAGAATGAATCAAACATTGGTTTATCCACAACAAATTGGGTTTACTCTTGTAAATAGAACAACTTCCTATAGCTTCAACCCCAGAGAAGGTACTACACTACACAATAAGGCAATCTTTTGTTTTATTAATTTCATTTATATTTTAAAATATTATTTTCAAATTATAGTTTCATATTTACAAATAAGGTATATATTCTTTTATATTATAATTTAATTCAAATTATATATTTATTCATAACACATATTTACATTTTATAATTTAATGTATATTTACCTAGAACATTATATATATTTTAATTATAAATTTAATTAAATATGGTAATAATATATTGTGATTTTACATTGTTACAATTATTACATAAGCCTTTTTGTGAGACATATAATCATAATTATGATTATGATTATTTTTTTTACTAAAATTATAGTTTATAAATCTCTAACCAGATTATTTATTTTATAACGAAAGGTAAAATGTAAAGAACCGAAAGAAAGTAGGATCATTTTTTATTATTTATAGATGACTGAAGAAGCACTAGAGAAACATTTAACCAAGCAAGCGTGGGAAACACCGGTGGGCCGGCGGCGGAGCTCCTCTAGCAGCATCGGCGGCGTCGCAATATCCCCTAAGAACGTTACCCTCCTCCGGTGTAATTCCAAGAGAACCCATCATCGACGGCCAGCACTGATGTTCAATTATCCTAATCGCATTACAGCAACTCGCTCCAAGTGCAGTCTCGCCGTTAAGAAAGAAAAGTACAACTTCTCCGCTGCAAGACTTGAGCTCGAAAAGAGCATCCCAGCACGACGACGGATCGTCTTCGTTAAGTTTCATTCGGGATTTGAGAGTCGAAATTGAAGCCAGATTTCGCGATGCAGCGGCGGTGGGTATAGCTGATGAAGTGAGGAAGCAAAGAAGAACAATTGCGAGAAGCTTGCACTGGAACGCCATTTTATGTAGTGAAAAAATGTAGAGAAAGATGGTGAGTTTTATAAGGGAGAAGGCATTTATTATGAGGAGGTGGTGGGGAAGAGAAACGCCGTCGGAAGATGGAAGAGCTGGTAACTGATGATTCGAAGCTCAAGTGTTTCATCATCATTTATTTTCTCAAGTTGTGGAGTATCAATTCTATGTAATTGTGGGAAAGTGTGTTTTCAATGGGAGATTTTTGGTTCCATTCAAATATAAAGATATTTTAAAATATTTGTGATTTATTACGAATTGAGTAACCATTCATACTGATTCACCTGAATAGGAGGTTTTCCTATACAATTTATTAAACTGATTTAAAAACATAAGGAGGAAATAATCTATCAAAATTGTGGATATCAACTCAATTAAGCAATATTTAAGTTTTAGGGATTTAAAAGAGATTGAATAGTAATTAAATTGGGTAAAATAGAATATTAATATATTTCTAATATATACTTTTAAAATGAAATAAAAAATTAATTGATTCAATCGATCAAAATTGGTTTTTCCAATTTTTACATTTTTTAATAAATCAGATTGGTATTCTTCTTCACAGTTGAATCCGTCTAGGGGCACAGGGTTAATCCCTTAGAATCCTTCAACACGTATGGGTTGATCCGACGGATTAGTAAACATTCTTGACCCGTTAACGGATTGATTCGACAGGTTATAAGTTCTTCTTAACTCGTTCATGTGTTGAAACAATATTAATTATAAATTAAAAATAATAAGATTATTAATTTTAAAATTTAAAAATAGTAATAAAATGTGGCACATATGAACCTGTTGACCCATATGGGTCGACCCCTACGGGTTAACTAGTTGATTTTTACGTCCCAACCCCTACACATATTTTCCACAGGTCGATCCACGGATTGACCCGTTTGTACGGATTGAACCAGCCCATTTCCACCCTTAAATCGGTCGAAGCGATTGATCCGATCCTATTTTAACTTCCTATGATAACCTAAGAAACAAAATAAGATAGATATTATACAAAGTAGAAAAAACCACCTCTATAATAAATATCTATTAACAACTCACAAACATAAATAATATATAATTTTAAGAGTAATGTAAAAATTTAAAATAGTGTAAAAATCATACCTTCAAATATTTTAAATTGAATGTAATACATTTGAAGTTGATATAATGTAATTTAGATCTCCCATATTTTCAAAAATTGTAAATATGATTCCCTCTAAATCTAATAATTATGAAATTAACCCAAAGTTCCAAAAAAATTTACATCTAACCTTGACTTTAATCTAATTTAAACTTTAAATGTATATCATTCACCCAAAGTTTGTCCCAAGATTCGTCAACACTATTTGGATCATTTTCCCATGCTCTTTGTAGCTCCTCAAGATACAAATTGCATGTCCCGTCCATGAAAGTCATATCGGTGGTATACCGTCCGGTATACCGGTAAATATCGATTGTGACCGGTACACCGATATAATACCGGTATACTAACGATATATCGTAAAAATCACTCGTACCGGTCCCGACCGGTATGACTTCCTTGGTCCCATCTAAGAAGCTATCAGTCAATCTTTAAAAACAAAATATCTCATACCCAAGTCGATTATGAATATGATTGAGTTTAATGATTCTACACATAAACCACATTAATAAATAAAAATAATACATTTTATATTGATATAAATCTCCATAAATACATCTAGTTAGGTAAATTGATATTAATTTTTTAAAACAAAATGTCTCTAATATGAATGTAATTGAGTAAAATGATTATTGATATATAAATATAAATACTTATACTTTGTTGATTTGATATCAGTGTTAAAATAACGCCTTATATTCGAGTTTGAGTTGACTTATTTCTTTAATAAACTTCATTAATAAATAAGAAGTATACATTTATGTTAATATAAATATGTGTACTAATGTGATTGATATCAATGTTTTAAAAAACTCATATGATAGTTATGGAAGTCATACCGGTGGTATACCGTCCGATATACCGATCATACCGGTAAATATCGGTTATGATAGATATACCGGTATTTCGATATACCACCGGAATACCAACGGTATATCTAAAAAATCTCTCATACCGATCGAGATCGATACAAGCGGTACCGACCGGTATGACTTCCTTGATGATAGTGTAGCACGAACAAGATTAAGTTGATTGATTCCTACTTTTAAACATAATGACTTATACATTTTAAATTGATTCAAATATTTAAATAATTGTAGTTAGATGATTTGATATCAATATTTTACAAAATAAACATTTCACATCAAGTCTAGTATGAATATTGTTGTGGTTCGAAAACCGGGGGTGTCAACAGTCGACCGGTTCGTTACAAGACGAACTCGGTTATTATTTATTTATGTGTGGAGAACGTTAATGAATCAAAGGTGAAGGGACGCGAGGATTTTAGAGTGGAAAACTTCGGAAGCGAGGTAAAAACCACTTGACTAAGGGCTAAAAGAAGTGCCCTTAGCCGGTTTAATAAGCGAATCCATGATCACACAATACATGTTCGTTCAGCAGACAACAAAGAGAGAAAGGGAATCGAAAATAAATCGAGAGTGCTCCCTAATGCGAAGGCTCTGGAGACAGAACGGAAGGAAGTCATTTTTTTATTATCTAAGTGTCCTTTTTATACTCCCACTGTACTGTGTACAGTAGGGTGTCGTTTTGTGTCTGTCCTTTGCAGCTAGGTTGGCTAACGTCAGGCGGAACAGCCGCCGGAAACGGCTTCACAGAGCTGCACGGCGCTGGACCTTTCGGCGCTGCCAGTCGGCTACACTCTAGCCTCTAGTGGCTTGCACCAATTGCTGAACCATGCTTCTGACAAGGCTATCGAGGGTTGTCGTCGCATGTGGTGAGCAAGAATGGCCCGAAGTAGCGCCTGCAATAAGTGGACCGATCGGTCTGGGCACATGTGAGGAAGTGGGCCCCACACCTCGGGACCGATCGCCAAAGGCGATCGATAGGGCCAAACGATATAAATGGGCCCTTTGCTAATGCGGGCTGGATCCGGGCCTCCAAGTTCGGCTTACGTTGTTTGGGCTGTCTTGGCCAAGACTGGTCCTAACCCTGTTCGGGGTATCGGGTACCGGGGATCTCGTCACTAGCCCCTCGGACGCGGTCGCCACCATGGTGGTGACCGGGGTTCGATCAACAATCGAGATCGTTTGTGCACATGTGCCCGATCACAACGACGGAAACTCGTACCCGAACCGGTAATGGCGTCCTTGGGGACCGATCCAGCATTTAGAAGTTTCATGATGTGGATTTTCGAATTTGAAATCCGGAACAGTTGAGTGGCAAGGGCGTAATTCCAGGCTATGTAGTAGCAAACGCCTTTTCATATTCCAAATGAGGGCAGATTGTCAGACTGCAGCCGCTTGCAGAGTTTACGTGTCACCCTGTGATTGAGCAGTACGGGAAATAAAAGTCAGGATTTTTCCTTTGTGCAGCCATTATCACTCTCTACGATATACTGCTCAGCCTTGGAAACCTCCGGAGATTCTCGTTCAACCGTTGCTCATCTCCAAATCCTCTTCAAATTTTAAGGTAATCCTCCATGGCACCCCGTAGGTCTAGATACCCTGATATCGCTACCATGGACCTTGAAACATTTAGGGTTAAGTTTTCCATTCCAGCCCATTACCCCATCTGGAGGGGGAAGGAAGACGTTCCGTGCTTCCTTAACGCTGAGATGAACGTTCCGGCTAGCGCTATACCCGTTAGCTATGCCTCCCTTAGATCTGGCTTGCGATTTCCTCTGCATCCTTTCGTCGCAGCCGTTCTTGGGGAGATCCACTGCCCGACATTTGCTCTTTTTCCGGGCAGTTACGTATATATTATCGCCTTTATCTATTACTGCCACAAACAGAGGGTGGAGCCGACCCTCAGGCATTTTTTCAATTTATTCTTGGTGGGATCCCGTAGGGACAGAAGGTTGTTAGGAGGTTGCAAGCTATATTACATAGCTACCCGAACGAAGGAATGTATTATCGTTGACAAGGAAGATTCCCTACATGAATGAGAATCTTGCTATATCTGGAGAGACATCCCGAGGGAGGACTTGCTGAAAGTTACCTTCCTAACCACTCACCCAAACATCGGGAAGTTGGACCGAAGCCGGTTAAACCCATCCCACCCCGATATTGCCAATACCTTTGGCAATGCTTCCTCCTCCCGAACGGTGTCTGAAACGAATTGACATCCTTCGAGAGAAGAAGCTATTGGAGATCGGGGTAGCAGGAAGGAAAGAAGCCCCTGCCCCGAAGGGTGTCTTCTCCAGTTCTGACTCCTCTGAGTCAGAAGAATCGGGTACGACTTGGCCCTCTCCAATTAATACTTCTTGATCCTCATTATTTTTCCTTGGCAGATTCCACTGATACTATTTCTGGGAACCGACTTGCTGTAGTGGCTGCTGCTTCAAAAGCCAAGAAGGAGGCTCAGCTGCAGGCCTCAAAATCTAAGCCCAGCGCTGCGGCTGGGTCTTCAAGATCGTCAGGGAGCTCCAGCAGCCACAGGCCAGAGCCCCGATCGATGGACGAGGTGGATGAGGTTATCTCTAGGAAGATACGCTCATTAAGCCTTGCTGCCATGTATAGGATCGGGAATAATTCCCTCCTGGATCTTAACGTCGTGCGGTTATTGCTGCAGGGGTCGATTCGGGTGGAAGATGTTCACCCCTCATCCAGTTTAGGTGATAGGGCGCAGAGGCCTTCAGTNGTGATTTGATCTCAATGTTTTTAAAAATAAAATATCACATACCCCTGTCGGGTATGGATGTGATTTATATTGATATAGATTTTCATAAATATTTGTAGTTACGTGATTTGATATCATTGTTTTAAAAACAAAGCACAAACCATAATATTTAAAATTGATGATAAACCGTTTAATAATTGAGAATATACAAAAATAATTAAAAATATTATAAACAATATCCTTTTATTAATAGTTAACATGTTTATGAAAAGGAAGAGAGCAATTTTGCAGATTACTTAGAATATTCTTAAAAGAATATTGAATTAGAATTAATTTAAATTGAGAATGAAAAGCTTATTATTTCATTTTGTAGTTTTGTACAAAATGTCGAAATAAGTTCTCAAAACCAGTGTTTTTATACCGGACGGTATACCGCTCGATACGTCAAATTTCGCTCGGTACCGGTATTTTTTTTCGTACCATCCGATACCGGGTATTAGGGTCGATTTCCAGGTTTTTTCGAGTCTGATCCTAAACAACTAATTAAATATTATTTTTTTAAAATATAAAATAAAATAAAATTTGGTACCGATCGTACCGCTCATACCGGTCGGGACCGATACGTAATTCTAGACCGATATGAAAACATTGATCAAAACACAAAACTGTGTAATTTAGTTTTATGACTTTTGGCAATTTTAAACAAACAAACCTAAATTGGGATATATTCATATTGATATTGACGGAGAGCATTTTGGGTAACATTATGTTACAAATCAACCATACTTTAGTGAATTTAACTGCATATTTACTAGTTTAGTAATGTGATAAATTACTCTTCTTCACTAAAGTTTTTATATTGATTCAAAATTTCGTTAGGTTCCTAGTCAGTAAAATTGATATGACCGTCATTAAGTACTAATTTTAATTTTTTATTATATTAAGATAGTTAACATAATTTTATTTTATTATTATTTTAGCGTCAAACCCAAAAAAAACCATACAACCATTATTGGACGGAATGAAAAACATGATTAGAATTACAAAATGACGATAAATTTGATACTTCCCCTAATGATTTGAAGAGCCAGGAGACAAATCTAGTATACTTGGAGAGGAATTTTATTAATTCGCCACACATATCTTATTCGGTGTAATTTCAAACTTTCATGATGAATTTAAATTATTCGTCGTCTCGTATCTTCTATAACAACTCTTTAAAACTTTGTTTCAACATGTGCTCCAACATAAGTGTTATTTGGTTATTAAGAGAGTAGTTTGATGGAGAAAATTATGATGATAGCCCCAATATTTCAAATAATGTAAAAACGATACTTCCAAGATTTATAAATTGCACGCAAAATTCTCGAAATTTCAAAATGTTCAAGAAGGACATTTGAATAAATAGTAAAAGTTTTCATTTTTTTCGTATTAGTGGTTTTGCCAATTTGTGTGTTATTTTTAAAATTTTCAAAGTGGAGATATAATCATTACATTTTTCAAGGGATCAAATATAAACTATATTGTTGTGGTATGAAAATCGGGGTATCAACAGTCGTCCGGTTCGTTGCAAGACGAACTCGGTTTTAATTTGTTTAATGTGGGGGAAATGATTATGAATAAAAAGGAAAGAGATACGACAAATTTAGAGTGGAAAACCCCTGAAAAATGGGAAAAAAACCATTTGACTAAAAAATAGGAATGCCCTTAGTCGATTCAGTAATTAAAAATTCATTACAAGCACCAAAGAGTTAATCGAGACACCAAGGAAAGGTTCTGGAAGAAACCATAGAAACCGGCCCCAGGATCCCCTTTCCGTTTCCAACGTGTTCTTCTTATATGTCTCTCTAGTGGTGTGAACGCAAGACTGTCGTTTTGCGCTTGTCTTATGGTGCCGGGACAATTTATGTCGAGCGGGAACTCTGCCGGCCGTGACCCTATTTGGCTGCGAGACACCCGGTCTTTCGGCACTGCTAGCTGACTGTCTCCCGACCGAGAGAGGTTCGTACAGTTCCAACAGACACGCCTCTGACAAGGTTGTCGAAGATTGTTTCCACATACTGAGCAACGTGGCTTGGGCCCGGAATGCTGCCAACATGAATAGGCCAGAAGCGTGGAAAATGTGTGGAGGCCCGGAGCGTGGAGTGCGTAGGCCGTAACCGTTTAAGATCGATCTACGAGCACGGTCCACCGATACACCTAAGTCCATCTTCGGTCCTCGACGTTAAGTCCAACTTCGGTCCGATCGTTTCAAATATGTTAAGTTACGGATTCTGGGTCGCACGAGTCCGCCTTCTGTTATTTAGATTGGCCCAATGCAACTGGATCTAACACATTGCGGGATACCCGATCCTGGAGCCCTCATCATATATAATATTTAAAATATTAACGAGAGTTAGGATGAAATATAAACAACCTTTAAACTTCGAGGATCAACCACGTGATTCTTAAATTTTGAGAACATATTGTTTACAACTTTTAAAAATGAGAGGTCAACAACACAATTATATAAACTTCAGGGGCTTCGTATACAATTTATAAACTTTGAGAGCATCACGTTTATACTATTTCAAAGTTCAAACGCCAATGATAAACACCACTCTAGTTTGAAGTGATGAAGTGATGAATTGAATATAGTATACTCTATATTGATTATTGAAAACTCGGGTCGAACTCCATTCACGACGTAAGTCAACACGTTTAGGATCGAAATTCCTCACTAATCCACTTGAGAGTTTTGCACAATTCAAAACAGAAACATACCAGAAAAGACAGACATTACAGCACATTTTGTGTATCTTATTAAATTATAGAATCAACTTTCCTCATTAAAATTCATCAGTGGTCCTCGATCTTCTTTAGGCCTTTCATATCTGTTGTTTGAACACTGCACCATTTGTAACATGAATCAGTAAGGGAATAAACAAGTAAAATTTATCGAAGAAATGACGACGACTCAAGGATATCAAAAAAAACATAAACCAACTTCCCATGATGTTCAAAGATAACTAAATATGTTAAAGAGCACAAGATGATGTCATACGTTTTACAATATTAGAATACAAGAATCTATGTCTGCACAAGTGCAGTTGCCTTCTTTAAGAGACATGCAATCTAATAAGTCGACGAAGAGTTAAATTTCACCAAAATGAATTCAGTATTCAGTACATTATCTTTACATTAAAATGTCATTAGAACAAGGGAAAGAAAGCTTACGTTGTGCCGTACAGAACAATCTTTTGAACCTTTGTAGTTTCAGAACCAGACTGGTTATCCTCGATGAAAATCGTTAAACTGTTTCACGGAAGTTGAATTATGTGTATAAAAAAAGATAGCATCAGACTAATGGCAGAAGAGCAAGCAGTATACCTTCGGACGTTTTGAAACTTGACATATTTAAGGACCACTGGTTTCCCCTACAATATGCAAATATATAATACATGCTTAATAAGCGCTGAGTTCTTTTGATGGATAAAATGACAAACATGGTAATACCTCAAGATTATCAGCTGATAATTCAATAACATCACTTGGTGGAAAGTCATGAACATTACTGTGTAAAATATCATAATCAGAATTCAGAAATCATTCCAACACCACCAAAATATTAGATTGCACAAATGGAGTCACCTGAAGCCCATGTTCTCGCGGTTAGCAAAAAGCTTTACTGTCTTTGGACCTATAGCATTAAATAGGTATTTAAATTTTGCCACTTGATACACAAGAGATATTTAAAATTCTATCATGGATTATCTTATTGAAACATCGAATTAACTTTCATTCCTATAATTCCAGGTGCAAATTTAAAGTATAATAATGGTTCGAACATTGAGTGGATGCACTTCTCCAAATTGAAAAGCATCCATGCATTCTACCCCAAATTCCATCAAAATATGGGATACAATTTCTAAAAATGACATCCACGTACTTAAACAAGAATAGCTGAGGATCTAATGAATACTCAGAGCACAATATTTTTTGCATTTTCATACGGTGCTACACCAATTGAATCAACCGAATAACCAAGTGAATGCTACCAATTTCTGCAGTTCATAGAATTACGAACCTTCTTCACAGGGGCCTTTTATCAGAACAGAGTGGAGCTTGATAACTTGAGTAAAAGGAATGTAAATCAGCAGCTGTTCATCATCCCCACTCACCAAATTCAAACCATCATCTTCTCTGTAACCCTGGTGCATAATAAATCAAAAACATTTTAAAGACCCAACTCAATCATCCAAAAATTATCAAACATCTATTGAATCTAACCCCATTTCCAAACATAAAAATGAAAACACATCCTACGAAATCGCATAGAAAATCACCTGCTTAAGAGCGTTCGAGATAGAGTGGCTGCCACTTTGATTCAAGCATTCCACCCCCGACCAATCCACGAAGTCCAGTAAATCAACCTGAAAGAAAACAGTTCTAAATCAAATTAAAGCAGCAGAAACTAAAAATACGCTGGAAGAATAGAAGAATACTTGGCTTCGCTGGGAAACAGTCCCTGATTCGCCCGACATGGCTGATTCTTATCGATTGGCCCTGGAAACCGTGGATGGCATAGAAACTAAACTTCCCTCCCAAATTTAAGAAAGCCCTCGTTTTTGTGGAAACTTTTGGGTTCTTATTCTTCCGATTTCATCCATACGACCCGACCCGTCCAATTACCTTAATTTTCATTAGTCTACCTGTGTCTAGTAGACTAATGAAAATTAATCTTTATTATCTTAAATATTTCGTTGTTTTTTAAAATATTCCGATTAAATATGTTGTAAATATAGATTTTTGATTATATTAATTGATTAAATATGTTGAATATATATATTTGATTATATTAATGGATTAAATATGTTGTAAATATAGATTTTTGACTATATTAATTTAAAATAAATACTTTGATTAATAGTATAACCAAAATACATAGATATAAAAAAGAAAAATAACAAAAACAAAGGGAATCTAGATAAGAAAAATTACATATGAGGCATTACCATTCCCACACTTTCTAAATTATGGAATTTTGTGAACCACTGCTCTCTTGATGAAACAACATGATAGACATTTGTGAAGTATACAAGATCTTTTTCAATGTTTGGCGGCCAATCCGAACGTACACGTGTCAATTCTTTTATCAATTTTTTTTTGTAAAAATGATAACTCATTTATCCTAACTTTACTTGAGATGATTTTTTAAAAAAATAGTTTTTTTATAATTTTAAAATAAATATATAATATAAAATTGATTGATTAAAGAATTTTATAAAAACAATAACTTTAGAGATACCATCATTTTATATATTATTGAGTTTGCCATGATGTAGAGACCTCTCATTACATTTTTTATTAATCCCAAGAATGTATTAAAATAAGGAGATTTTATGAGATATAGCGGTATCAGAGTTTCGGCAGTGCTAATTTAACACAACTTTTTAAATTATTAGTTTATTAGTATTGTTAAAAAAGTTTATAAACATAGTAGTACTTTTATTTTAAAAATGTACGTCCAATCAAAAACTACACTTAAACCATAAACTAATATATATATTATATTTATAATATATGTGTTAATGTTACAACTTTTATACCATTATAATTAACTTATTCATTCTAAAATATTTAATAATATTAATGATAATTTAAATTTATAAATAAATTATTTTTATTATGATATGATATTTTATTGAATATTGATATATTTTCATTAACATTTTCAATTAAACAATATCTTGAAATTTAGAAATATAAGAACATATAAGAAAAAAATATTTTTTCTAACAACATATTAGACGGAATTGGATTTAGTCATAATAATTGTTAGATAGTGGGGTGACTTATTAGATGTAAGTTTGATGTCAATCGATTGAATGGCTAATCGTAAACTAGTTATGTGTCTAAAATCACTGAATAAGCTATTTAGTAAACTAATTTTATTATATATGATTAATATACTAAAATTTAACAAACTAAGGCTTATTGTAACGTCGGACAAATACGATTTTGTCCGGCCCTTTATCCACCATGTCTACGACTAGGGTTACTTGGGCGGCAGTTGAAATACAAAGTTTATACTTCCACGCCCAAGCGCTCGGGCGCGAAAATTTCACATTTTGTACACAAAAATTATTATAAAAATAATAAATCATCTCTGTAATTTCTCACGTTTGGATGTCCATTTCTTTTATCTAAATCATCCCTCTTAATTACTATTTCTGCAGGTGCTTTCTTATGTCTTTTGAAGAAAACATCTCAAGTTTATGGAACTGCAGGTTCACTTTGCCAATATTTTGTTGATGGGCAAAATAGTACCTTCATTTTTCTCATGGCCAAAATCAGATATTCTTTTCGATTGGTTTTCTGGGTAGTGACAATATGTGGAGTACGTTGATACTTGATAATCAAATTCCTTACTTTTCATGAATTGGTGGTTGTGAATCTAGGTAAAATTGGGGAAATAATTTTCTTTTAATAATTAATTATAAATATTAGTAAATATTTTAAAATGTATTATTTTATTTTGATAATTTATATAAGTAATTTTATTTAAGATTCGATTATTTCGAAATAGATATTATAAAAACTAAGTACCAAACAAATAAACACACCAATACAAATTAAACGTCAAGATAATTGGAATCATTATTTTATGATAAATAAAATAATAAATTAATGAAATAGAAAGATAATATTAAATTTAGAGAGATGAAATAATGTAGATGAGTTAGAATTTTTAGAAGTTGAAAGAGAATATGATATGGATGTGAGAGAATGATGATATGTAGAAAGATTTATACGACGAAAATAGTTTTTGGCGCGGAAAATGTTATAGATAATCTAATGTTCAATATATAATTAATGATTTATGAAATAGTAAATGGATGACTTCATCAATAAGGGTAAATATAAATTATTTAATTGTAAAAAATTTCATTATGTCGGTTCAAATAGCATATCACTGCTAGGATCGTAAAAATTTTTCTATCAGTATTAAAATATTTTTATTCTAAGAACCAATGACATGATTATAAGACTTATAGTATGACGCTGATTATAAGTAAAATGTAAAATTTTGTACTAAAATAGTGTGACAGTATATTAGACACTTGTGCAACGCCATTGAATAAGTATAATAAGCTTAGATAGAAAGTGCATGTCGTAACTGTTGTTATTTTAATCATATTAGTTAAGCTACGTTCTTAAAGCGATAAAAATGACATCAGATTTATAGTGGTATCCGATCACGTTGTCTTAGTTAAGACACGATCGTATCGGCAATCCACTTTCCAACACCCTACAATTTATTCACTATTTTAGTGGCAATGTTCAACAAAAACAGAACACAGAACTAACTAAAACCATAGAATACAAATTATTCACAGGAAGTTAAAACTACGATATAGTAACAGATTACCACCAGTATACTGAACTTCTTAATCACTAAGAAGTCAGTAAAGCAAACATGCAGTTTACAAACAGATCGTTAGTTAATACATCAGTTTAAGAATATACGTTTTAAGGCCTTAACAGTGGACAGAATCTGTAGGCAGTTCTTGTCACACAAGCTCAACGTATTTTCTAAGATATACGTAATGTTTTAAGGCTTCAGTATTGACGAGATCCCCGGAACCCGATACCCCGAACAGGGTCACGACCAGTCTTGGCCAAGACAGCCCAGACAACGTAAGCCGAACTTGGAGGCCCGGATCCAGCCCGCATTAGCAAAGGGCCCATTTATATCGTTTGGCCCGATCGATCGCCTTTGGCGATCGGTCCCGAGGTGTGGGGCCCAGTTCCTCACATGTGCCCAGACCGATCGGTCCACTTATTGCAGGCGCTACTTCGGGCCATTCTTGCTCACCACATGCGACGACAACCCTCGACAGCCTTGTCAGAAGCATGGTTCGGCAATTGGAGCAAGCCACTAGAGGCCAGAGAGTAGCCGGTTGGCAGCGCCGAAAGGTCCAGTGCCGTGCAGCTCTGCGAAGCCGTTTCCGGCGGCTGTTCTGCCTGACGTTAGCCGCCCTAACTGCAAAGGACAGACACAAAACGACACCCTACTGTACACAGTACAGTGGAAGTATAAAAAGGACACTTAGAGAATGATAAAAGGACTTCCTTCCTTTCGATCTCCAGAGCCTTCGCAAGAAAGAACACTCTCGATTTATTTTCGATTCCCTTTCTCTCTTTGTTGTCTGCTGAACGAACATGTATTGTGTGATCATGGATTCACTTATTGAACCGGCTAAGAGCACTTCTTTTAGCCCTTAGTCAAGTGGTTTTTACCTCGCTTCCGAGGTTTTCCACTCTAAAATCCTCGTGTCCCTTCACCTTTGATTCATTAACGTTCTCCACACATAAATAAATAATAACCGAGTTCGTCTTGCAACAAACCGGTCAACTGTTGACACCCCCAGTTTTCGAACCACAACAGTTTGGCGCCGTCCGTGGGGACGAGTTTTTAGTCCCCATTTGTGGTCTTTACCTGGGATAGGATAATCAAAGGCATGGCGACGGGAACATCGACGAACGATAGTGACACGCTTCCCAGTAGTGTTCCAGCCTCAACGTTCTCTTTACAGGACCTGGAAGCTGCTGTTAGGAAAGTTATTCTGGAAGTTACGTCGGAGAGGAGTGGAACAGAACCACCGGCTATTACAAGCCATGTTCCAGCCAACAGAGGGTACGAAAGCGACCCTGAAGCGCCGAGCTCCGATGAAGAGGAGATTGTCAGGCGTGGAATAACAATGAGGAGGCCAAGATATCAATCTACTCCGCCTCCTCCAGTGAGAACTCCAACTCCCGTTCTTGGGACGAACCAGGAACAGATGCAGAGGCGCATCGACGACCTTACCAGGGAGTTGGAGGCCCTGCGAACGCAGAGGGATTGCGATCCTGATCTTTAGCGTAATCCTGGACTGTTCGATCGGGCCATGGGTGCCCCGATCAGGCGGAGTAAGGATGATGACTGGTGGCACAATCTACATGTGGCCTAGGCGTCATCCCAGCAATCTGGAGGCGTCTCCGCCGCGTTGGGAGATTTGATGCTCCCTTTTTCTGAAGAGATCTGGGCGGCAGTCCCCGATCGATACTATCGTAACCCTGAGGGGTTACCCGTATTCCGAGGCGACGACGATCCGATTGATCGCGTCGCAGATTTTGAGCTGAGGATGGGGACCGTTCGGGCCTCCAATTCATTGAAATGCCGCATCTTCGCGGCAGGGTTGCAGGGCGATGCCCGGACCTGGTTCAAGAACTTGCCGGCCCGATCTATACAGTCATATGGCGGATTCATCCTAGCTTTCTCGGAGCAATTCGCTCCGAACGTAGGACCGCCTCGTAGCAGGTAGGAACTATACGACATGAAGTATATCCCGGCGAAGATGAGTCTCCGCTCTTTTATGGAGAAGTTCAACCGAACTGCCCGGAGTATCAAGTTGGAGCTCCGAGACAAAATCGATATCTTGCAGCAGGTCTTAGGACCTTGTGGCCTCTCGGCCAGTCTTGTGAAGAGCCCACCATCCACCTTGGGAAAGCTCCTTCAGAAAATCAACAAGTACATCAAAGTGGATGAAGCGCTGGGAGCGGGATATCGAAAGCCTGGCGGGAATTCTGATCCCGCAGGTGACCATAGGGTATCTTACCCTAAGAAACAACCGCGGGAAGTTGCGGCTGTGGCTGAAAAGATCGCTCCTCCGAAGAAGGAGGACAATCGGGTCTATTGCGAGTTACATCACAACCGCGATCACCCAACTTTGAAATGCCCGCTACTGCGAGAGACAGTAGCGGCAATGAACAAGGAATAGCCCGATCATGATGATCGAAGGGGCAAGCGGGCTGACTCTCCCCGAGCGGGCCATCAGGGTGACGATCGTCACAGGCCAAGGGGAAGAGACAATCGGGGTCAGCCCCTACATTACAACGACCGGGCGGGAGATCGAAGATCTCCCCAACCCGAACAGGATAGGGACCAGCCCGGTCAAGAGAACCGGGGCCAGGGCCGAAGAAGGAGATGGCGGGGCCGAGGCGGCAGGCCCCGCGAAATGAAGGAGACAGGAGGGAGCAACCAGCTCCCCCACCTGCCGAAGTGGGTACCCAACCTCCCCCAAATCAGGAGGTGCCCAGAGAAAGGGAGGCCGTTGGAGATATTTATGTTATCTCCGGCGGAATAAGGATTAATGAGTCGGTCAGGGACCGAAAAAGAGCAGCGCGTGAGGAGTTCCCCGAGAGCTCCGAATCTGTGGCGCTGGTGAAGTATGAATCGGCTAAGCGGTCCTCAGTCTTTGAGGGGGAAATCATTTTTACCGCGGCCGATCGGGAAGGGGTCACCGATCCATGTGATGATCCTCTTATCATCACTGGAATTATCGTAGACCGACGGGTCCATAGGATTCTGGTGGACACCGGGGCTTCATGCAACCTGATAAAGCGTGAAGTGGCGGAGATGCTAGGAGCCGCGGCCCACGATCTCCCGATTGCCAACATCACCCTCTGGTCATTCGACCAGAGAAGTGTTATACCGTGCGGGAAAATTCTTTTCCCCGTCACGTTAGGAGAACCGGGCAGGGACCGATCGGAGACCCTAGAGTTTATAGTCGTTGAAGTCGATCTGGCTTACAACGCTATCATCGGACGGACTGGCCTCAGTAAGTTTGAGGCAGTCCCTTCCACGTACTACATGATGATCAAGTTCCCCTCCACTCATGGAGTGATTTCTGTCAAGGGGAACCAAAAAGTAGCAAGACAGTGCTATATGAGCTCGTGCCGTACCCTGGCACCTATCAAGAGAGCTCGGGTGGACTTGCTCGAAGAGCCCCCGCACCCGAGGCAGGCTATGGAACCCGTCGGGTTCAAGATCATCAACTTGGTGGAGGATGATTCCACCAAGACTACTCGCATCGGGGCACATCTGGCCCCGACCTTCGAAGAAGAGCTGGTCCACTTGCTAAGGAGCAATGTGGACATCTTCGCTTGGACCCCGGACGACGTTCCGGGGATCGACCGATCCGAGTGTGAGCATCGGATCAACACCGAACCTGGGATCAAGCCTATAAGACAAAAGAGGAGACGCTATTCTCCTGAGAAGATTGAGATCATCCGGGCAGAGGTGAACAAATTGCTGCGGTCGGGCTTCATCAGGGAGATCCACTACACTGAGTGGGTTGCAAACCCAGTGGTGGTCTCCAAGGCAGATGGGAAATGGAGAATGTGCGTGCATTTTACCGACGTCAACAAAAGCTGCGAGTCGGACCCGTTCCCACTGCCACATATTGACCGATTGGTAGATGCTGTGGCGGGCAGCACCATGATGAGTACCATGGACGCTTACTCCGGGTACCATCAGATCTTCCTTGCTAAGGAAGATCAAAAGAAATCATCATTCATGACGGAATACGGCGTTTACTGCTATGAGGTTATGCCTTTTGGCTTAAAGAACGCCGGAGCAACATACCAAAGGCTAGTCAACAAGATCTTTAGGGAGTTGATAGGCCATGTTATGGAAGTGTATGTTGATGATATGATTGTCAAGTCCATGAATGATGAAGACCATATTCCTTATTTGTCTCGCTGTTTCGAAGTATTCCGTAAATATAAACTCAAACTAAATCCAAACAAGTGTTGCTTCGGGATTCGAAGTGGCAAATTCCTTGGATTTTACGTTTCTGAGAAAGACATCGAGGTCAATCCTGAGAAAGTCCAAGCTATTATTGATATGCAGCCTCCAAGAAACAAGCGAGAATTCCAAAGGCTGACTGGCCGATTGGCGGCATTAAGCAGATTTATTTCTAGATCCACTGACCGGACTCTACCTTTTTTCAGGACATTGAGGAAAGCTAGCCATCTTGGTTGGACCGAGGAGTGCGATCGGGCATTTTCCGACTTGAAGAATTATTTGAGCACTCCTCCTGTCATGGTGAGCCCGACGTGCCACGAACCCTTGGGGTTGTATTTGGCCGTGTCAGAAGCCGCAGTCAGCGCAACCCTGGTGACCATCGGAGATAATATTCATCGGCCCGTTTACTACGTTAGCCATTCCCTGGTACCAGCCGAAACAAGATACACAACCTTGGAGAAATTCATGTTGGACTTGCAGAAAGTTATAGCTAAGCTTAAGCATTATTTCGAAGGTCGCAAGGTTTATGTGTATACCGATCAGCCTTTGAAGGCAGTACTGAGTCAGGCGATTCTAATGAGAGGTTGGCTAAGTGGAAGATCAAGATCAGCTCCATGTATCTGGAATTCGTTCCCCGAAAGACCATCAAAGCTCAAGTCCTTGCGGATTTCGTGGTCGAGATGACCCGATCGCTCATATTTCTCAACCAAGAGGACGACCGATGGGTCATATATGTTGATGGATCAACCTTCGGAGGCAAGGGAGCGGGCATTACCCTCACTACACTTCAGGGCGACGTCATCCACTCCGCGGTCAAGTTCTTATTTTCTGGAACGAACAACGTGGTGGAATACGAAGCCGTACTGTAGGGATGACCTTAGCTCAAAGGATGGGAGTTGGTAAAATGCGGATGTTCTCAGATTCCAAGTTGGTGGTGGAGCAGTTCGCAGGGCGATTCGAGACGCACGAGTCAACCATGAAATTATATCATGCAAAGGTATTGGAGTTGGCAAAGAGATTTCAGGAGTTCTCGCTCGAGCACGTGCCTAGAGAACAGAACAAGGTGGCTGATGCATTAGCCAGATTGGCTGCAGGCTTACCAGACGTTGGACCGGGCACGGTATCGGTCCTTATTCAGGATAGACATTCGGTCGAAATTCCTGTGACCGAACAGTCGATCAAGGAGGTGGGAGCCCTATGCCATGAACTCCAAGATTTAAAGATTAACGCCATTGGCTCCCCAGAAGATACCACATGGATGACCCTTTTTATCAAATATCTGACCAACGGCCATCTATCAGATAATGCGTCCGAGGCCAGGAATATTGAAACCCGGGTGACACGATATGTGCTCAATGACGGGCACCTATTCAAGAAAAGCTTTGAGGGACCGCTCCTGCGATGCTTGTCCCCTTTGGAGGCTGAGGCCGTCATGATTTATGTTCATGAGGGGATGTGCAGAATACATTCTGGGTCCCGATCGCTATATCATCGTGTCATAAGAGCTGGTTATTTCTGGCCAACGCTCCTTGAGGATGCAAAGAAGTACACAAGACGTTGCGCTGTTTGCCAACATCATTCCCCAGTTCCCCAGTTGCCAGGGACATCTTTATCGATGACCCCACTTCCTTGTCCATTTGACAGATGGGGATTGATATCCTGAGGTCGTTCCCTCGATCGGTCCAGCAGCGCAAGTTTTGCATAGTGGCAGTGGAGTATTATACAAAGTGGATCAAGGCTAAAGCGGTGGCCATCATTTCTAAAAAAGTGGTAAATCATTTCCTATGGAGGAACATCATAAGCCGCTTCGGGATACCTCGAGCTTTTGTATCTGATAATGGACTTCAATTCCGCAGGAAAGCCATTCGAGATCTTTGCATCAAATTGGGTATCGCTCAACACTTCTCATCGGTAGCTCATCCCCAGACCAACGGATTAACTGAGGTCTCCAACAAAGTTATCCTGAAGGGATTAAAAACTAATTTTGAGGATTTGGGTGGAAAGTGGCCCGATCACATTTACGAAGTATTATGGGCTTACCGCACCACACCCCGTTCAACGACCCAGGAATCTCCGTTTTCTTTGGTATACGGGTCCGAAGCGGTCAGTCCAGTGGAGGTAGCTATAAGATCCCCTCGGAAAGCCCAGTATGACGAACACTTGAATAATGAGCGAATATCTTTGGACTTGGAGATGATTGAAGAGAAAAGAAACGCCATCTATGCACGCATGTGTGCTTATTAAAGAACAATGGAGCAAGCTCACAACAAACGAATTGTGCCCAGGTAATTCTCAGAAGGCGACCTCGTTCTCAGGAATCTGAGAGTTCAGAGAAATGTTGGGAAGCTGGACAGGAATTAGGAAGGGCCCTATCGGGTCATGAAGAACCTGGGCGCAGGGGCTTATAAGCTTGAAAATCTGGATGGAAGTGAGATCCCCCGAACGTGGAATGTTATGAACTTAAGGCGTTATTTTATATGGTAACTCTGAACTTTAAAACGTTTCTTATACATGAATAAGTTACAATGGATGCATTACAAAGTGCTTCTAGCTAAGTGGGTGATCGATCTTGGAGTCGGGTTTTCTGGACGAGTTTGGACTGGTGACTGTAGCGATCATCCATAAGGCTCCCAAGTGGTGTGACCGCTCTGACAAGTCAGTTGCTTCCACGCTTGCTGAGTACTTAGATAAATCGTATACTCCCAGAACTCACTACGAACTTAATTCCTTCTTCAAACGGCATTCATCATCTAGAGGTAGCCCTTGCTTCATTACGCTTAATTCGTAAGCAAGAAACTAGGACAGAGTTAACCTGTCAAATGGCAAGCCAAAGCCCACCATGAGACTATTGTTAGAACCGGGGCTTCGCCTAAAAATTTGTCATGGGGCTCATTGGAAGAGCCATGGCAACGCCGCCAAAGTCATGATATTTTATTGGACGGATTCAAGTGTGATCTCCTAGTATAGTTGGGGTTCCCTAACTTACTAATCTTAGCAGAATTCAAAGTTAACTGGTGAGGACCGTTCGGGCCATATTTGGCTTAAGCCCCGACCTTATACTTGGAATTATTTAAGGCGAATTATGTGAAAGGAAGATGCTTTACTCAAAACAAAGTTTACAAATGCAGAAAAAAAAGGACTCGGAAATTTGAAATCTACTCTATCTGTCTTTCTTCCTTATCTGCAACGCCGGACTTCTCTGCAATCCACGCCTTGAGATCCTCCACCTTTTCCCCCTTTCCTCAACTATCTCGTTGACCGATTTCTCCATCAGGTCAAAAAGGGGATAGTTGGGATCATTCTCCAGCGGGGGTTCATCTAATTCGGGGATCTCGCAGAAGTTTCCATCCTTGGTCAGTGGGTCAAGCGTCTCCCAACGTTCATCTTCGGGATCCAGACCAAACTTGCTAACTATTTGGTCCTTCATGTTGTCCATGTATTGGGAGACTTTCGGTCCATAGACATTTGCCGCTAAGGCAAACATCAGGGGCGATCGGGCAAAACCCAATAGGGCTTCCCGAACCGCGCCCTCAGTCGACCCTTGAACCCTGATAAGGTCTTCTTTGAGCACTTCCTGCTCTTCCTTCAAGGCATTCTTCTCATCTTGGGATTGAAGGAGGAGCTAGGGCGTTTAGGCGAAGCCCCGGCCCAACAGGCGAAGCCCAAGACGTAATAAGAACATTCTAGAAGACCCAGCGACCCAACAACTGCCAAGGTCCAGTAAAAATATATGAGGCCCAAAAGGATGTAACAGCCCGCAACATGCGAGGCCCAACAAACATACACATCCCATTAATGAACGAAAGCAACGATATTACCGAGATTAGTCAAACTTCAACATTCTCCCCCTTAATCTTTGTGATATCGTAGACGAGTACCTGTAACACCCAAGACTTACTCCTTCAAGAGTTTCGGTCTCACACACACTTAAGAAGGCGATGAACTCCCCCTTAATTCGAAAAAGGTGTAATCGGGGAGGGATGAACAAACCATAAGACAACCTTATTCCAGGTAGAGATTTCTCCCCCTAAGTCCAGATGCGTATGCTCCTCAACGGGAGTACGCCAGGCCCCGGGAATGAAGGTGGTTAGTATAACACATATATATCACGTTAAAGCCAGAAACAATTTCAACATACACGAAAAAGAAACACAGATTCAGCCAGAAATTAAGGGCATAACATCAATCCTAAACAGTTTCTAAGTTGAATAAACTGTGCATAATCCAAAGGTTTCATAAAAATATCTGCAATTTGATCACACGAGGGTACAAATTTCACAGAAACAGTTTTGTTCTCAACTAAATCTCTCACATAATGATGTCTAATTTCAATGTGTTTACTTCTAGAGTGATAGACTGGATTTTTTGCTAAATTAATAGCACTAGTATTATCACAATTAACAATCACAGTTTCTATAGGCATATTATAGTCAAGCAATTGAGATTTTATCCACAAAATTTGAGTGCAACAATTTGAGAGAGAAACATACTCACCTTCGGTAGATGAAAGGGCTAACGTGCTTTGTTTTTTACAAAACCATGACACTAGACATGGACCTAAGAAATGACATGAACCACTTGTGATTTTTCTATCTAATTTACAACCATCATAATCAGCATCAGCATACACAACAAGTTCGAAATCTTCAAAATTTGGATAAAACAATCCTATATTTAAAGTTCATAGTAGGTATCTTTATATGCGTTTCACAGCTTTCAAATGTGACACTTTTGGATTAGACTGAAATCTAGCACACATGCAAACAACAAACATAATATCCGGTATATACGAGGTTACGTATAATAAGGATCATATCATGCTCCTATACAATGTTTCACTTACACTTTCCTCATTTTCATCAATTGTCAAGTTTAAGTGAGTTTGCATGGGAGTTTTCATGGATTTTGCATTACAAACATCATAATTTTTCAAAAGTTCCTTAATGTATTTAGATTGCGTAATGAAAACACCAGATTCAAGTTGTTTAATTTGCATGCCTAAACAAAAAGAAAGTTCTCCCATGTTGCTCATTTCAAATTCAGATGCCATAAGGTTACAAAATTCAGCAATTAAACATGAATTAGAACTACCATATATGATGTCATCCACATAAACTTACACAAGAATTAAATCAGAATTTAAGTATTTAACAAAAAGAGTTTTATCAACACTACCCTTCTTATACCCACAAGATAGCAAATATGTATTAAATCTTTCGTACCAAGCTCTTGGAGCTTGTTTAAGTCCATATAAAGCTTTGAGCAATTTATATACATAATCAGGTTTAGAATGATCTGAAAATCCAGCCGGTTGTTTAACATACACATTTTCAGAAATAAAACCATTTAAAAATGCAGATTTAATGTCCATTTGGAATAACTTGAAACCTTTATATGCATAAAATGCAATTAACATTCTAATTGACTCAATCCTAGCAACGGGAGCAAAAGTTTCACCATAATCTATTCCCTCTTCTTGTGTATAACCTTGTGCCACTAACCTAGCTTTATTTTTAACTATGTTACCATGTTCATCAAGTTTATTCTTAAAGATCCACTTAGTTCCTATGACATTCTGATCTTTAGGACGTGAGACTAATTCCCAAACACAGTTTTTTCTAAATTGAAGTAATTCATCTTGCATTGCATTGATCCAATTAATGTCACTTAAGGCATCATTTACATTTTTAGGCTCGATGAAAGACACAAAAGCATGTAACTTACAAAATGAATTAAATGATCTACGGGTTCTAACTGATTCATTAACATCTCCTAGAATATTAAACTTACTTAAACACTTAGGCATATTCGGTATATAAGACGGCTTTTCAATTCGACCAGATTCATTAGGTGGAATAGGAACTGAGATTTCAGGCTCGAAATTTTCAGGTTCAATATCTCCCCTACTCACAAAATAGTGATTATCTTCTTTTTCATTTTCAGTCTCAAAATTTTCAGATTCTAAATCTTTTTCGTTATGTGGTTTAATTTCTAGATTTTTATTTGTTTCATCGAAGAAGATGACATGTATTGACTCAATTACATGTTTTAGTTCCTTAAGGAATATCCTATATGCTTTCCTAGTTGAGGAATAACCTACAAATTTATCTTCTCTACTCTTACTATCAAATTTACCTAATGTTAATTGATCGTTATTGTGCACAAAACATTTGCACCCAAAAACATGAAAATAACTAACATTTGGTGTTTTGTCAAATAGTAGTACATATGGAGTTTTCTTAAGGATTCCTCTAAGTGTAACTCTATTAACTACATGACAAACGGTATTTACAGCTTCAGCCCATAAATACTTAGGTGTTTTATGTTCGATTAACATAGATCTAGCCATTTCTTGTAAGATTCTATTTTTACGTTCAACAACACCATTTTGTTCGGGAGTTCGAGGACACGAGAAATTATGTTCAATACCCGATTTTTGACACAAGCTAGTAAAATCATTATTATTAAATTCACCACCATTGTCACTCCTAAGGAATTTTATCTTAAGATCCAATTTATTTTCCCATTCGATTTTAAACTGATTAAAATATGAAAACGTTTCTGATTTTAATTTTAAGAAAAAGACCCAAGTAAACCTAGAAAAGTCATCAACTATGACAAAACACCAAATTTTTCCTCCTATACTAGATGGCCTAATTTCACTAAATAGATCCATATGTAATCTTTCTAGTTTCCTAGAAGAGTTCACAGCATTAATTCTTTTAAAGTTTGCCCTAGTTTGTTTAGACTTAGCAGATACTTCACAATTATACTTAATGTTTCTAAAAGTGTCATCTATACCTCTAATTAGATTACCTTTTTTCAGTTTAGAAATAAGATCTATATTAGCATGTCCTAACTTCCTATGTCATTCATATGCAGAATCAGATTGAGAAATTAAGCATGCATCCACATTTTCAACTTTATTTAACATATAGACATTTTTCACTCTACATGCTTTAAAAATTAAAACACCACATTTAAACACATTGCATGCATCTTTACTAAAAGTAACCTCATAACCAGAATCACATAATTGACTAATGCTTATCAAATTATGCATCAAATTATTAACATGCAAGATGTTCTCAATTTCAAATTGGCCAGATTTAAAGGTTCTTGTACCTATTACTTTACCATTAGAGTTATCACCATAGGTAACTCTACCACCTCTAGTATTTTTATAATCACCAAGCAATTCCTTGTTTCCTGTCATGTGGCGAGAACAGCCACCATCTAGGATCCATACCTATACATTTAGGCAACCATATATGATTAATAGAATAAAACTTTAATGTTTCAAATTTCTTATGGTAAGATATCAGTCTGCTAATGAGAGTGTTAACAAAATGATTCTTTCGTTTCCATCTTTTACAGCAGCAGGCAAACTGATGACAAGTTTATTTGAGTGATTCTTAAGATTTTTCCTACTAGGTGCATGATACTTAGTGAATCTAGGTTTTGGATTAAAACCTATGCCATGTCTAGAGGAAATAAACTTGTTATCAGTCTCTACACATTCATTATGTTTCATATTGCATGCTTTTTCAATCTCAGTTGTTTCTACATTATAAGAAGTAGATGCTTTCACAAATTTGTTATCAAAGGCATTAACTGAAGCAGTAACATGCAAAACATCTTGTTTATTCACATTCACATTTTTAGCCGAGCAAGTAGGAAGAGAAGAGTCAAAATAGTCATGTAAAGTTGATTTAACAAATTGTAAAGGAGATTTTGCACACGAATTTTCAGAGATCGAATTGAAACCTAAACCAGCTTTATCATAGAAGTTCTTCTGAACACTTAGGATCTTATTTAGACACTGAGTACTAGGATTGTTTTCAATTTCTAAGTGTTTGGTTTCAGAAAGCAGAATTTCGTATTTCTTTTCTAAATCTGAATATTTCTTAACCAATTTCGCAAATTCTATTAGTAAATCACTACATTCCTCAGAATTATTTGAACTGGCCTCACTGTCAGTTTCATTCTGATTAATGCCAACCAAGGCTAGATTCTCTTCACCAAGAGAAGCATACCCACAGTTTTCTGATTCACTTGATGAAAACATTTCTTCATCTAGTAGAGCTTGCAAAACCGATTTTTTCTTTTCGGTATCCTGTTTCAATAAAGAACAATTAGTTCTAATGTGACCAGGTTTTTTACACTTAAAACATGTAATATTTTTAAATTTTTCAGGATCCATTTTAGATGTTTTTTTAGCTTTTAAAAGTTTTTGAATCTTCTTTGCTAGTAGAGAGATCTCAATGTCTGAATCACTTTCTGATTCAAATACTGCAGATTTCTTTGAAGCTTTAGGTGAAGACTGTTTTTCAATTTTCTTAGACTTAGACCTCTGTTTGACTACTTGACTTGTTGACTCAGTGGTTTTTAAAGCGAGAGATGATGATTTTTCAGTAAGTTGTTGCCTACTCCTCAGATGTAGTTCTTTGGTTAGCAAGATGCCAAACAGTTCGTCTACACTTAGAACATCTAGGTCTTTTGTTTGTTCTATAGTGGTTCTAAGAATTTCCCATTTATTATCTAGACTCCTTAGGACTTTAGAATTCTTTTCTTCATTGGTCATTTTATGACCGAACAGCTCCATTTCATTCACAAGAAGAATGAAACGTTGCTGTAAGTCAATCATAGACTCGTTACTATTCATTGAAAACATTTCTAGTTCTTGTTTAAGCATGTTCAACTTAGTTCTTCTAATCCTAGAGGTTCCTTCATACAGAATTTCTAGCTTAGACCAAGCCTCATGTGCAGTTTTACAGCTAAATATTTTATTGAACTCAGTAACAGTTAAAGCAGAAAACAAAGCACTATAGCATCTAGCATTTAACTCTATAGAATTATCTTTATCAACAGAAACGGGTTCTAAGTCCATATCTGGTACCAAGCCAGTACCATATACTACACACCTATAAATTCNTTTTTTATTTTCGCTAGCCCATTACTAAACAAATACTATTATAATATTTATAATATTATTTTTAATAATTCAAATATTAAAGTCGAACTTGACCCAAAACATGTTCGATTTTCGATAGTTTGAACCCCTACGGGCAAAGACTAATAAATTCGTAGTTTACCATTTAAAAACAATCTCATTATATTTTTAAATGGACGGAAGGCAGTTTTGGTCCCCAAAGTTTAGATAATTTGACAATTTTGATCCCCAAAGTTTGCGAATTTTGGCAAAACCAGTTCCCGAAGTTGCGTATTTTCGCAAAATACGTCCCCAAAGTTTGCGAATTGTGGCAAATTAGGTCCCCGGACGAAAATTAATTTGGGGACCAAAATTGCCAAAATTCGCAAACTTTGGGGATGTATTTTGCGAAAATACGCAACTTTGGAGACCAAAATTGCCAAATCATCAAAACATTTAGGACTGTTTTTGCCATTGAAACTTTGGGAACCAAAATTGTCAAATTATCCAAACTTTGGGACCTAAGTCGTCATTTTCTCATTTTTAAATATAAATAATTATTTACTCGCGTACTGACTCATATCAATCAATTATTGATGAATTTGAGGTTCAACTTGAACTTGTTAGTGTATCTGAATTCTGAAACTTTACATGCGGAATCTGAATGGGCTGAAAGGAATGTTGGGCTTGAACCTACATAAAGGCCCATTTATGAATTATTTCCATGATTTTGATTATATTTTTAGTTTTAATCTAAAATCCCACAAATCAATTGACATAAACTACGAATCCAAATTATCAAAACTAGTGAAAATCAACTTTTAAGGTCCAATTTTGGTTATGAAATCGACTAAGAAAATGATTAAAAGTAAATATGGATTGGGCCTAATATAAAAGTCCAAACAAAAATTATTGAATAGCGTATTAGGCTCCACTTGACATTTTGTATTTTTAAAGTTCACGTATTATATAATATTGTGTTGTTATTTTAATCCTATTAGTTAAGCTACGTTCTTAAAACGATAAAAATGACACTAGATTTATAGTGGTATCCGATCACGTTGTCTTAGTTAAGACACGATCGTATCAGCAATCCACTATCCAACACCCTGCAATTTATTCACTATTTTCGTTGCAATGTTCAACAAAAACAGAACAAAAAACCAACTAAAACCACAGAATACAAATTATTCACAAGAAGTTAAAACTACGGTATAGTAATAGATCACCACCACTGTACTGAACTTCTTAATCACTAAGAAGTCAGTAAAGCAAACATGCAGTTTACAAATAGATCGTTAGTTAACACATCAGTTTAAGAATATACGTTTTAAGGCCTTAACAGTGGATAGAATCTGTAGGCAGTTCTTGTCACACAAGCTCAACGTATTTTCTAAGATATACGTAATGTTTTAAGGCTTCAGTCGTATCTTGGTCTTTGGTTTTTAGGAACTCAGATCTATACAGATCTGGCTTGAAAACTCTTATGTTGACACAAGTCTTTAAGAAACCCAAAGGTTTTCTCAAAGACGTAACCCAAAACACTATGTAATCTCACAGTAAGTACTTAGAGCCAACAGTTTAGGCTAGAAGTAGAGCGTAATTACAGAATGTAAGTGCAGAATGTAAAGTGCAGTATGTAAAGTACAGTATGTAAACTCAACGCGTTCTTTAACCAAGTCACACAATTTCTCATATCGTCTAGGATCTGTCTGAAACTCAGACTATCAGGCCAAGAACAACAAGATTCTTAAGCACCAGTTTACAATTTCTCAGATCGTCTAGAATCTGTCTGAAACTCAACTATAGGCTCAAGATCATTGAGAAAATCCACAGATTTTCTCAAGAACAGCGTAATGAAAGGCGCTGTAATTTTTCAAAAAAGTAAAGCTCTTTTTGAAAAACACAAACAACACTTAATCGTTATTCAAGGCTAGATCTACGCAAAGAAATCACTAACGAGCGATATGCAGTAAAGATAGCAAGAACAGAAACGAAAATCGCAGAAAGGCTAGAGAGCAAAAGCGTAAAAACGTAAAATGCAGAAATGAAAAGTGAGACATTTCTGAAGCGATAAACGTATATATAGTACGGGTCACCGCCTTACTGTTACACCCGGCCCAGCAGACCAAGCCCAAGACGTAATAAGAACATTCTAGAAGACCCAGCAGCCCAACAACTGCCAAGGTCCAGTAAAAACATACGAGGCCCAAAAGGTTGTCACAGCCCACAACATGCGAGGCCCAACAAGCATACACATCCCATTAATGAACGAAAGCAACGATATTACCGAGATTAGTCAAACTTCAACAGTCTCCCCCTTAATCTTTGTGATATCGTAGACGAGTACCTGTAACACCCGAGACTTACTCCTTCAAGAGTTTCGGTCTCACACACACTTAAGAGGGCGATGAACTCCCCCTTAATTCGAAAAAGGTGTAATCGGGGAGGGATGAACAAACCATAAGACAACCTTATTCCAGGTAGGGATTTCTCCCTCTAAGTCAAGATGCGTATGCTCCTCAACGGAAGTACGTCAGGCCCCGAGAATGAAGGTGGTTAGTACAACACATATATATTACGTTAAAGCTAAAAACAGTTTCAACATACATGAAAAAGAAACATAGATTCAGTCAGAAATTAAGGGATAGCATTAATCCTAAACAGTTTCTAAGTTGAATAAACTGTGCATAATCCAAAGGTTTCGTAAAAATATCTGCAATTTGATCACACGAGGGTACAAATTTCACAGAAACAATTTTGTTCTCAACTAAATCTCTCACATAGTGATGTCTAATTTCAATGTGTTTACTTCTAGAGTGATAGACTGGATTTTTTGCTAAATTAATGGCACTAGTATTATCACAATTAACAATCACAGTTTCTATAGGCATATTATAGTCAAGCAATTGAGATTTTATCCACAAAATTTGAGTGCAACAATTTGATAGAGAAACATACTCAGCTTCGGTAGATGAAAGGGCTACCGTGCTTTGTTTTTTACAAAACCATGACACTAGACATGGACCTAAGAAATGACATGAACCACTTGTGCTTTTTCTATCTAATTTACAACCATTAGAATCAGTATCAGCATACACAACAAGTTCGAAATCTTCAAAATTTGGATAAAACAATCCTATATTTAAAGTTCCTAGTAGGTATCTAAATATGCGTTTCACAGCTTTCAAATGTGACACTTTTGGATTAGACTGAAATCTAGCACACACGCAAACAACAAACATAATATTCGGTCTATACGAGGTTACGTATAATAAGGATCCTATCATGCTCCTATACAATGTTTCACTTACACTTTCCTCATTTTCATCAATTGTCAAGTTTAAGTGAGTTTGCATGGGAGTTTTCATGGATTTTGCATTACAAACATCATACTTTTTCAAAAGTTCCTTAATGTATTTAGATTGCGTAATGAAAATACCAGATTCAAGTTGTTTAATTTGAATGCCTAAACAAAAAGAAAGTTCTCCCATGTTGCTCATTTCAAATTCAGATGCCATAAGGTCACAAAATTCAGCAATTAAACATAAATTAGAACTACCATATATGATGTCATCCACATAAACTTGCACAAGAATTAAATCAGAATCTAAGTATTTAACAAAAAGAGTTTTATCAAGACTACCCTTCTTATACCCACATGATAGCAAATATATACTCAATCTTTCGTACCAAGCTCTTGGAGCTTGTTTAAGTCCATATAAAGTTTTGAGCAATTTATACACATAATCAGGTTTAGAAGGATCTGAAAATCCAACCGGTTGTTTAACATACACATTTTCAGAAATAAAACCATTTAGAAATGCAGATTTAATGTCCATTTGGAATAACTTGAAACCTTTATATGCAGAAAATGCAATTAACATTTTAATTGACTCCATCCTAGCAACGGGAGCAAAAGTTTCACCATAATCTATTCCCTCTTCTTGTGTATAACCTTGTGCCACTAACCTAGCTTTATTTTTAACTATGTTAATATGTTCATCAAGTTTATTCTTAAAGATTCACTTAGTTCCTATGACATTCTGATCTTTAGTAGGTGGGACTAATTCCCAAACACTGTTTTTTCTAAATTGAAGTAATTCATCTTGCATTGCATTGATTCAATTAATGTCACTTAAGACATCATTTACATTTTTAGGCTCAATGAAAGACATAAAAACATGTAACTTACAAAATGAATTAAAGGATCTACGGGTTCTAACTGATTCATTAACATCTCCTAGAATATTAGACTTACTTAAACACTTAGACATATTCGGTATATAAGACGGTTTTTCAATTCGACCAGATTCATTAGGTGGAATAGGAAATGAGATTTCAGGCTCGAAATTTTCAGGTTCAATATCTTCTCTACTTACAAAATAGTGATTATCTTCTTTTTCATTTTCAGACTCGAAATTTTCGGATTCTAAATCTTTTTCGTTATGTGGTTCAATTTCTAGATTTTTATTTGTTTCATCGAAGAAGATGACATGTATTGACTCAATTACATGTTTTAGTTCCTTAAGGAATATCCTATATGCTTTCCTAGTTGAGGAATAGCCTACAAATTTACCTTCTCTACTCTTACTATCAAATTTACCTAATGTTAATTGATCGTTATTGTGCACAAAACATTTGCACCCAAAAACATGAAAATAACTAACATTTGGTGTTTTGTCAAATAGTAGTTCATATGGAGTTTTCTTAAGGATTCCTCTAAGTGTAACTCTATTAACTACATGACAAGCGGTATTTACAGCTTCAACCCATAAATACTTAGGTGTTTTATGTTCGATTAACATAGATCTAGTCATTTCTTGTAAGGTTCTATTTTTACGTTCTACAACATCATTTTGTTCGGGAGTTCGAGGACACGAGAAATTATGTTCAATACCCGAGTTTTGACACAAGTTAGTAAAATCATTATTATTAAATTCATCACCATTGTCACTCCTAAGGAATTTTATCTTAAGATCCAATTTATTTTCCCATTTGATTTTAAACTGATTAAAATATGAAAACGTTTCTGATTTTAATTTTAAGAAAAAGACCCAAGTAAACCTAGAAAAGTCATCAACTATGACAAAACACCAACTTTTTCCTCCTATACTAGATGGCATAATTTCACCAAACAGATCCATATGTAATCTTTCTAGTTTCCTAGAAGAGTTCACATCATTAATTCTTTTGAAATTTGCTCTAGTTTGTTTAGACTTAGCACATACTTCACAATTATACTTAATGTTTCTAAAGGTGTCATCTATACCTCTAATTATATTACATTTTTTCAGTTTAGAAATAATATCTATACCAGTATGTCATAACTTCATATGCCATTCATATGCAGAATCAGATTGAGAAATTAAACATGCATTAACATTTTCAACTTTATTTAACATATAGACATTTTTCACTCTACATGCTTTCAAAATTAAAATTTCACATTTAAACACATTGCATGCATCTTTACTAAAAGTAACCTCATAACCAGAATCACATAATTGACTAATGCTTATCAAATTATGCATCAAATTATTAACATACAAGATGTTCTCAATTTCAAATTGGCCAGATTTAAAGGTTCCTGTATCTATTACATTACCATTAGAGTTGTCACCATAGGTAACTCTACCACCTCTGGTACTTTTATAATCACCAAGCAATTCCTTGCTTCCTGTCATGTGGCGAGAATAGCCACTATCTAGGATTTACACCTATACATTTAGGCAACCATATTTGATTAATAGAATAAAACTTTAATGTTTCAAATTTCCTATGGTAAGATATCAGTATGCTAACAAGAGTGTTAACAGAAATGATTCTTTCGTTTCCAATTTTTACAACAGCAGACAAACTGATGACAAGTTTATTTGAGTGGTTCTTAAGATTTTTCCTACTAGGTGCATGATACTTAGTGAATCTAGGTTTTGAATTAAAATCTATGCCCTGTCTAGAGGAAATAAACTTGTTATCAGTCTCTACACATTCATTATGTTTCATATTGCATGCTTTTTCAATTTCAGTTGTTTCTACATTATAAGAAGTAGATGCTTTCACAAATTTGTTATCAAATGCATTAACTGAAGCAGTAACATGCAAAACATCTTGTTTATTCAAATTCACATTTTCAGCTGAGCAAGTAGGAAGAGAAGAGTCAAAATAGTCATGTGAAGTTGATTTAACAAATTGTAAAGGAGATTTTGCACACGAATTTTCAGAGACCGAATTGAAACATAAACCAGTTTTATCATAGAAGTTCTTCTGAACACTTAGGATCTTATTTAGACAATGAGTACTAGGATTGTTTTCAATTTCTAAGTGTTTGGTTTCAGAAAGCAGAATTTCGTATTTCTTTTCTAAATCTGAATATTTCTTAACCAATTTCGCAAATTCTATTAGTAAATCACTACATTCCTTAGAATTATTTGAACTGACCTCACTGTCAGTTTCATTCTGATTCATGCCAACCAAGGCTAGATTCTCTTCACCAAGAGAAGCATACCTACAATTTTTTGATTCACTTGATGAAGACATTTCTTCATCTAGTAGAGCTTGCAAAATCGATTTTTTCTTTTCGGGATCATGTTTCAATAAAGGACAATTAGTTCTAATGTGACCAGGTTTTTTACACTTAAAACATGTAATATTTTTTAATTTTTCAGGATCCATTTTAGATGTTTTTTTAGCTTTTAAAAGTTTTTGAATCTTCTTTGCTAGTAGAGAGATCTCAATGTCTGAATCACTTTCTCATTCAGATACTGCAGATTTCTTTGAAGCTTTAGGTGAAGACTGTTTTTCAATTTTCTTAGACTTAGACCTCTGTTTGACTACTTGACTTGTTGACTCAGTGGTTTTTAAAGCGAGAGAAGAGGATTTTTCAGCAAGTTGTTGCCTACTCCTCAAATGTAGTTATTTGGTTAGCAAAATGCCAAAAAGTTCGTTTACACTTAGAACATCTAGATATTTTGTTTGTTCTATAGTGGTTCTAAGACATTCTCATTTATTGTCTAGACTCCTTAGGACTTTAGAATTCTTTTCTTCATTAGTCATTTTATGACCTAACAACTCCATTTCATTCACAAGAAGAATGAAACATTGCTGTAAGTCAATCATAGACTCGTTACTGTTCATTGAAAACATTTCTAGTTATTGTTTAAGCATGTTCAACTTAGTTCTTCTAATCCTAGAGGTTCCTTCATACAGAATTTCTAGGTTAGACCAAGCCTCATGTGCAGTTTTACAGCTAGATATTTTATTGAACTCAGTAATAGTTAAAGCAGAAAACAAATCACTAGAGCATCTAGCATTTAACTCTATAGAGTTGTCTTTATCAACAGAAACGGGTTCTAAGTCCATATCTGGTACCAAGCCAGTACCAGATACTACACACCTATAAATTTTCAAATCCTGTTTAAGAAACGTTAACATATTAGTCTTCCAGTAACCATAATTTTTTCTGTTGAACTTGGGAGGTTTATTTAAAAACCAACCAGTTCTAGTATGGTTACCATCCTTAGGCACTACATCCTTAAACTCACCAATTATTGACATGTTTGGAATTTAAACACTGAAAGCAGTAACACAGATTCACGTAAGTATGCAAGTAAAGCAAGACAGACAATCAGGCAACCTAAACGAATATTGCAGGAGTAACTATCAGAGCACTTAACTAATATGATTAATTAGTAAGTGCCCCGCATCCCTACCACTTGTTGTTATTTTAATCCTATTAGTTAAGCTACGTTCTTAAAGCGATAAAAATGACACCAGATTTATAGTGGTATCCGATCACGTTGTCTTAGTTAAGACACGATCGTATCGGCAATCCACTTTCCAATACCCTGCAATTTATTCATTATTTTAGTTGCAATGTTCAACAAAAACAGAACACATAACCAACTAAAACCACAGAATACAAATTATTCACAGGATGTTAAAACTACGGTATAGTAACAGATCACCACCAGTATACTGAACTTCTTAATCACTAAGAAGTCAGTAAAGCAAACCTGCAGTTTACAAACATATCGTTAGTTAACACAGCAGCTTAAGAATATACGTTTTAAGGCCTTAACAGTGGACATAATCTGTAGGCAGTTCTTGTCACACAAGCTCAACGTATTTTCTAAGATATACGTAATGTTTTAAGGCTTCAGTACGTATCTTGGTCACTGGTTTTTAGGAACTCAGATCTATACAGACTTGGCTTGAAAACTCTTATGTTGACACATGTCTTTAAGAAACCCAAAGGTTTTCTCAAAGACGTAACCCAAAACACTATGTAATCTCACAGTAAGTACTTAGAGCCAACAGTTTAGGCTAGAAGCAGAGCGTAATTACAGAATGTAAGTGCAGAATGTAAAGTGCAGTATGTAAACTCAACGCGTTCTTTAATCAAGTCACACAGTTTCTCAGATTGTCTAGGATCTGTTTGAAACTCAGACTATCAGGCCAAGAACAACAAGATTCTTAAACACCAGTTTACAGTTTCTCAGATCGTCTAGGATATGTCTAAAACTCAACTATAGGCTCAAGATCTTTGAAAAAATCCACAGATTTTCTCAAGAACAGCATAATGAAAGGCACTGTAATTTTTCAAAAAAGTAATGCTCTTTTTGGAAAACACAAACAGCACTTAATCGTTATTCAAGGCTAGATCTACGCAAAGAAATCACTAACGAGCGATAAGCAGTAAAGATAGCAAGAATAGAAACGAAAATCGCAGAAAGGCTAGAGAGCAAAAACATAAAATCTTATAATGCAGAAATGAAAAGTGAGTCATTTCTGAAGCGATAAACGTATATATAGTACGGGCCACCTCCTTACTGTTACACCCGGCCCAGCAGGCCAAACCCAAGACGTAATAAGAACATTCTAGAAGACCCAGCGGCCCAACAACTGCCAAGGTCCAGTAAAAACATACGAGGCCCAAAAGGTTGTCACAGCCCACAACATGCGAGACCCAACAAGCATACACAGCCCATTAATGAACGAAAGCAAAGATATTACCGAGATTAGTCAAACTTCAACATATTGTATAGTCGTTCTCGTGTCAACATATAATAACCAACTCTTATAGTATATATTATATTTTAAAATAATTTTTAATTTTGTATTACATAATTAATTATTATCATAAAATTTTTTGTTTCATAATTTATTAAATTTTAAAAATCTTGCGTGTTCCAATACACACTTTAGGATGAGAGTATGTTTTCATAGTTTTTAAATATATTTTATTACGTATCCAATAGATAGCGAACAATGAGTTCAAAAGTTAATAAAATAATGCAATATATATTATTATTATTAAAAATAGTTCGAGCTTTTGTATATTCGAATGGTCGGCATATTGGGCCAAGGCTGGCCGGCCTCATTCATTTTTCCGTTGACCGACATGCTATCGTCAGAAAGCATGTGCCAGAAAGAATTAATCAATTTATATTAATGTAATATAGATATTAATTAAATAATTATTCAATTTTTAAAAAGAAATCATTGATGAGAAAAAACAGCAACCTTCCATTTTTTCAACTTGCAATTTCTCGCTCAAGAAAAGCTTTTGCCTTTTTCTGATCTGAGAATCAAATTCCTCCAACAGCAGATCTGAAATGTCGTCTGCACGCGAAGAAAATGTGTACATGGCGAAGCTCGCCGAGCAGGCGGAGCGATATGAAGAAATGGTTGAATTTATGGAGAAAGTCGTTGGATCTGTCAACGGCGATGAGCTCTCTATTGAGGAGCGCAACCTTCTCTCTGTCGCCTACAAGAATGTTATCGGGGCTAGACGTGCTTCTTGGAGGATAATTTCGTCGATCGAGCAGAAGGAAGAGAGTCGTGGAAACGACGGTCACGTTTCCGCTATCAAAAGCTATAGATCTAAGATCGAATCTGAGCTTTCCTCCATTTGCGGCGGTATTTTGAAACTACTTGACGCGAAACTCATCGGCACCGCGGCAACAGGTGATTCTAAGGTCTTCTACCTGAAGATGAAAGGCGATTATCATCGTTATATGGCAGAATTTAAGATCGGTGCTGAGAGGAAGGAAGCAGCCGAAAACACCCTCTCTGCATATAAATCTGCTCAGGTATTCTTTTTCTTGTTCATTTTCACCGCCATAGGTTCTGATCTGTAGCGATTATGCTAGTTTCGTAGATCCGAAATATTTACCGTTTAACATTACTCGTTATTAGATACTGTGAATTTATTGTTTAGATTTGCTCAATTGAGTCATTGATTGTGAGATATCTGAGCTTGGATCTGTATTTCCCAATCTCTGTTCATAATAATTTCTGAAATTAGGGTTCCAGAATTTCTGAAATAGTTGTATTATGCAGGAGATTGCTAACACAGAATTAGCCCCAACTCATCCAATCCGTCTAGGCTTGGCACTGAACTTCTCTGTATTCTACTATGAGATACTAAACTCCCCTGATCGTGCTTGCAACCTGGCTAAACAGGTTGGCCTGCCCTCTTTGTTCTTATCACTTTATTACTAGTTTTGAATTTTTTCTTTGTAAAGGCATTTGATGAAGCAATTGCTGAACTTGATACACTTGGAGAAGAATCATACAAAGACAGCACTTTGATTATGCAGCTTCTTCGAGATAACCTCACTCTTTGGACTTCAGATATGCAGGTATTTTTTGAAGATTAAGAATTATAGTAAATGATTTGTTCAAATCTTTTTTTGTACGATTTATGATTTTGTTGAAGGATGATAACTCTGAGGAGATGAAGGATGTGGCTAAGCACGACGAGGATTAGGAGGTCGCAAGCATCAATCATCCTTTGTTGTTGGTTGTCTCTCTTATGCATTCTATTTATTGCAATGTGAATCAAGAATCGCTATTAAGTGTTTTATATTTATCCTTGAGTTTATGATCTTCTATATTTTGTGTCGCATTTTAAATCTCCAAAATGTGATTCTTTTGTCACTATTTTGGTAAGTTTATAAAATCAACAAATTAAAAATATTGAATTATACAAATAATGGAAAATATGAGGATATCGAGTAAACAATTTATGATATATTGAATTATTTAATGATAGACAAAATTCATAGGTCAAGTTGACAGATTTCTTATTATTAGTGCAATATTGAAAGTATGTGATTACCAAATTGGTATCTTTAAAATACACAAAACAAAAGTAATATAATGGTATGTTTATACTTAAAAATCACAATTTTATTACACCTATTAAAATCACTATTATTATGTCAAAATTTTACAAAACAATTTAATAAATTTTATCATAATATTTTTTAAAAAATGAATTCAAACAAACTCATTACAATTCTACATTTCTTGAATTGATGTGCTTTGAAAATAATGTTAAAATTTGAAAGCAAAATTGTCTTGGAGTGAAGATGGTTCATTCAAAACAAGTTAGTGAACCATCATTGGCCAGCCCATTTGACTGATTTAACATTTTCTTTAAAATTAATTTTGTTCAATAAACTCAATTTTGTCCGAATTCTAATCCAATTATTAAATATTTATGGTTTATATGAGAGCTATTAAGGGTGTTAAGTGTAAATTAATAGTTAGCCCTAATGACTTATATTCTACATATAGGTAGGCACGGGTGCAACCCGTATTGGTTGACCTGACGGGTTGAGAAATTTTTTTAACCAGTCAATGGGTTAAAAATACGATATAATACGTCAATGGTTTACATAACTAAACCATAAACTAAAAATGTAAACTAAAAACCACAATTTAAACCATAAATATTTTTTTAAAAAAATTTTCTGCTAATTTCAACCCATTAACTCGTACGGGTTGAATTTCGTGACCCAACCCGCCAACACATGGGTTAACCATTTAAATGGGTTGGGCCGGCCAACGATTTGGGTAAGCACGATTGAATTACTATTTTTACTAAAATCCTTGTAACTTTATTAGTGAAAAAATATTGTGGAAGTAATGATAAATCATTGTACTTAACATATGATTGTTTTCTATTTATAGTTGATTTGTGATTTAACTAAGTTGTCTCACACACTGAGAGATTTTACAATCAAGTCACCCCTTAATCAATATTGATTTATACGAAAAAAAAATTTCTATTAACATTCCATAGAGCAATCCAAGATGAGTGACTCACTAAATAATTGTTCAGTGTTAGAGAGTATGTAAAATCATTAAAATCAATATAGACAATATTATACTAATTGGAATCACGATAGAGGTGGTTTCATTTCTAATTATATAACTGCAACAAATTAGGTTGTGTTTTAAATCATTGATTTTGATGTTGTGGCTATTAATACTTTAATCATCACATTTATCTCCATCAATATTTAAAATGCTTAACTATAAATAAAAACCACTTGGCATTACTTGGAAGATTGTCATATTCTGATTTTCGATTAGGTTCGAATTTTTAATTGAAAATATATAAAGAAATATTTTCATTTTAATCCCTCAAGTTTGCTCTAAAATCAATTTTTGTCATTCCATTCAAACAAATTTAAATTAAGTTTTTCAAATTTGATATATTTATTTCAGTACAAAATTACTAAAATAACCTTAAACTCATATGAGTATATTAATTATGGTTGAACTAAATTTCACTATTTATAAACTAATATTTTAATTATAGAAAGTATAATATTTTAATCAGATAAATCAATTTTTTCTGATTTAACTAGTTTTTCAATAATTCCCACATATATAATTTTAATGAAGCAATCATGATATTATTCCAAATTATTTATTGGTTTTCAATTTTGTTGAAAATTAGTTGATCCAATAACAAAACAATTATGTTAATTGTTGATCCAAAAGAACAAAACAATCAACTCAATAAATTGAAACCAAGACCAAAATGAAACAATTCAAAAAATATGTCATTGGTATGAAATGTTACACATGATGCGTTATATTAATAATTCAAAACAAACATCATTCATATTAAAAAGTACTATCTACGACTACCAGGATTACAATTACAATATCTCGTTGTAAATGTATAAGAAACATTGAATTCCATAACAATTAAGTTGTTACATAACTCTTTCAGCTATACTTATTATCATAATAAGTTTTCTAATAGATTTGCAAATTAGTAACTCTTTTTTTGTATTACATAACGTAGTTAAGATTTCCATTTAGTTATCGGCATTATTAAGTAGTTGATTAAACAAATAAGCATAAATACATATTGATTTTGTGTATGATATTGCTCATGAGCTAAAACTTCATATATTTCTCAAAAGGTTAAGAATGAATATACAATTATTTTGATATACATATTTAATATGTTACTATATGTGGATTTTATTGGCTACCACTTAATTCTTATACTTTCATAAAACTAATGAATAAATCATAATAGTATTAAAAAATGTTTCATGGGTTTTCAATTTTATTGAAAATTGGTCGATAAAATAACATATCAGATACGTTGTAAATTATTAGATGAAAACAAAATCCAGACAACATAATCAATTTAATAAAAGGAAACTAAAACAATGAAACAATTAAAAAATATGGCATTCATATAAAATGTTAGGTATAATGATGTAAATGACGAGCATCCTCCATATTGACAAGTACTTATCTACTATAAGATGATTGCAATTTAAATACCTATGGCAAAGGTATAAGAAACAATGAATTCTCAAAATAATTGAGTTGTTGCATAACTGTTTCATTTATACTTATTATCAATATAAGATTTCTATTAAATCTGTAAATTAGTAACTCTTTTTTTACATTACATGACGCACATAATATTTTTATTTTGTTATCGGCATAATTAAATAATTGATTACACTACTTAAGTATAAATACATATTTATTTATTCAAGAAATGAGGTTATGTAGGAGAGTGCTCATGTGCTAGAACTTTGTATGTTTGTTAAAAATTCTGAGAATGAAGATATTGTGGTTACATTGTTAAAAATGATGAGACTCATAAACATATATTATTTTTGACGTACGCATAATACATTACTATATGTGTATTTATACTTAAGTACTCATAATACATTACTATACATTACTATACATTAGCTATTGGTTTTACTATAATTCTCATATGTATATAAAATTAATGAATAAATAATGAGAGTATTACAAATTATTTCTTTGTTTTTTAATTTTATTGAAAATTAGTTCATGTAATAACAACATAATTATATTGTAAACTATCAAATAAAAACAATATTTAAACAAAACAATTTGTTGAAGAAGAAAGCCATTTGGAGGGATAAGGAGTTATGGCTTGATCAAATATGAGACATGAAGGGAGAGGGAAATAATCAAAGCTACTCATTCAAAAACAAGTGTGGATGGTCACCACGATGGGCGCATTAAGTGGAGGACCAGAGAGACTATACCTTAAATATATGATCTAGAAACTACATCAATCTCTTCTATTTAAACAATAGCTTGTATCTCTTATTTGATACGTTGAATCAAAACACAGTTTGCCTTTTCTTGAGAATTGTATCCCTACGTAAACTTCATTTTGGTATCAGAGCCAGCGGCTAGCCTTTTGCCGGTCGTCTTCTTCATCCTGGGACCCCTTTTTCAACCTTCACCCACGATCCTCCCTCAAGGAATGGCAACCAACGTCCCTACACCAACAATCAATGTTTCGAATTTCATTAGCACCAAATTGACATCTACAAACTATCCCCAATGGAGGGAAATGACCATTGGCCTTGCTGAAAGCCAAGGTTTATATTATCATCTCACAGGGGAAAAACAAGCACCACAACAATACACAGAAACACAAGCTGATGCCCAACAAATTGCAGTCCGACCACAAACTGCAGAATACATCACCTGGAGAACATCTGATCGTCTCTTACGAAGCTGGATGTTGAGCACACTTTCTGATGAGGTATGGCCTATTGTAACTGGGTGTGAAACGGCAGGTGCTGTTTGGACTGCTCTCCAAGATGCGTTTGCAAGGCACTCTGATGAAAGAAAGTATGCTCTTCGTCAACAACTTGCTCAAATGAAAAAAAAACCAGATCAAGGACTCGACGATTACCTGCTGAAATTTAAGGCATTAGTGGACAGCCTCGCCACAATAGGAGACACTGTTTCCGACGGGGAGTTAGTGTACTGTCTTCTAATCAGCTTAGGACCAAAATATGAAATGTTCTCCACCACCATGCTCAAGGACCCAAGACCGACCTACAGAGATCTGCTCCCACAGCTACATAGTTTCGAGCTTCGACGGCAAATGAACGAGGATTACGAAAAATAGAATCAGATCCACTTCCAAAACCCTATGGGATTTTATTCAAATAAGCAAAGGAAACCCACTCAATTTACCTCTGAAAACCGAGGATTTCAAGCACAGGGAAAATTACGTTCTCAGCCCACTCAATTGCCCACTGAAAATCGTGTGTTTCAAGGTCAGAATCAGTCCCAGCGAAATCAAAATACACGAGCACCACCACCCCCTGAAGGAAAAAGAAGAATGACCCCAGGAGAGAGAGAATTATACAAAAATGAAATTTGTCAAATCTGTAAAATTGCAGGGCATATTGCACGGATTTGTTGGAGATTACCGGGTCCTTCGCCAGACCCAGAACCAGACAGCGTGCCAGCAGCCTTGGCCAATTTGACTCTGGATAACAGCATTACTGAGACATAATGGACTGCAGATACAGGAGCTACTCACCATATGACAGGTAAAAAACTATCTTTTTCTAATTTAACTCCTTATACCGGTTATGATCAGGTTACTATAGGAGATGTATCAGCTCTACCAATTACAGGAATTGGTACCACTATTTTAAAACATAATAATGATTCTATTCCTCTACGTAATGTTTTATATGTTCCACAACTCACTAAAAATCTCCTGTCTATTTCTCAGCTTACTTCACAAGCAAATGTTAATTGTGAGTTTACTGACTCTGCTTTGTTGATTAAGGATTGTCAGACGGGGCACCGGCGCCTCCACGGATGCCGTAGAGGGGGCCTTTATGTTATTCCAGATTCTTCTGCAACTTTTTATTCAAGTCGTTTTAAATCGTGTGCTTCTGAGATCTCGCATCAACGACTTGGGCATCCCCAAAATTCGTTGATCTCATTTCTCAAAAATAAGGGTTTAATATCTGTTTTAAACCCAAGTAAACTGTCTTTTTGTGATAGCTGTCAACTTGGGAAGTTATCAAAATTACCTTTTTCAAATTCAGACAATAATTCTACAAAAATATTTGATCGTGTTTATTGCGACTTGTGGGGCCCCGCTCCTGTTATTTCGAGAAATGGTTTTCGATATTATGCTTGCCTTGTCGATGATTTTACACGATTTATGTGGTTCTTTCCATTACGAAATAAAAGTGATTTTCCAGATATTTTTATTAATTTCGAAAATTTTGTTCTAAGACAATTTGATACAAAAATAAAGGTTTTACAAACCTATAATGGCGGTGAATTTCTGAATAATTGCATGAAACAACATTTTCTGAAAACTGGTATGCAACATATTTTCTCTTGTCCTCATACTCCAGAACAATTAGGGATGGTCGAACGTCGTCACCGTACGATCCGAGAACACGGAATGACTCTTCTCTTCCACAGTGGGTTACCACTCAACATGTGGGTTGATGCATTCAGTATTGCTGTCTACCTGCAGAACCGACTACCGTCACTTTCCTTGAACAGGGAGTCTCCTTATTTCCTTCTTTATAAAATTCAACCTGAATTTTCTCATCTTCGAGTTTTTGGTAGCAAGTGTTTTCCATATTTATGGGATACAAAACAAATTAAGTTTTCCCCAAAAACAGCACTTTGTGTTTTTATAGGCTACAGTGACAATTACAAGGGTTATTTATGTTACAACCCAACTAGCAGAAAAATTACAATCTCTCGACACGTTGTTTTTGATGAAACCAATTTTCCATATCACCGAAAATCTGATATTTCTAAGCCACCCGAAAGTCTGGTTAATCACTTCTTTGATTTTTGGTTACAGGACCTACCTTCTCTGCAGCCCCGTATCTCCTTGGACCAGTCCAGCCCGCCATGCATTACTGCTGGGCCACTGCCCAACATCTTGGTCCCCGCCAGCACGCCCGCACAGCCCGCAACGGAGCCCATTCCTCCGGAGCCCGCCGCCATGCCGCCGGAGCCTTTGTCTTCAGTCGGTGTAGCAATTGACGGGGAGAACCACAGTGCCCACGACGAATTAAGTGGCAACAGTGACAATTGCTTCCCCGATGCAGAAATTTAGACCCCAGAAATTCAACATACTGATCCAGAAACGCAGCCTCCGATTGAGCCATAATTCCCAGAAACGCAGCCTTCGGTTGAGCCAGAATTCGAATGTGCAGAACCTCCTCTTCCAGAAACTCAGAATGCCGATGCAGACTTCCAGAATTCAGGTATTCCTGCTCCCTCTGATTCGTTGACTAATGTTAATCCAGTTCTGCAGACTTTACATCCTATGGAAACACGGGCACGGCATGGTATCTTTAAACCAAACCCAAGGTATGCCTTGAATAGTGTAAACACGGCAGTCCCTTTAGAACCAAAGACTGTCAGAGAAGCACTCAGTCACCCTGGGTGGAAGGAAGCAATGGAGGAAGAAGTAGAGGCATTACACAGGAATGAGACATGAGAACTTGTACCCAGGAAAGGAGATCAGCATGTCATAGGCTGCAAATGGGTGTTTAAGGCCAAATTAAAGCCAGATGGTACATTAGATCGACTTAAGGCTTGTTTGGTGGCAAAAGGGTATAATCAAGTAGATGGGATTGACTACACTGAGACTTTCTCTCCTGTAGTCAGACCAGGTACCATTCGATTAATCATTACAGTTGCACTCATTAAAAATTGGGAAATAAAACAGCTTGATGTTAAAAATGCTTTCTTACATGGAAAAATAGAAGAGAATATTTTTATGGATCAACCAGCAGGTCTGAAAGATTTAATGGCTCCAAATCATGTGTGCAAGTTAAAACGAGCACTGTATGGTTTGAAACAAGCTCCTAGAGCTTGGTTTGACAGGTTCAGTCAATTCCTCCTACATATTGGTTTTTATTGTAGTATGGCTGATCCCTCTCTATTTGTTTTACATGTACAAGATAACACACTTGCTCTTCTTCTCTATGTAGATGACATCATTGTTACAGGGTCAAGTAAGAAGATAGTCGACCTACTCATTGAAACGCTCTCGTCAGAGTTTGCAATGAAGGATCTGGGGCAACTGCACCACTTCCTCGGAGTGGAGCTCAAGCATACTGAGGACGGAGTTCTACTCACACAATCTCATTATGCTTTAACTGTCCTTGACAGGTTCGGATTGAAGGATTGCAAACCTGCTGATACACCTATGATTTCAAAGGTCAACCTCAAGCAAAGCAGCGAGCTCTTAGCTGATCCAACACCTTTCAGAGCACTGGTTGGAGCTCTGCAGTATCTTACTTTCACAAGACCTGACATCACCTACAGCGTCAATTTTGTTGCTCAATTTATGCAAACACCAAAGACATATCATCACACTCTAGCAACTCGAATCCTGAAGTACGTGAAGAGTACACTGAATCTCGGAACTTTCTACAAGAGGACGACAGCACTCAGGCTAAATGCCTATTCAGATGCAGATTGGGCTGCCTGCCCAATTACACGAAGATCCATCACAGGCTACTGTGTTCTACTTGGCGAGAACCCCATCTCTTGGAGCTCGAAGAAACAAAATACAGTTTCAAGATCAAGCACTGAAGCNTAAAGAAAAAGAGAATCTCGGCAGTGAAGGCTAAAGAATATTGCATTCAACGTAATTGTGTTACAAATGACAACAGAATAAATAATACAGAAAGTTTGTTGAAGATCCTAAATGTATGCCTTGATTGCCTCCCTTCCATATGTGTAGCAAGCTATGTGGGAAAGTTTATCAATTTAGAGAGATTGGTTGACTAGAGCCTCTAACCACTTCTCTCATTTTGTGTTTGAGAGTTTCTAGAATTATTCCATCCTTATCGCTCCATTCCAACCTTATTTCTCCAATAATTCATATTCTTCAACAGTTTTTGATGAAACCAATTTTCCATATCACCGAAAATCTGATATTTCTAAGCCACCCGAAAGTCTGGTTAATCACTTCTTTGATTTGTGGTTACAAGACCTACCTTCTCTGCAACCCCGTATCTCATTGGACCAGTCCAGCCCGCCATGCATTACTGCTGGGCCACTGCCCAACATCTTGGGCCCCCGCCAGCACGCCCGCACAGCCCGCAACGGAGCCCATTCCTCCGGAGCCCGCCGCCGGAGCCTTTGTCTTCAGTCGGTGTAGCAATTGACGGGGAGAACGACAGTGCCCACGACGAATTAAGTGGCAACAGTGACAATTGCTTCCCCGATGCAGAAATTCAGACCCCAGAAATTCAACATACTGATCCAGAAACGCAGCCTCCGATTGAGCCAGAATTCCCAGAAACGCAGCCTTCGGTTGAGCCAGAATTCGAATGTGCAGAACCTCCTCTTCCAGAAACTCAGAATGCCGATGCAGACTTCCAGAATTAAGGTATTCCTGCTCCCTTTGATTCGTTGACTAATGTTAATCCAGTTCTGCAGACTTTACATCCTATGGAAACACGGGCACGGCATGATATCTTTAAACCAAACCCAAGGTATGCCTTGAATAGTGTAACCACGACAGTCCCTTTAGAACCAAAGACTGTCAGAGAAGCACTCAGTCACCCTGGTTGGAAGGAAGCAATGGAGGAAGAAATGGAGGCATTACACAGGAATGAGACATGGGAACTTGTACCCAGGAAAGGAGATCAGCATGTCATAGGCTGCAAATGGGTGTTTAAGGCCAAATTAAAGCCAGATGGTACATTAGATCGACTTAAGGCTCGTTTGGTGGCAAAAGGGTATAATCAGGTAGATGGGATTGACTACACTGAGACTTTCTCTCCTGTAGTCAGACCAGGTACCATTCGATTAATCATTACAGTTGCACTCATTAAAATTTGGGAAATAAGACAGCTTGATGTTAAAAATGCTTTCTTACATGGAAAAATAGAAGATAATATTTTTATGGATCAACCATCAGGTCTGAAAGATTTAATGGCTCCAAATCATGTGTGCAAGTTAAAATGAGCACTGTATGGTTTGAAACAAGCTCCTAGAGCTTGGTTTGACAGGTTCAGTCAATTCCTCCTACATATTAGTTTTTATTGTAGTCTGGCTGATCCCTCTCTTTTTGTTTTACATGTACAAGATAACACACTTGCTCTTCTTCTCTATGTAGATGACATCATTGTTACAGGGTCAAGTAAGAAGATAGTCGACCTACTCATTGAAACGCTCTCGTCAGAGTTTGCAATGAAGGATCTGGGGCAACTGCACCACTTCCTCGGAGTGGAGCTCAAGCATACTGAGGACGGAGTTCTACTCACACAATCTCATTATGCTTTAACTGTCCTTGACAGGTTCGGATTGAAGGATTGCAAACCTGCTGATACACCTATGATTTCAAAGGTCAACCTCAAGCAAAGCAGCGAGCTCTTAGCTGATCCAACACCTTTCAGAGCACTGGTTGGAGCTCTGCAGTATCTTACTTTCACAAGACCTGACATCACCTACAGCGTCAATTTTGTTGCTCAATTTATGCAAACACCAAAGACATATCATCACACTCTAGCAACTCGAATCCTGAAGTACGTGAAGAGTACACTGAATCTCGGAACTTTCTACAAGAGGACGACAGCACTCAGGCTAANTTTACGATGAGGGGAGCTTCAGTTCAGATGAATTTTCCATTGAAAAATGTTGTGGAATCTTTGGAGAAGATGAATTACAGATGTGATGAAGGTGTGTCTCCTGCTAAAGCTTTGAAAGAGTATCATAAGAAGATGAATAGAAAAATGAATAAGAGATTTGAGGTGAAGAATAATGAAGTTAAGGAAGAGGGTTTATTTGTTTTTGAAGATTTGGGTTCTGATTTACTTGATGAACTCTTGTATGAGAGTTCGATTAGCGATTAGCGATTAGCGATTAGCTTCGCTGAAATTGGGGATTTAATCGAAACCCTAGATTCAATTCAATTTTAGGAACAAAACCCTTGAATTAAATTCTGATCTGATTTCCATTTTCAGCATACATTCTTTCTTATGTTGTTCTTCTTTTTTTCTCAGTTTCCACTGTTGTTTTTCCATCCCTATCTGTAATTTTCAAAACTTGTCAATTGGTTTGATAAAAAGAACTCTTTTTATTTTTCAAGTTTGTAATGATTCTGATATTCAAGATAAGATTTGAATTGGTATTTCATTTCTTATCTAGAAATAAAAATCTTCTTACAAAAACAAAAAAACTAGTTTAAACAAAGTAAATATAAAATAAATATCAAAATGATTTAAGCTTTGGAATCTAATCGGGATTAATAACACATGTGTCATGTTGCAAGTTTGTAATGAGTTTAAAGATATTTCAATTAAATCGATGCACTACAAAATACATAAGCAACTTGCTCTCTTATCCGTAGTTACAATAAACTCAATAATTAAAATATGGAATAAGATCAAAACAATGAACCTACAACCTACACAAGCAACAAGCTCCTTATCATATAAACATATTTGATTTATGATAAACCCAAGAATCAAAACATTAAATATTCATATTCACTCTATTATAATTTTCGATAATCTTTGTTAAATAGCTTAAATTGGACGACATACAAATTTGGTTCTCGTAATTTCCTAGTTATGTCAATTTTGATCTTCTTACTTTTGCAATTGTGGTAAATTATGTCTCTATACTTTATATATGGCAAAACTGATCCTTCAACTTTCCCATATTTGACAAAACTGATTCTCCAAGTTTTATGCTTGTGGAAAATTTAGTTCCCGAAGTTTGTAATTTGTGCAATTGAAGTCTTTGAACTTTGGTAATAGCATAGTTTCATAACTTTGGCAAATTTGATCCATTCTCGGATCGATATCACAAACCGATTGAAACCATTCTCATAAAGATAGTCAAAACCCAAAAATCGAATAAGATGATCTACCTTCGCGACTTCGCAGGAGCAAGTAAGGAAGCTGACAGAAATGTATAGACAAAGTTCTTGAATTGAAGCCGAGAGAAACGCATAGACATAGTTATTAAATTAACTTGAATTAACGTATAACTTAGAAATACCAATTTTGCCAATTTTTTAAAACTACGATGACCAATTTTGCCACTGCATATAAACTACGGGGACCGATTTTGTTCGATTTAATTTTGGAGACTAATATGAACTTTGAGAACTGATTTTGCCAAATGTCAAAAACTCCGAGAATAAATATTGGAAATTATCTAAAGTTTTGGTACTGAAAACGTAACAAATAAATTTCAAGTACTAAATTTGTCAAAACAATCAAATTACGAGGACCAAGAACATCATTTTCTCCTTTTAAATTATAAAACAAATAATCTTTTAAATTATATAACAATATGAAGATTAATATTAAAAGTTTATTTTTAATAAGGTGCATTGAATGCTGATCGAGTTATTTTTTAAGGGCTATAATTTTTCTAATTATAATTATTGTTTTTCAAAAATAATAGGAAGAGTTCATTACTTTCGCTTATGCAAATATTTGGCATACCTAATGTAACGACGCATTTTCTATTTTCTTTGTTTTATACGCATGTAAAGACAATCTCTTTATGCAGATCATTTTCTCTATATATACATTATCTCTATCTTTACTTTATATTAATTGGAATATTTATAATTTATAATTTTTTGTATAATAATAACACCATAATTATTATTATTGTAGGTCAAAAATATTAATTAGAAGATTGTCAATAATTTGAATAAGTAATAATCCTGCACTTCTCAATTTACCCCACACACTTAAAAAAACATCAATTTTTATTTCACAATCAAAAAATAAAGGACACAGTTGGCGACCGACGTTGTTTCGTGGGATTTGAGAACTCAAAGCCTAAAAATTATTCAAACACAATTCATATTTGTATTCTACTTTATTTTATTTTTCATGTACAAGCAATATTATAACATTATATTTTTTTATCTAAATTAAATTTTAAGTTTTAAAAATTGAATCTATTTTAAATTTTAATTCTAAAAATAAATGGAGGGTGTAATCAATGTTTTAAATTTCCGATATATCGATATGATATATCGAGTATATTAAACAAATTTTTTCGACTGATATTTAGACAAAATACCATCCGATACAAGTTTAAGCGGATCATGATGTGTTTAACTTGTTTCATTTAGGAAAAAAAGAGATTTAAGTTTATATAACTTTTTTATTCATATTTTTTCGAAATAAGAACAATATGAATTAAAAATACTTTTAAAAAATTATATATATTCTCCAAGGTCGGATCTTACCTACATGGGCTACCACTTTATTGCAAAGTGGTTTTAAACAAATAGAATGCGTTTGTTTTTCTTTGTTATGTGATACTTGCTTTTTTGAGTCTTGTATGTTGTTGCAGGATTGAAAAGAAGATGATTTTTAATGTGGAAACTCAACTAGGAAAACGCATGGGCAAGCCCCCACGGGAACAAATCCACTCAATCTTTCAAAAATACAATAGGTACACAACTCCCACACTCACTTTGTAGTTGTTTACTTTTTCCCTTCTTATATTGATGTGAAACCAAGTGCTCGAATCATATATCGATCTATTTTTATCGTCTAAGCTTCAACGTAGTTTCCTACTATAGTTTTTTTCTATATAGACTAACCCAAAACTCAACATGTAGATTTCATATCATATAAAATTCAAGATTAAATAGGTAAAGAGAGTGTTCGTGTATGTGAGAATTAGATATTCGGCTTAGGCGGTGGCCTCGTAGCCATTTATCCGACTACCAGACTCCAGCAACGCAGCAGAAATAAAATTGAAATGAAGAACAAGGGGCAAACGCACAAGATGAAAATGAAAACCCTCTGAAAACTATTACAATACACACATATTTAAATACAACAATTTGGGTCCATAACCCATTAACATAATTTTCGTAGCCCAATAAATTAGGCAGCATTAATTCTAATAATGTAGTCTAATCAATAAGAAATGTAAATCACAAATGTTTTACCAATCTGATTACTCAAACTCTTTATAAATTAGAATTATTCTAGTTTTACAATTGATGTCTTATTGCTTTTGATGAAATCTTATGTGTGTGTGTAGAATTCCAAGTTCTATTTGTCAAATATTGAATATTCAGACCCTGGAAGAAAGTCTTTGTCTTGTCTTGAATTGGTCATTATTGTTTCTATTCTCACACGTTTGATTTAATTTGAAACTTTCCACTTTGGTTCCTTAATCAATCACGTTTTTAGAATACATCTATAAATACTTCAACTTCCTCAATTTTCAGTTTGCACTTCATCTTCTTCTTCGTAATCTCCATAGCTATGTATTCATGGAAGCAAGCCAAAATCCCAACACAAAAACTAACGGGGAGATTCAAAGCATCAGCTCCCTGCAAAAAACACCCAAAACATAAGCAATCTCCAGGGGTTTGCTCCATTTGTTTATCTGAAAAACTGTCTCAGTTATCACATACTCGTACATCAAAAATCAAAGAGGATTTCTGTAACAGTTCTTCGTCTATTTCTATTTCTTCGTGTGCTTCTCCGTATGTGAGTTACAGTTATAATAGTATGCTTGAGAAGAGTAAATCTACGGCTTTTTGGATTAGTAGAAGGAAAAAGGAAGCTGAAAATGGGAATATGATGATGAAGAAGAAGAATGGGTTTTTGTCAAGGCTTCTGTTTAGGACAAGAAGCATAAGGAGGGTTGTGTCTTAGCAATTTCTTCCTTCAAGAACATAGGATTCAAGTTAGTCTAAATTCTTTTATACCTTTTTATTCAATTTGTTTATTCTTTTTCGATTCTATTAAATTTATGATCGACCCAAAAAATATATTTTATGATAATTATATGATGTGCTTGTAAATCTAATGGTTTTGTAATGTTCTAGACTTCTAGTACATTATGATAATTCATTGTAGTGTCTCTAATAAAAGAGTTCATTATTCCTTTTTGTGAACCAATATTTTTTATGGAATCGATACATGATTTTTAAAATTGGTTCGGTTTTTTCTTTGTTTCGATGAAAAATATATGTATTCGGAAATCTAATGAATATCAAATTTAATATTATGTGATTTATATTATTTTTGCATTATTACTTCAACTTTTATTTAACTTAAATATTATTCAGCTTTATTTCTTAATTTAAATTTAAATTTTAAAAATTTCATTATATACCGACATCGAAATTAAACATTTCTATATTTACCACACCAACAAAATTCTATACGATATTCAATAACATAATTTTGTATTCGATCTATTTCACTTTCAAAATTCAATTTGATTCAATTATGTACTCACGGAATGAAAACCACAATATATAATATCTAGAAATCTCATGCCAATGATGTTTTTCAATCGATTCAAATTCTTATGAATTGAAATACTCTCTCGATATATTGAATTTTGAATTTCAACATACTATTTTTTATACTATTGAAAATAGAGTATGCTTTATGGGTTACATGATGATTGTAACCCACACACCAAGTCCATGGTGTTTCTACAACCTAACATATTTGATATTGAAATAATTTAAGATATTATTCAATCGTAGAAAAAAATTCAAATATAATATATATTAAATTTATTTAATCAATTGGTAAAAAAATTAATGACACACACCACAACATAATATCTTGATAAAATCTTTTAAATATATGATATCTTCTCATTAATCATGTTTATTTATAGTACCTCTTTGTAATTTTGACTAGACTTTGTAATTTCACCCGTTAGAATATTCGAATGAATGGAATAATCCCAAAAAGTAGAGATTTGCATTTGCAAGATTCCTCCTAGTGGTTTCTTCTTACAATTGATGATCAAAATCTAAAAGTCCACATCACACTAAGCATAGAATCAACACCAAATTCATAAATCTAGAAAAAACACAAGCCAAATGAAGTTGAAAGATGAAACATTACTGAAATGTACCTCAAAGTCGTGATATTTGTAACGGAACCATCACTTCATGTCGTTCCACGCCCCCACAGGCTACGACAGGCATCCATTCGATGCCACCAACTACCTGCATCACATACCGTTGACAGTTCTCGGCTGCCATCACTCCTGTAGAATAAGCTCCATGAACAGAGCCATAGTGATCTAAACTCGTAGCTTCCCCTGCGAAGAAAAGATTACCAACAGGTGCACAAAGACGATCATGAATGTCATCCGAATTCCCAACTGCATCATACGAATATGATCCAAGAATATTTGGATCTGAACCCCAATGGGAAACTAGATAATCTTCAGGCTCAGTGGCATTTGGGAACATTTGTTTCAACTGTAACATCACGAAATTAGCGGCATTTTCATCCAAAAGCTTCTCGAGATCATAAGCAAGGCCACCAGCAACCATGTAGACGAGAACGGGATGCCCTGTAGCTTTATGAAGATTTAGAAAATAACCACATGAGTATGAAGAATTTGATACTACGCCAAGATACTCGACATTCGGCCAAAACACATTGTTGAATCTTAGAGCGATCTTGTTTTCGATTCCAACACCGAGATCTGATATCGCAGTTAGTTTCCATTCGGGTAAGCATGGATGAAACTCAACCAAATTAGCCTTTAGAACCCCGATAGGCACAGTGACTATAACAACATCTGCAATGAACTCTTTACCATCATGTATAGTTATAACAACTTTTTATAACCGTGTAGTATTTTCTTAACCCTGAAAATAACCGAGGCGTGATGTTCGTAGTGTAGGAAGAAAAGGGTATTTGTGATTTCACTAAGTTGAGAATATACCGATGATTTAAACGAATATCGAGATCTTGAGACATGGCTTTTATCACTGGATCATAACCTTCGATCATAAGACCGTGACCACCGGAGAGAACACTCTCCAGATCCCAAGCTTTAAGAGAAATCTTGTCGGCATCTGCAGCAAACCATGCTTCCATTCTGCATATGTACCATTGGAGAACTTCATATGCAAGTCCTTCGGGTCTGAAAAAACTCAACAAAGAATCGATATTCAGAAAGTGGAGGGGATTGTTGATTACTAAACTCATTACCTCAGCTCGGGATGCCTATCGAGCATGATTGTTATAGCTTCTTTAATAGACATGTCAACGCTTTGTTCTTTTCTTATTTCATCCGTATACAAGAAAGCGAAAAAGCTCTATAAATTTTCCCATAAGGACAAAAAAATCCAGATAAGCATTTGTCTCATACCTCCTCAAGAATTTTCTTAAATGAAAGGCCAACTTCAATGACAGTACATTGTGGAATTTGATGTCCGTTTATGTCGAAAAGTGCATAGTTGAAATAAACAAAACAAACAAAAGCATAAATGGAATTGTTTAAGGACATCAAACAAAAAAGTTCAGATGGAGTTATGTAAGAACTAAGAATCTTTCCAAATCATGGTCATAAAGAATGGAATCGTCACCACTTGTTCGGTATAATTTGAGTCCCAAACGACAAATAATAGGAGAAGCGGGTTCTCTTGGCATACTCCATGCAACCTAAACATTATAACGAACTAAATAACAACAAATAGCTATGCTTGTGATGCAAGCAAAAAGAAAAACATATAACAATACAAAGAATAGAACTTTCCATGAAGCTTCCATGTAAATGGAACATCCAAAAGAATAATCTGTCTGAATGCGACCACCAATTCGATCTTGCGACTCCAGAACGATCATCTGAACAAGAGTAGTTCTTATGAAAACCATCAAAGATCTGAAAAGAACAATAGTCTAGCCAATAACAATAAAATTACATACATTAAAAGATGCTTTTTGGAGCATGTGTGCAGCAGCAATACCTGATATTCCCCCACCAATGACAATCACCGTGGGGTGGCATTAATCTGTCTCTCAATAAAAGATGCAGAAACACCTATTCATATGATCAAAAGTATAGTTTTCTTGACATAAAAAATAAGCAATGCATAAAAACAAAAGAAGGGAATAAGAATGTACCATCAAAAGATCATCTAGACAACGAATGGTCATCATATTTGATCTCCATCAACGAATACCAAATTCAGACCACCCAAAATTTCAGAAACAACTATTTTACGGTTGTATAGGAACTGGGAAATTGGAAATCAATTCACGGGAATTATAAAAAAGAATGAGCAAAAGGCCGGCAATGAAGCGGCTGAGATTATTTGCACAACGTAGGGAATCGTCAAACCAGCTCATAATAATCATAATCAGAAATTAATGAGCAGCATTCACAACCCACAAAACAAGAACCCAATCGGCGATTCAGCGGATCCACACACTTATTCCCTTCCGGTAGCATAGATCATTCCCCCTTCTAAGATATCTCAACCACCCCTTTACCCTCTTCAATCTCAATTCTCACCCAAAGAACGGGAAAAAATTTCTCTTATATCTCAATCAGCCAGCGTAATTGCATTTGGCGTCACATACATATCTATATATATACACATAATTTTCTCTTGAATTTCTGGGCCAAACTTGGGATCCAGCGGAAGGTCAGTGTAATGTTCTTTCCAATAATTTTTTTAGAAAATGTTTAATTAGCACAAAAAGTTTATTAATTTTAATAAATTTGATATTCAAATTTTCCTTTTTAATTTTCAAAATTTTCTAATTATGAAAATTTGATAATCAAGTTCAAAAGTAGAATAGATTGATCCTGATAGTGATAAATCTAATAATCAAAATTCTTAAACTTTGGCAATATTAGTTATATCAAATTTTAATACCGTTAGATTGTAGTTGAGTATATTTGATTTTTAAAATATGATTTTGATAAATTTGATATTTAAACTTTACTTTTGCCCAACTTTGATAACCAATATGTTATTGTATCATGTGAAATTAAATCAACCCACAAATTTGATCAATAAACTTTAATTTCATCATAAATTTCTGAAAAACCCATTATTATTTTTATAACCTAATAAATGATCATCAATTATATCATATGTGTTTTCATTAATTAAATCATAAAGTTTTGTCAAGCCTCAAACTTTTTTTTATTTAGTTTTTTTGTGAAATTATATCATATGTGTTTTCATTAATTACTCGTTTGATATTAATTTAAATTTAATTAATAATTAAATTTAATAAGTGAAAATAAGGCAATACGCTTTGTAAGGTATTGCCACACACATACAATTTTTATAATCAATTTTGCCTAAATGTGGAAAAGTAGGAATATTGATTTTGACACACATAATGTATATGAACCAAATTTGTCACAATTTCAAAAATATAAGAACCAAAATTGCCACGATAACTAAATTTGCTATTGCTCATTTCAAATATTTACTTTCATTATATATGGTATATTATGGTATTTACCATATACACAGTAGTTATTGCAATCATAATATTGGGGATTGTGTCTATATATAAGACATATATGTACAAAACTTATTAGTAAATCTAAACTAGAATAAATATATTTCATTTCATAAATTTCTTATTTCTTCCAATTATTCATGGTATCAAAGTATAGATGGTATGATAAAAGACATAGCGACCATGCATTCAAACTCATCGTACTTCTTACACATCTCTAAAAATCTCGGGCAATTTTTTGTAAGCGAGGCTTTGTCGAAGTACAACTACGGAGAATGAAAAGGGGTATGACGAATCCCTCTATCCCAATAACAAATATGGATTCAATGACTGTACAATTTCAAAACCACTTAGTGGAAGCGTAGGAAACTTGCTACGTTGCGACACCATGGTAAAAAATGATTAAAATGCGTCATAAAAGAGAAATACAAAGAATCGTTTGTTTCGCGACGACCACACGGAACTGCTTTACAAAGAGAGTGCGCCGATAAACTTCGACAGACAATGTCACACATTCAACAAGATGGAATGACATTGTCCAACTATTACACCAATATGTGGGTACTATGAGATGACATACAATCATTATCCCTGTGTGACATGTATATGTCGGCAAAGACGGACTACAGAGCTATCCAATAAAGAGAATAATTCTATGATCTCATTATGAGTTTGAGGGAAGCGTTTGACACCATTAGAACACACATTCTGAGCATGAACTCGTCGTCGACACTAGGGTTTGCATATCATATTGTTACTTAAAAAATGAACAACAAAGCGGAATTACTGGGGGATACTCTTTAGAGGCGATCACATTCCAGTTGTAGATTGTTCGACATGCTAACACCGCTCGATTAATCGATTTTCATTTAAATATTTCATTGACCAATATTAGACCATTAGAAGTCGATTTGTATCTGTTTCGGTTGCGAATTTTGTAGGTCAATTTATTGGTTTTTGAAATAAAAACTTATTAAAAATCATGACAATTAAGCTAAAAGTCTTTTAAAAGTTGGTATCGACCGATATATCGGACGAACCCCATACGTCCGTTCAACCTGTTTAGGTCGGTTAATCAATTCGATATTTTTCCACCCATATAAAGTACAAATGTTCAACCCGAAATAAGTCGAGTAGAAGGTAAACCTATCTTAAATATCAAACAATTTTAACGGCATCACTTGACGCCGTTAAAATCGATAAGACTAAATTTGTAAAATTAAAAAATTTCAAGTGCACATACTACCATTGCGAGGAAAGTATGGCGACTAACTTTATATTACTCAAAATTTGAAGACTAATTATCAACTTTAAGGATTAAAAATCTGATTTTATAATTTTTGTGAAAATATAGTATAAAAATTCAGAGTTTAAGAATTGAAAATACAAAAAAAAAAATTGAATACCGTTTTTCAAAAGCATCAAAATTATGGACATAGACAAACAATTTACTCATCCAAAATATTTAAGTAACATAAGAATTTATAAGTAAATTGTTATAAATATAACATTTTCTGGTATATTTATGTGGGGAGAGTGCGTGGATACGACGTATAAAAGGAGGATACTATAATATAAAAGACATGAACAAATCAATCACAATGGTCCACTTTCCATCTTATAAACCAATCCTTTCAACTTTAATTTTCCGATGTGGGACAACACCCACTTATTTCAACACACCCCCCTCAAGTCAAACCACCTGACAAGTTGGATTTGACCATTCAAATCGGTGGATTGCCAACCGATCAATTAAACTGGACTAACCCCCGGCAAGGTCACTCAGGATTTTTCAAACTCGCTCCGATACTATGTTAAATTTCTAGAGTCAGGTCAATTCATGTGGGATTGTGCGTGCATACGACGTATAAAAGGAGGAGACTACAATGTAAAAGACTTGAACAAGTCAATCACAATGGTCCACTTTCCATCTTATAAACCAATGCTTTCAACTTTAATTTTCCGATGTGGGACAACACCCAATTATTTCCATCAAAACCACTTGGGAGCCTTGTGGATGAATCGCTACGGTCACCGGTCCAGACTCGTCTAAAAAATCCAACTTCAAGATCGGTCAGTTACCCACTTAGAAATAATTTGTATTGCATCAATTGTATTCTTTTCATAAATTGAGAAACATTTTATGGTTCAGAACTGTCATTAACTGTCAAAGATTTTACGAAAAGTATCGCCGTAAGTTCATAATGTTCCAGGTTCGAGTGATCTCATTCCTATATAACGTTTCCAACATATAATCTCTATCTCCCAAGTTTTTCAAAATTCGATAAGGCCCTTCCCAGTTTCTATATAGCTTCCCAACGTTTCTCTGAACTCTAACATTCCTGAGAACAAGGTCGCCTTCTGAAAATTCTCTGGGTAAGACGCGCTTATTATGGGCCCGCTCCATGGTTCGTTGATAAGAACACATACGCGTGTAAATAGCATTTCTTTTTTCTTCAATCATTTTAAGATCTAGAGATTTCTTTCATCGTTTAAATGTTCATCATATTGAGTTATCCGAGGTGATCTAATGGCAACCTCTACTGTACTAACTGTTTCGGATCCATATACCAAAGAGAATGGAGATTCCTAGGTCGTAGAGCGGGGTGTAGTCCTATAAGCCCATAAAACCTCGTAGATATGTTCAGGCCACTTCCCTCCCAAATCCTCCAACTTAGATTTTAATCCCTTCAGGATAACTTTATTGGATACCTATGTGAGTCCATTGATCTGAGGGTGAGCCAGTGACGAAAAATGTTGGGCGATACCCAGTTTAATACAGAAATCCAGAACCATTTTCCTGCGAAATTGAAGCCCCTTGTCTGTCACAAACACTCGGGGTACCCCGATGCGGCTTACAATATTTCTCCATAGAAAATATTTTACAACTATTTCGGAGATTATGGTCACAGCTTCTTGGTATAATATTCAACTGCCACACTGCATAACTTCTTTTGCTCTGCCGATCTAGGGAACGATCTCAGTATATCAATTTCCCATCTGTCAAGTGGACAAGGGAGTGGGGTCACCGATAGGGGAGCTCTGGTTTTTGTGGGACCGGAGCATGATATTGGCAAACAACGCATCGTTTAGTATATTTCTTTGCGTACTAAAGTAGTGTTGACCAAAAGTATCCAGCCCTGATGATCAGATGATACAAGGATCAAGCTCCATAATGAATACCACAAATTCCCTCATGAACATAAATCATGTCGTCATTGGCCTCGATAGGGGACAAACATCGTAAGAGCGGTCCCTCGAAAATTTTCTTAAACAATCACCCGTTGTCTAAGATATATCGTTTGGCTAAAACTCAATTTTTCTGGCCTTTGATGTGTTCTCAGGGAGATGGCCATTAGTCAGATATTTGATAAAGATGTCAATCCATGTGTGTTCCCCAGGAGATTTAGTGGCATCAATGTTCATGCCATGAAGTTCATGGCATAAAGCTCCAATTTCCTCAATTGATTGTTCGGTCACTGATATCTCGATCGAAGGTAGGTCTTGGATATGGACCGATACAGTGTGTGGTACGATGTTTGGTATGCGTGCTGCCAATTTGGCTAATGCATCAACAACATTGTTCTGTTCTCGCGGTACATGGTCAAGCGAAAACTCGCTGAACTTCTTGGATAATTCAGTAACCTTAGCATGATACAGCTTCATCGTGGGCTCATGCGTTTCAAATCTTCATGTGAATTGCTCCACAACTAATTTGGAATCTGAGAACATTCTCACTTTGGCAACTTCCATGTTTCGGGCTAGGGCCATTCCCGATAACACAGCCTTATATTCCACCATGTTATTTGTTCTTGAGAATATGAATTTAACTGCGGAATGAATAACATCACTTTATAGTGTAGTGAGGGTGATGCCCGTCCCCTTTCGTTCGAAGGTTGATCCATCAACATAAATGATCTAGCAATCGTCTTTTTGGTTTAAAAATATACATGATCGGGTCATTTCGACCACAAAGTCAGCAAGAACCTCAGCTTTGATCGCTCTTCGGTTAACGAATTTCAGGTACATGGAGCTACTCTTGATTGCCCACTTAGATAATTTTCCATTCAGATATGTCTGATTAAAGACTGCTTTTAGAGGCTGATCAATATAAATATAAACAATCCGGCCTTCAAAATAATGCATCAGCTTAGATATAGTCTATTTCAGTGCCAGCAAGAATTTTTCCTGGTTAGTATATCTGGTTTCTGCAGATATCAAAGATTAACTCACATAATAAACATGTCTGTGAACATCATCCCTAATGGTAACCAGAATTGCGCTTATCGCGACTTCAGATACAGCTAGATATAATCCCAGAGGTTCATCGCTGGTTGAACTCACCATCACATGGGGAGTACTCAAATACGTTTTCAATTCAGAGAAGGCCCGATCACATTCTTCGGTCCAGTCTAGATGACTTGCTGTTCTCAATACTTTGAAGAAGGGCAAAACCCGATATAGAAATAAACCTGTTTAGCGCAGCTAGACGGCCAGTAAGCCTTTGGAATTCCCTTTTGTTTCTTTGAGGTTGCATGTCAATGATGACCTGAACTTTCTCAGGATTAACCTCTATGCCTTTCTCAGAAACATAATATCCCAAGAACTTTCCACTTCGGATTCCAAAGCAGCACTTGTTCGGATTTAATTTGAGCTTATATTTGCGGTATAATTCGAAACATCGAGACAAATAAGATTTATGGTCTTCATCATTCATAGACTTGACAATCATATGATCAACATCTACTTCCATTATGTGGACTATCAAATCTCTAAAGATTTAGTTAATCAGCCTATGCTATGTTGCTCCAGCATTCTTTAAACCGAAAGGCATGATCACATAGCAATAGACACTATCTTCGTTCATGAAGGCTGACTTCTTTTGATCTTCTTCAGCTAGGAAGATCTGATGGTATCTAAAGTAAGCATCTATGGTACTCATCATAGTGCTGTCAGCCACAGAATACACCAAACGGTCAATATGCGGCAGGGGGAATGTATCAAATTCAAAGCTCTTGTTCACATTGGTAAAATCGATGCACATTCTCCACTTCCCATCTGCCTTAGAAACCACCACAGGGTTTGCAACCCATTCAGTATAGTAGATTTCTCTGATAAATGCGGACCGCAGCTACTTATTCACTTCTGCCCGAATCACTTCAATTTTCTTAGGAGAATAGCGTCTCTTTTTTTGCTGAATAGGCTTAGCTTCGGGTGCAGTGTTGATCCGGGGTTCACTCTCGGATCGATCAATCCCCGAGACATCGTCCGGGGTCAAAGCAAATATGTCCACATGGCTTCTCAGCAGGTGGACCAGTTCTTCCACAAAAGCTGGGGCTAGATGTGCCCCGATGCGAGTAGTTTTTGTTGAATCCCCTTCAACCAAGTCAATCAGTTTGAACCCGATGGGTTCCATAGCTTGCCTCGGGTGCAGTGGCTCTTCCAGAAAATACACCTAGGCTCTCTTAATTGGTGGCAAAGTTCGGCACGAGCTCATGTAGCCACTGTCTTGCTATTATTTGGTCCCCCTTTACAGATATAACTCTATGGCGGAGGGGAACTTGAGCATCATATGATAAGTAGAAGTGATCGCCTCAAACTTAATGAGCCTGGTCCGTCCAATGATGGCGTTGTAAGCCAAATCAATTTCCACAACGATAAACTCCAGAGTCTCCGTTCGGTCCCTGAGCTGATCTCCCAAAGTAATGGGGAATATGATCTTCCCACACAGAATGATACTCCTTTGGTCGAATGCTCAGAGGGTTATATTAGCAATAGGAGATTATGACCAGGAGCCCCCAACATTTCAGCTACTTTGCGCTTTATAAAGTTGCACGAAGCCCTGGTGTCCACCAAGATCCTGTCAACCCGACAATTAGCAATAATTCCAGTGATGATGAGGGGGTCATCACATGGATCAGAAACTCCTTCAGGATTAGCTTCGGTGAAGGTAATGGCATCCTTATAAGAAGAGGACTGCTCCAAATGTTCATACTTGGCCAGCGCCACAGATTTGGAACTCTCTGAGGAGTCTTTGCGCGCTGCTCTCTTCCGATCCCTGACCGACTCATTAGTTCTTATTCCACCGGAGATAACATAAATATCTCCAGCCACATCTCTTTCCCTGTGCACCGCCTCATTTTGGGGAGGCTGAGTGTCCATTTCAGTAGGTGGAGGAACGAGATTCTCTTGCCCTCCACCTTCATTTTGCGGGACTCTGCCGCCACGGTCCAGCCATCTTCGTCTTCGGTCCTGGCCACGGCTCTCTCCACCGTACTGGCCCCTTTCATTTTCTGGAGGAGGTGAACTTCGATCCTCCGCTCTGTCATAATAATTTCGGGGCTTGCCCCGATTATCTCTTCCCCGTGGCCTATGACGATCGTCATCTTGACGGCCTCTTCGGGGCGACTCAGCTCTTTTGCCTTAGGATCATCATGTTTGGGCTTTTCTTTTGTCATTGCCGCTACTGTCTCCTGCAATAGCGGGCATTTCAGTGTAGGGTGATCATGATTATGATGTAAGTCACAATACAACCGTTTGTCCTCCTTCTTCGGGGAAACATTCTTCTCAGTCACAACCTTTACTTCTCGGGGCTGCTTCTTAGGGTAAGAAATCATATGATCGCCTACGGGCTCAGAATTCCCGTTAGGCTTCCTATAACTTATTCCAAGCGCTTCATCCACCTTAATATACTTGTTGATTTTCTGAAGGAGTTTTCCTAAGGTGGATGGTAGGCTCTTCACCAGACTGCTTGAAAGGTCACACGGTCCATATACCTGTTGTATAATTTAAATTTTGTCCATGAGCTTCAATTTTATACCACGGGCCGGCAAGTTCTTGAACCATGTTCGGGCATCGCCTTGTAATTCTGCCGCGAAGATGCGACACTTCAGTGAATCGGATGCCTGAGCCGTTCCCATCCTTAATTCAAAATATGCGACGTGATCTATATGATCTCTGTCACCCCTGAACGTCGGCAACCTTTCGGGCTTGCGGTAATATCGATCCGGGACCGCCCCCGAGATCTCCTCAGAAAAAGGGAGCATCAAATCTCCCAAAACGGCGGAGACACCGCCTGATTGCTAAGACGACGTTTGGGCAGTATTCAAATTATGCGACCAGTCATCGTCCTTGCTACGCTTGATCAGGGCCACCATGGCCCTGTTGAATAAACTAAGATTGCGCCCAAGATCGGGCCCATAATCCCTCTGCGTACGCAGGGTCTCTAACTCCCTGGTAAGTTCATCGATACGCCTTTGCATATGTTCCTGGTCAGTCCAGAAACGGGATTTAGAGCTCTGGTTGGAGGATGTGGAGTAGATCGATATCTCGACCTCCTCATTTTCACACCACGCCTGATAATCCCCTCTTCATCGGAGCTATGCGCTTCATGGTCACTCTCGTACCCTCTGTTTGTAGGAACATGGTTTGTAATAGCCCGTGGTTCGGTTCCACTTCTGTCCGACTTAATTTCTAGCACCACCTTCCCGACAACAGCTTCCATATACTGAGAGAGAAAGTTGGGGCTGGAAGGTTGTTGGGAAGCACGTCACTATAGTTCGTCGAAGTTCTAGTTGCCATGCATTTGCTTATCCTATCCCTTGGAGAAACCTCGAATGAGGATTAGAAAATCGTCCACACGGAAGGCGCCAAACTGTTGTGGTCAAAAGACCACGCCCGAAGCGTGGAAAGCATGACCCAGCCCGGAGCGCTAGACACGTGGTTGTAACTGTTTGGACCGATCCAACGGATCGGTCCCCATAGTGATAGATAATATCCAGCACTATCATTCGACCATGGCTATTGATTAATGAGTTTAGTTTAAGTGGGCCTTCTCGTTCAGCTATCCTTGTTGGGTTGATTATCTATTGTGAGTCGAATTAGGGGCCTTGAGGTTCGGCTTCCGTCACTTGGGCCGGCCTTGGATGGCTTGGGCCTCGCCCAATTCGAGGGTGCCGGGTTCCGGAGTTCTCATCAAACATGAATACGAACACGAACGAACATTAACAAAACTTTATAAACATGAACAATGTTTAAACATATTTTCCGTTCAAATTATAATATCAACAAATAAGAACAAATCAAACTCGACTCATTTAGATTGAATAATATTTCTAATTTCAGATTCTCTTGACCATACCCTTTTGTGTCTTGTGCTAGTTTTTATAATTGTTGATCCCCAAGGATGGTCCAATTTCTCGGGATACTGCTATCCAACCTGCTAATCAAAATCATCAAAGTATGATTATCTAAATATCCTTGTAGTGTCAAATATGAATCCTAACGCGTTGGACTAGATGATCAAATGCTTATTCAAATAAACGTAATAATGAAAATACAATAATTTTGACTAAATATTATTTTTTCCGAGAGTTGGATACCCAAAATTCAATCGAAATAAAAACTAAATATATAATGGTCAATAATTATGAAAAAACAAATTTTATAAATTAATTGAAATATGACATTACTTAGCAAATTTAAAGATAATATTTTTGGGAAGATGATGAGAAACATACCTTGATTCTGATGCGTGACGTGGCATGTGTACGTAATTTGAAAGCTATTTACGAATTTAACCATGTAGGCCCCACTCCGCAGCCGAAATAAGACAAATTAGCAAAGGATAGAGGGGAGAATGTACAAATATAATTTAATATTCCCAGAAGTTCGGATAACAATTAATGTTAATAAAAATTCTCAACACGATTTCTAATAAAATAAATGTCCTAATTTATCTAGATTTTTGAAGTTACGAATCTGCTCTGTATGGGGCCCGCAAGCACACGAAAGATGACAAATTAGAAGAGGTTAGACTAGAGAATTCCCACTTGGGTCATAATTTTGCCTACCCTAAAATATGTATTAAAACCAGCCTGATATTTAATAAAAAAATATTATCCTTTTATCGACAATATAATTATATATTAATTTCATAGTACTTCAAGTATTTAATATTCTGTAAATGTTTGGTGTTTAATGGGACCCACTACGGAATATTCCATGGAAAGGGTGATTTTTTTTCCAGAATTGTTAAATTTAGTTAATGGAAAAAAAGAAAATTAATATTAAATAAATATAAAACTTTTAAATTTCTAATTGTATGTCTACTCACCATCAAGTTTAAATGATCATCTTCTTGTTAAATAATTTCATTGTTTTCGAGTAAGATCAATCAATTTTGTTATCTAAATAAATTACTAAATATATAAATTAAGAATTCAATGTATAGTAAAATTGTCTACGTAGCACAATTTATAAAAAAAGTAAATTGTATTGAAAATTCTAATTCAAACCAATTATTTATTATCATACTATTTATAAACTAAAATAATTCATTATTAATTATATCATTACTCTAATAACTAAAATATTTTTAGTTTCATGAATATGTATATTATCAACAAACCAAACTTCATTTTTTCAGTATTTTCAATCTCAAATTTTAATATGAGTGAGGAAGTTAATACCAATATTTCAAATTATCTTAATTCCCAATTTTATATTTAGGAAAAAATAAATCAGCAATGATTGTACCATTGACAACTTCAGTTGAATTAATGAACTTTAATGTGTAATATATGGCACGGCCAAAGAGGCGGCGAGATATATTGGGAGGAAGATACTTAGAAAGAGTATTATAAACGGCTTTCAAAATCACTGTTCCCTTATACCTAACACACAATATTCCATATTTCATTGTTCTATCCACTTGATTTGAATGCTCGGGTTGTTAACAAATAAAAACGTATAATGTTGCTTTTACCCGAGAATTAGATTGGTGTGTTAGGAATACGATTGGTTGATTGATTTACAAGGAGAATTAAAACATTATAATTGATTTGGTTAAATCATTTATATTGTGATCACTACTGTATGTTATATTCATGCACACTCATTCTTAAAGTGATCATATTGAAGAAAAATAACATGACATTGTATAATAATCTTGAATTACCTTGTCATGGTAAATATTATCAAAGTCACACCGAACTTGAATTTAAATAGTTAAATAGTTCAATCAAATTTGAATAACAATGTTTTATATTCTAAACTTAAAATAACCAATTCGACCATTTTTTGGATAAAACTTGCATTTAGGGTTTAAATCGATTTTTATGATATTTCCAATATTGGGACTACTTCATTGTTGATATTTTTTACTTAATTGATCGGGTAAATCTAATTTAATGAAATTAGCTGATTGATGATAAAATTTGAATTGTCAGACAATCTAGCTACTTGAACTTNTCTTAGCCTGTTCACTAATGAAATAACTCATAGTCAATACAAGAGAGGCTAATGAAAATGACAAGGTAAAGAAAGCGGTAAGAATTCCGGCAGGGTAACGGCCTGTTCTTCCGCGTCCAAAGGGTCCTGCTATTTCCATCGTCTTGCCCTGTATTTATAGAGTTCATAGCGTGTGTAAATCACGCTCCGTAACCGCATCTGACAGGTTTGTTAGAGGTTGTTATCGCGGGATGTAAAACGAGGTTGGGACCGAGGCGTGGTCTGCGTGATCGGGCCCGAAGCGTGGTAAACGTGGGAAGGCCCGAAGCGTGGAAAACGTGAGTTGTAACCGTTCTGTAACCGCTCGGGCCGAACCCAGGTGCCAGCTGGCGGAAAACGTTGTATTTTGTTAAAGTTAGCTTCGGTCCTCTAGTTGAACATCGGGCTGCTCTTCTTTAGAAGTGTAAGTGGGCTGTAGGAATTCATTTTCGCCATTTGAATTGGTCTAACCGTTGCTGGGCCTTACCCATCACAAGGTACCCGGTCCTAGAGTTCTCATCACGAACCAAAACGATTTTAATCGGTTAAATGGTGTCGGTTATATAGTTAATCGGTTTTTACGATTCGGTTTCATATCGGTTAAAACAATTATACGATCAGTAGTCGGTTTTCTTTCTTAATATCGGTTTTGATGTCGGTTAGCCGATTAAATTATTTAATTAATACACACAATAATTTCTCATGCTAAATCGTTCTCGAAAGTCCAGTCCAAATTTCACTCTTGATCTAGATTAACATAATCTATTTCTCAAAAATATGAAAATCGTTCTCGAAAGTATAAAAATCAAGCTATCAAAAAAATAGATTGAGTATAGAAAAAAGTTTGTAGAATTTTTTTTAAAAAAATCATCGGTTAAATGGTCGGTTATAAATTTATAAAGCGGTTAAACGGTTCGGTTTTCAAATTTTCGGCTATATAACCGATTAACCGTACATGTTTTGGCCATTTAACCGACCGAATACCAGCCCTAAATATGGTTGTTAAAACTAGGGATACAATTTGGATTATCCGCCCCGCTACCCGGCGGATATCCACTCCGTTTAAAGTGTTTTTGGATAATTAAACGGGTAGTGGAAATAGGACGGGGAAGGAAATTATATATCTACCTTAAACGAGGCGGGTAGTGATTTGATACATAACCGCCCCGTTCTCCATTCAGTTATCCATTTAAATAACCGTATACGCCAAACTTATATTTATTAAATATATGTAATATTTTAAAAATATTTGCCTTAATTACAAAGTTTTAATTAGGAGACCAAACTAATTACCAATTCAATACCATTTTTTATTTTTTAAAATTCTCCATATTCTTTTTGTTTTTTTTCATTACTCTCTCAATGATATCAACATGATTCTTGTCTATTTTCTACCGTCTTCTTCAATGTTCGAATTCTTATTATGTAAATCTTATTTTCGAGTTTTTTTTATTGCTTTTCGTTTCATTATTTTGGATCTTTAATTTAAATTCATTCGACCATAATGTTTTCTGTTTTTTTGGGTAAGCAATATAATCCGCAAATAAGGCAAGCAAGACAAATTCTGGATTTGAGTGCAAATAATCTATTTGAGTTTTGAGGGTTTTGTTTAAACTCTAATTCAATTGAATTTCGTGGACCACGTATATTGTCTCGATGATGAAACCATCAAGTTTAAAATGATAGTTAACGAAAGAATTCTTTAATTTTATGTTGTTTTTTAATATTCTTTTGATTTATTTAAGATTGATATTTTACTATTTTTATAAAAAAATCAAAGTTATAAACCGTAGATTAACCGCTAACTCAATGATTAATTTATAGTGGATGGGCGGGTAACAAAAGGATGAGGCTGGGCGGGGAACGAGTAGACATTATTTTAGGCCGGACGGTAACAGTTACTGGTATAACCATGTTACATCCGTCCCATTGTCATCTCTAGTTAAAATTATTAATATTTAGATATATACACTACTTGATTAGTTTATGTTATTTGTTCGTTTAAATTAAAATATAAACATTTTTGAAGAATAAAACATGCTCGAAAAAAAATTTGAACGAATATAAACATATTCACGGATGTTTGAAATTGAATAATTTGTGTATTATTTTTGAACGAACATGAAAATAGATTCGAACATGATATTGAACACAAAACAAAGAGACTCAAACACAAATAAACATTGTTGTGGTCAAAACCAGGGGTATCAACAGTCGTCCGGTCCGTAGTAAAACGAATTCGGATTTAATTTATTTGAATGAGGGAAAACGATTAAAAATGAAGGGGCAAATAACACATCGGTTAAGAGTGGAAAAACCCTTCGGAAAAGGAGAAAAACACCTGACTAAAAGCTGAAAATGCTCTTAGTCGATATATTAATAAAATAGTTCATAATACAAATTGAGGGTTTATGAAGATGACGAGGGTAAATAAGAAAGCACAAAGGGTAAAACCAACAGAGTGTCGGTTGATTTGCGCGTTCAAAAGGTCATCCTTAGCTCGCTATGAGCCCCATATTTATAGAGAAGAGAACGCGTGGGAATCACGCCATGTAACCGCCTCTGACAAAGTCGTTTTCCCATGTCGAAAAACGTGGATGAGTCCGAAATGCAAACTGTGTGATCGGACCCGAAGCGTGGAAAGCATGACCCAACCTGGAGTGCGAGACACGTGGATGTAACCCTTTTGGACCGATCACATGGATCGGTCCCCGAAGTGATGGATAATATCTTACGCTATCCTTCGGTCCTCGCTATTAATTAATGAGCTTAGTCTAAGTGGGCCTTCGGGCCCAGCTATACTTGTTGAGTTGAATCTCTATTGTGAGTCGTATGAGGGCCTTGAGGTTCGGCTTTCGTCACTTGGGGCAGCCTTGGATGGCTTGGGCCTCACCCAGTTCGGGGTACCGGGTTCCAGAGTTCTCATCGCTTGCCCCTCGGACTTTATCGCTATCGTAGTGGTGATATGAGTTCGACCATTTGATTAAGAGCGTTCATGGCAGAAATGCCCGATCCAACGAACGGAGGACTGTACCTGAACCAGCTGTGACAACGTCCCTAAGACCGATCTTGAACTTAGTGAATTTTAAGGTTAGTTTAAACATTGAGAACAATAACGGCTATGGGCAAAAGCGTATATTGAAATTCAAAATAGCTTGCACCCTTTTGTATTCAACAAAAGGACAGGTTGTCAGGCTTCGGCCGCCTGCAGCGGTACACGTGTCAGCTTGTGAATGACCGATAAGGAAATATAAAAGATGGGGTTTTGATACTGTGCAACCATCGTTGCCATTTTTGCGAAAAATCTTCCAACCCTAGCGCTCTTGGCGATTCAGTCCTCTTCGTTCTCAGACTCCCTTTCCCTCTAAAATATTAAGGTAATCGCTTATGCACCCCCGTAAGGCTAGGTATCCTATCGTTTCCGAGATTCACACCGAAAAACTTCGGGTCAAATTCTCCATCCCATCGCAGTATTCCATCTGGAGGGGAAAGGAAATCATATTTTGCTTCCTTCCTGCTGAGATGAATGTGCATGCGAGCGCTTTACCTGTTAGTTACACCTCCCTGAAGTGCGGCTTAAGGTTCCTGCTACATTCGTTCGTAGCAGCCGTGCTTCGGAAAATCCATTGCCCAACTTACACTCTTTTTCCCGGTAGCTACGTGTAGGGGTGAGACACCCAACCGCGGAACCGTGCAACCGAACCGAACCGAACCGAACCGATTTTAATCGGTTAAACGGTGTCGGTTATATGGTTAATCGGTATTTACGGTTCGGTTTCATATCGGTTAATATGATTATACGGTCGGTAATCGATTTTATTTATTAATATCGGTTAACCGATTAAATTATTTAATTAATACACGCAATAATTTTCCACCCCTATCTCACATGTCACAAGGCTCATATTTCCATTATCTATATAAAAAAATTATACTTACTTGATATTAAGGTTTCAATAATTTTTTCTATATTATATCGTTGCTCTGCATTTAAATATACTCTAATAATATTTTCATGTTTTGCTATGATTAATTGTATCTTTGGTGGCAATTTGTGAGTATTTTATGTGTTTAGTATTTTTTTAGTATTACGGTTGTCTTAGTTTCTGATTTAAGTTTTCGTATTTTTATTAAAATCTTATGTTTAATTTTTGGTTATCTTGCATCTTTTTGTTCTTGTTAAATATATTGTGTTATGTTTAATTTGTTTATGGATAATTTTAAGAAATTATTTATGTAAATATCAATATTTGAATATTTTATATGATTATTTTTATGTATAATATTATTTTTTATTTACTTTCTTATTTTATATTTAAGGTATTATATTTAATATTTTGGAATGTTTATAAACATGGTAATAATTGATTATTGTGCTATTTTTTGTGAATTTGCCAATGACAATTTTTTTGGATTATTGATAAAATGATGAATTCAAAATAATTTTTTTGCATTTTGATATTGATTCGTCATTGTTGCTAAATCATTCTCGAAAGTTAAGTACGAGTTTCATGCTTGATCTATATTAATATAATGCATTTCTCAAAAGTATGAAATCAAGCTCTCAAAAAAATATTGACTATGGAACAAAGTTTGTAGGAAATTTTTTAAAAAATTATAGGTTAAACGGTAACCGATTACCGTCGGTTTCGGTTTTGGTTGGTTATAAATATATAAAGCGGTTAAACGGTTCGGTTTCGGTTTTTGAATTTTGGGCGATAAAACCGATTAACAGTAAAAGTTTTGACCGTTTAACCGACCGAATCCCACCGCTAGCTACGTGTATATAGTAGCGTTTATTTTCTATTGTTATAGGCAGGGTGTAGAACCAACCCAGAAACATTTTTTCAACCTATTTTTGGTCGGGTCCCGAAAGGGAAAAATGTTGTTAGGATGTCGTAGGCTGTATTATATAGCTATTTGCGCCAAAGAGTGCACCATAGTCCACAAGGGGGACTCCCTTCATGAATGGGAGTCGTGCTATGTTTGGATTTCACTCCCAAGAGAGGACTTGCTCAAGGTGTCCTCGCTGATCACGTATCCTGACATCGGGAGGTTGGACCGATCCCGATTCAACCATTCCCATCAGGATATCGCTTACACCTTGGTGACACTTTCTCTTCTCGTATGGTGTCTCTAACGTATAGACATACTTCGGGAGAATAAGCTCATCGAGATAGGGGTAGCGGGTAAGACCGTAGTCCCTGTCCCGAAGATGATTTTCTCTAGTTCAGATTCGTCTGAAGGATCGGGTACGGGATTTGACTTACTCTAGTTCATATCTCCTTATCCTTATCGTTTTTCTTCTGCAGGTTCTACATATACGATGTCTGGAGATCGTATGGCGGATATGGCTGCTGCTGCGAAGGCTAGAAAGAAAGCCCGGCTACGAGCATCTAGATAAGCGTCAACCACTCCAGCAGAATCTTCACGATCTACGGGTGGTTCAAGTACCCAGAGGCCCGTTCTATCCATGGCGGAGATGGAAGAGGTGATCTAGTCAAAAATTCGCTCATTGAGCCTGCCGGCTATGTATATGATTGGGAATAGTTCTCCTATAGATCTTAACATCGTGCGCTTGTTGCTGCATGGGAAGATTAGGGTGGAGGATGTCATCCCATCATCCAGCTTGGGTGTGAACGTAGCGAGGCCTCCTCTGCCTCAAACTAAAAACAAGCGGGTGCTCGAAGTAGAGGCCCCGAAGCAGTACAAATGGCTGAAGAAGGCTGGAGAAGAGCCTGCAGCTTCGATCCCGAAGAAATGGATCACAATTGGTGAGCAATCACCCCCCACACTATCAAACCTAGAGTTTGTTCGGGAGGCGATCCAAGAGATTGTGGCCTCTGTTTCGAAGGCTCGGGGACGAAAAGGAATCCAGTATCATGGAAGGACGCCATGTTGGAGGAATATCGACTGTTGGCGAAAAAGAACCCATCCGATCTAGATGGCCCGGTCCCTGATCTGTTAGCCGCATATTTGGAGTCTCTGGCCGCGGTAAGTTCTGCTTATGCTATCTTATTAATTGTAGCTTTGGTTAAAGCATAGTTGTTCCCACAGACGTGCAGAAGAGGTCTGAACCTTGCTTCTACGATCTAGCTGAACCGAAGCTCTGCTTCGGCTTCCAAAGAGATCAAAGATCAACTTGCATTAACTCAGCGGCAAGTTGAGATCAAGCAAAAAGAGTTAGAATCGGTTCGGGCAGAGTGGGACCGTTTGAACGGAGAGCTGTTAGGAGCGGGCACCCAAGTCTCCCTCCTGACATCTCAAGCAGCAGAGTGGGAGACGAAATATAAAGAGGCCCAGACAACTGCTAATTCCGCAATGGCCTGAGTTTTGGAGTTAGAGCGTCAGATACAAGAACTATCTGACGAAAGCAACAGACTTCTCCTTCGGTCTCAAGAGGAGAAATATGCCTTGAAAGAAGATCTGGTTAGGGGTAGAGAAGCGATAGAGGGAGCAGTCCGGGAAGCTCTTCTTTGCTTCGTTCGGTTCCCGCTATTGTTTGCATTGGCGGCAAACGTTTATGGATCAAATGTCTCTTAGTACCTGGATAGCATGAAGGGCAGGTGGTTAAGAAATTTGGCCTCGACCCCGAAGATGAGCGATGTGAGTCAATTGATTCCCTAACCATGGATGAATACTTTAAAGAGGTCCCAACTTTAGATGAACCTACACTATAGAAGGATCCCAACTATTTATTGTTTGACTTGATGGAGAGATTAGTCAACGAATTGGTTGAGGAAAAGGAAAGAAAGCTGAAAGACATCAAAGCATGGATTGCGGAGAAGTTTGGGGAATCAAGTAGGGAGGAATGACATGTAAATTAAATCTTGGACCTTAGGCCCTCCTTCTGCATTTTGTCTTTTGATGTAAATCTCATTTGTTCTAATATATTAAGTTTTTCTTCTAAGTATATATTCGGGGTTCATATTGAACTTAGACCATTCGGTCACCTTAATTTAGGCCGGAACTCTGCTAGGCTTAATAAGTTAGGGGAACTTAATCGAGATAATAGATCACTCTTCATTCCGTCCCTGCTAACTATTATAACTTTGGTGGCGTAGCTCCGGTTCTTTATGAGTCCCATGTCAAGCTTTGAGGAAGCCCCAGTTCTAATATAAGTCCCGAGTCAGGCATCGGCCAAGCCTCGGTTCTACATAAGTCCCAAGACATGCTTGTATTTGCACCTTGATTGACTAGCTGTGTCCTCGTTATCTCTTCTTATGGCAGAATACTAGGACGCAAGGGTCATTTTCGGAAAGTCAACACAATCGAAGTGGAGATTTAGTTCGCAGTGAGTTCTTGGGGTTTTGCGATCCATCTAAGTACTCAACAAGTACAGAACATCTGACTTGTTAGAGCGGTCAAAACCACTTGGGAGCCTTGTGGATGAATCGCTACGGTCACCAGTACAGACTCGTCCAAAAAATCCAACTTCAAGATCGGTCAATCACCTAGCTAGATATAATTTGTATTGCATCCATTGTATTCTTTTCATAATTTGAGAAACATTTTATGGTTCAGAACTGTCATTAGCTGTCAAAGATTTACAAAAAATATCGTCGTAAGTTCATAATGTTCGAGGTTTGAGGGATCTCATTCCTATATAACGTTTCCAACTTATAAGCTCTATCTCCCATGTTTTTCAAAATTCGATAAGGCCCTTCCCAGTTTCTATCTAGCTTCCCAACGTTTATATAAACTCTTACATTCATGAGAACAAGGTCAGTTTCTGAAAATTCTCTGGGTAAGACGCGCTTATTATGGACCCGCTCCATGGTAAATATAATTTATGAACAAGGTCAGTTTCTGATAAGAACACATACGCACGTAAATATAATTTATTTTTTCTTCAATCATTTCAAGATCTAGATATCTTCTTTCATCGTTCAAATGTTCGTCATATTGAGTTATCCGAGGTGATCTAATAGCAACCTCTACTGGACTAACTGCTTCGGATCCATATACCAAAAAGAATGGAGATTCCTAGGTCGTAGAGCAGGGTGTAGTCCTTTAAGTCCATAAAACCTCGTAGATATGTTCATGCCACTTCCCTCCCAAATCCTCCAACTTAGTTTTTAATCCTTTCAGGATAAATTTTTTGGATACCTCCGTGAGTGCATTGGTCTGAGGGTGAGCCATCAACGAAAAATGTTGGGCGATACCCAATTTAATACAGAAATCACGAACCATTTTCCCACGAAATTGAAGCCCTTTTTTTGTCACAAACGCTCGGGGTACCCCGATGCGGCTTACGATATTTCTCTATAGAAAATGTTTGACAACTTTTTCGGAGATTATGGCCACAACCTCTTATTCTATCTATTTGGAATAATATTCTACTGTCACAATGCATAACTTCTTTTGCCCTACCGATCTAGGGAATGGTCTCAATATATCAATTACCCATTTGTCAAGTGGACAAGGAAGTGGAGTCATCGATAGGGGAGCCTCTAGTTGTTATGGGACCGAAGCATGATATTGACAAACAGCTCATCGTTTAGTATATTTCTCGGCTTCCTCAAGTAGTGTTGGCCAAAAGTATCCAGCCCTAATGATCCGATGATACAAGGATCGAGCTCCATAATGAATACCACATATTCTCTCATGAACATAAATCATGACGGCATCGGCCTCGATAGGGGACAAACATCGTAAAAGCGGTCCCTCGAAACTTTTCTTAAACAATCGCGCGTTGTCTAAGATATATCGTTTGGCTCGAAACTCAATTTTTCTGGCCTCTGATGTGTTCTCAGGGAGATGACCATTAGTAAGATATTTGATAAATGAGTCCATCCATGTGTGTTCCCCAAGAGATTCAGTGACATCAATGTTCAGGCCCTGAAGTTCGTGGCATAAATCTCTAATTTCCTCAATTGATTGTTCGGTCACGGATATCTCGACCGAATGTAGGTCTTAGATATGGACCAATACAGTGTCTGGTCCGATGTTTGGTATGCCTGCGGTCAATGTGTCTAGTGCATCAACAACATTGTTATGTTCTCGCGGAACATGGTCAAGCGAAAACTCGCTGAACTTCTTGGATAATTCTATAACCTTAGCATGATACAGCTTCATCGTGGGCTCATGCATTTCAAATCTTAATGGGAATTGCTCCACAACTAACTTGGAATCTGAGAACATTCGCACTTTGACAACTCCCATCATTCAGGCTAGGGTCATTCCCGATAATACAATCTTATATTCCACCATGTTATTTGTTCATGAGAATAAGAATTTAACTGCAGAATGAATAACATCAACTTGTAGCGTAGTGAGGCTAATGCCCACCCCTTTCCTCCGAAGGTTGATCCATCAACATAAATGATCTACTGATCGTCTTCTTGGTTTTAAAATATAGTTGATTTGGTCATTTTGATCACAAAGTCAGCAAGAACCTGAGTTTTGATCGCCATTCGGTGAACGAATTCTAGGTACATGGAGTTGCTCTTGATTGCCCACTTAGATAATTTTTCATTCAGATCTGTCTGATTAAAGACTGCTTTTAGAGGCTGATCAATATAGTGACTCAGCTTAGATATTGCATTTTTCAGTGTCAGCATGAATTTTTCCAGGTTAGTATATCTGGTTTGTGCATATATCAAAGAGTGACTCACGTAATAAACAGGTCTGTGAACATCATCCCTAATGGTAACCAGAGTTGCGCTTATCGCTACTTCAGATACAACTAGATATTATCCCAGAGGTTCCTTGCTGTTTGGACTCACAATCACATGGGGAGTACTTAAATACGTTTTCAATTCCGAGAAGGCCCGATCACATTCTTCGATCCAGTCTATATGACTTGCTTTTCTCAATACTCTGAAGAAGGGCAAAAACCGATCCGTAGATTTGAAAATAAATCTGCTTAGCGCAGCTAGACGGCCAGTAAGCCTTTGGAATTCCCTTTTGTTTCTTGGAGGTTGCATGTCAATGATGACCTGAACTTTCTAAGGATTAACCTCTATGTCTTTCTCAGAAACATAATATCCCAAGAACTTTCTACTTCGGATTCCGAAGCAGCACTTGTTCGGATTTAATTTGAGCTTATATTTGAGGCATAATTTGAAACATCGAGACAAATAAGAAATATGGTCTTCATCATTTATAGATTTGACAATCATATGATCAACATACACTTCCATTATGTGGACTATCAAATCTCTAAAGATTTAGTTAACGAGCCTCTGGTATGTTGCTTCTGCATCCTTTAAGCTGAAATGCATGACCACATAGCAATATACACCATCTTCGTTCATGAAGGCTGCCTTCTTTTGATCTTCTTCAGCTAGGAAGATTTGATGGTACCCGGAGTAAGCATCTATGATACTCATTATAGAGCTGCCAGTCACAACATCCACGAAACGGTCAATATACGGCAGGGGGAATGGATCAGATTCACAGCTCTTGTTCACATTGGTAAAATCGATGCACATTCTCCATTTCCCATCTGCCTTAGAAACCACCACATGGTTTGCAACCCATTTAGTATAGTGGATTTCTCTGATAAATCCGGACAGCAGCAAGTTACTCACTTCTGCCCGAATCACTTCAATTTTCTCAGGAGAATAGCGTCTCCTTTTTTGCCGATAAGGCTTAGCTCCGGGCGTAGTGTTAATCCGGGTTTCACTCTCGGATTGATCAATCCCTGGGACATCGTTCGGGGTCCAAGAAAATATGTCCACATGGCTTCTCAACAGGTGAACCAGTTCTTCCTCTAAAGCTGGGGACAAATGTGCCTCGATTCAAGTAGTTTTGGTTGAATCCCCTTCAACCAAGTCAATCAGTTTGAACCCGATGGGTTCCATAGCTTGCCTTGGGTGCAGTGGTTCTTCCAGCAAATTCACCTGAGCTCTCTTAATTAATGCCAAAGTTCGGCACGAGCTCATGTAGCACTGTCTTGATACTGTTTGGTCCCCCTTTACAAATATAACTCCATGGCAGAGGGGAACTTGAGCATCATATGATAAGTAGAAGTGACCGCCTCAAACTTACTGAGTCCGGTCCGTCCAATGATGGCGCTGTAAGCCAAATCAACTTCTACAACGATAAACTCCAAAGTCTCCGTTCATTCCACCAATATCATGTGAACCTGACGATTATCAATAATTCCAGTGATGATGAGGGGGTCATCACATGGATCAATAACTCCTTCCCGATCAGCTTCGATGAAGGTAATAGCGTCACAGATTCGGAACTCTCAGCGGAGTCTCCGCGCGCTGCTCTCTTCCGGTCCCTGACCGACTCATTAGTTCTTATTCCACCGGAGATAACATAAATTTCTCCGGCCACTTCTCTTTCTGTGGACACCGCCTCATTTTGGGGAGGCTGAGTGGCCATTTCAGCTGGTGGAGGAACGAGATTCTCCTGCCATCCACCTTCATTTTGCGGGGTTCTGCCGCCACGGTCCCGCCATCTTCGTCTTCGGCCCTGGCCACGTTTCTCTCGACCGTACTAGCCCCTTTCATTTTCTGGCGGAGGTGACCTTCGGTCTTCCGCTATGTCATAATAATTTATTTTATCAAATTCTTACGATTTTAATACTGTTACCACCTAATATTTCATGTATAAACTGATATCCAACATTATAACCCGATACCTCTTTATATATCACATATCGATCGATATGTGAACATATGTTTCCGAATAAAATTTGGTATCGATCGATATACCGATCATCATAATTACCAATATTTCATGTGTCGTCTAATATAATATTGTATTAATATTTTCATATCGTAATTTAATTTATTTTAGCAAATTCATACTATTTTTATTAAACTAATATAATTTATTTTTCATTTTTTAATAAATTAAATAAATTAAATTCATATTTTAATTTATTATATATTTATAATTGTATTATATAACTAATATTACAATTATTTGAATTAATTTTATTAAAATATATATAAAGTTAAACTATTTTTCAAACAAAATACTAAACACGGAGAAAAAAAACATCCCTTGTACGGAATTCGAAAGCTATTTACGAATATAACCATGTAGGCCCCACTCTGCAGCCGAAATAAGACAAATTAGCAAAGGATAGAGGAGAGAATGTACAAAGAAAATTGATATTAAATAAATATAAAACTTTTAAATTTCTAATTCTATGTCTACTCACCATCAAGTTTAAATGATCATCTTCTTGTTAACTCATTTCATTGTTTTCGAGTAAGATCAATCTATTTTGTTATCTAAATAAATTACTAAATATATAAATTAAGAATTAAATGGATAGTAAAATTGTCTAGGTAGCACAATTTATAAAAAAAATAAATTGTATTGAAAATTCTAATTCAAACCAATTATTTATTTATAAACTAAAATAATTCATTATTAATTATATCATTACTCTAATAACTAAAATATTTTTAGTTTCATGAATATGTATATTATCAACAAACCAAACTTCATTTTTTCAGTATTTTCAATCTCAAATTTTAATATGAGTGAGGAAGTCAATACCAATATTTCAAATTATCTTAATTCCCAATTTTATATTTAGGAAAAAATAAATCACCAATGATTGTACCATTGACAACTTCAGTCGATTTAATGAACTTTAATGTGTAATATATGGCACGGTCAAAGAGGCGGCGAGATATATTGGGAGGAAGATACTTAGAAAGAGTATTATAAATGGCTTCAAAATCACTGTTCCCTTATACCTAACACACAATATTCCATATTTCATTGTTCTATCCACTTGATTTGAATGCTCAGGTTGTTAACAAATAAAAATGTATAATGTCTTGAAAGTTAGTATTTAATGGGCCGGGGAGTGCAGTCCAGTCCATAAGAGAAGTGAATCACATTGAAAAGACTTGGGCCAAGTCAATTACCCATGATATCACTCCTCATATAAACTACACATTTTCTATTTCCACATCCGATGTGGGATATATTTCAACACTTCCCCTCAAGTCGAACTGGTCTTGGTCTGGTTCAGACTTGCTTCAATATGCTCGGTAGTGCTCGAATCATAGGTCGATCAATTTTTGTCGCCTAGGTCCGATGCGCTTTTTCTACTCGAGTTTTTTTTTTATCTAAACCGGTACGAACCAGCTCGAAACCCACTCTGAAGCTCCGATACCATCTTGAAATTTAGGATTCAATGGGCCTAGGAGTGCAGCCCAGTCAATAAGATAAGTGAATTACATTGAAAAAACTTGAACCAAATCAATTACCCATGATATCACTCCTCATATAAACTAAACATTTTCTATTTTCACATCCGATGTGGGATATATTTCAACATAATGTTGTTTTTACCCGAGAATTAGATTGGTGTGTTAGGAATACGATTGGTTGATTGATTTACATGGAGAATTGAAACATTATAATTGATTTGGTTAAATCATTTATATTGTGATCACTACTCTATGTTATATTTATGCACACTCATTCTTAAAGTGATCATATTGAAGAAAAATAACATGACATTGCATAATACTCTTGAATTACCTTGTCATGGTAAATATTATCAAAGTCACACCGAACTTGAATTTAAATAGTTAAATAGTTCAATCAAATTTGAATAACAATGTTTTATATTCTAAACTTAAAATAACCAATTCGACCATTTTTTGGATAAAACTTGCATTTAGGGTTTAAATCGATTTTTATGATATTTCTAATATTGGGACTACTTCATTGTTGATATTTTTTACTTAATTGATCGGGTAAATCTAATTTAATGAAATTAGCTGATTGATGATAAAATTTGAATTGTCAGACAATCTAGCTACTTGAACTTGAGGATAAATATCAAGAATATAATTGAATGATAAAATTTCCAATATTAAAAAATACGAGTAGGTAGGATGATTTTTTTAAAGATAGATATTATAATAATTAATATAATCAAATATTCTATATCATATGTTTCTTCATATGTCTTAATGCATATATGTCTTGAGTCAAATTTAATGGAATAGTTATATTGCTCTGAGACGGCCAAAGGTCTAAAAATACATACATATAACCTAGTGCACGAATTTAACCTAACACACTGATATATGAGGATAGACTACTAATCAACACGATCAACCGAGGACAAATTTACATGTGTTGAAAGAAGATTCAATGAAATAGTTTTCATGCTTTGAGAAAAACAACCAAAAGCCCAAAAGTACATATATATATATATATATAACATAGTGTACAGAAGTAATCTAAAGTATAGATATGTAAGTCGTTCGATTGACCGACGGCTAAACTATACAGTCGATGGAGATGAAGTCATGTCCAATTGATGTAATTTTAATAATTTAATACATTGAACCCCAAACGTACGACTATAAATGAATTGAATAGGAAATGCACCCAATAATTAACTCAAAAAATCAAGAAGACCACTGCGCGTAGCTTTATTTTATTACACCTATTTCAATGAATATGACATATATATATTTAATAATGACGAATTATTGCCGCGGACTTTTATTTATAAAGAAGTTGATTTATTCCCCTCGTTCCCTTCAAACATTCAGAAGAATCTGATTACAAGAATGGATTCATATTCAGCTGAAGAAGAAATCACACAATTATTTAACACATCTTCTTTGCAAAAGAACGAGAAGAAGCGGTTCATCGGAGTAAGAACACGGCCGTGGGGGAAATACGCGGCGGAGATACGTGATTCAACTAGAAATGGGATTAGGGTTTGGCTTGGAACTTTTGATTCTGGTGAAGAAGCTGCTTTAGCTTATGATCAAGCTGCATTTACGATGAGGGGAGCTTCAGTTCAGATGAATTTTCCATTGAAAAATGTTGTGGAATCTTTGGAGAAGATGAATTACATATGTGATGAAGGTGTGTCTCCTGCTAAAGCTTTGAAAGAGTATCATAAGAAGATGAATAGAAAAATGAATAAGAGATTTGAGGTGAAGAATAATGAAGTTAAGGAAGAGGGTTTATTTGTTTTTGAAGATTTGGGTTCTGATTTACTTGATGAACTCTTGTATGAGAGTTCGATTAGCGATTAGCGATTAGCTATTAGNCTCCGTGTTGAACATCGGGCCGGTCTTCTTAAAGGTGTAATTGGGCTGTGAGAATTCGTTTTGATTATTTAAACTGGCCCAACAGTTGTCGGGCCTCACCCATTACAGGGTACCCGGTCCTAGAGTTCTCATCAGATTCATATTCAGCTGAAGAAGAAATCACACAATTATTTAACACACCTTCTTTGCAAAAGAACGAGAAGAAGCGGTTCATCGGAGTAAGAACACGGCCGTGGGGGAAATACGCGGCGGAGATACGTGATTCAACTAGAAATGGGATTAGGGTTTGGCTTGGAACTTTTGATTCTGGTGAAGAAGCTGCTTTAGCTTATGATCAAGCTGCATTTACGATGAGGGGACCTTCAGTTCAGATGAATTTTCCATTGAAAAATGTTGTGGAATCTTTGGAGAAGATGAATTACAGATGTGATGAAGGTGTGTCTCCTGCTAAAGCTTTGAAAGAGTATCATAAGAAGATGAATAGAAATCATAAGAAGATGAATAGAAAAATGAATAAGAGATTTGAGGTGAAGAATAATGAAGTTAAGGAAGAGGGTTTATTTGTTTTTGAAGATTTGGGTTCTGATTTACTTGATGAACTCTTGTATGAGAGTTCGATTAGCGATTAGCGATTAGCTTCGCTGAAATTGGGGATTTAATCGAAACCCTAGATTCAATTCAATTTTAGGAACAAAACCCTAGAATTAAATTCTGATCTGATTACCATTTTCAGCATAACTTCTTTCTTATGTTGTTCTTCTTCTTTCCCAGTTTCCATCTTACTTTGTTTTTCCATCCCTATCTGTAATTTTCAAAACTTATCAATTGGTTTGATAAAAAGAACTCTTTTTATTTTTCAAGTTTGTAATGATTCTGATATTCAAGATAAGATTTGAATTGGTNTCTGGTGAAGAAGCTGCTTTAGCTTATGATCAAGCTGCATTTACGATGAGGGGAGCTTCAGTTCAGATGAATTTTCCATTGAAAAATGTTGTGGAATCTTTGGAGAAGATGAATTACAGATGTGATGAAGGTGTGTCTCCTGCTAAAGCTTTGAAAGGGTATCATAAGAAGATGAATAGAAAAATGAATAAGAGATTTGAGGTGAAGAATAATGAAGTTAAGGAAGAGGGTTTATTTGTTTTTGAAGATTTGGGTTCTGATTTACTTGATGAACTCTTGTATGAGAGTTCGATTAGCGATTAGCGATTAGCTTCGCTGAAATTGGGGATTTAATCGAAACCCTAGATTCAATTCAATTTTAGGAACAAAACCCTAGAATTACAATAAACTCAAGAATTAAAATATGGAAGAATATCAAAATACGAAAAGAGATTTTATTGAACAGATCATTGGTGATTTATTAAATGAAAACAAAGAGAATACAAAAGATCACATTGCTAGAATACTCAACATAATAAAACTTCCTATTTATTAGCATTTATTCACTCAATTTGTCGAATTATTTTGATGAAATATAAATTTTTTATAAAATATATTGTCAATTTAAATATACAACCACCTTAGTCTCCATAAAGCCAACTAATTAAATGAAAAACACTTCTAGTGAGAATAAGATCCACAAATTTCTATACGAAAAAACATAACATTTTCATTGTCACAAACTTTTCCCAAACAAAATGAACCCGAAATTAAATGAAGCGGGACGAGGAAACCAACGAGACAAGAGAGTAAACCATTATCTATTGATGAATTGTTCGTATAAATATAATATTTTATTATTTTTCGATGTGCGGTAATGCTCGTCTCACTTCATATTTCTAAGAACTTATAAGAATATTGATATAATTAATAATTTAATTCAATTTGCTTGTTTTACATGTTTGATTTGTTTTTTGTAATATAAGATTATGGTATCACTAATCTAGTGATTTGTTTTGAAAATTTATTACTCTTATTTCCTACAATGAGAGTAATAAGAGCCAACAAAACCGGGCCCACCATGGGCCAACCCGACAATCAAACCGGTTGGCCCAGACCAAGTTCATAAATGAAACCACAAAAACAGATGAATGATTGATTAGGAGTTAGAAGAATGCCAAAGTCAAAATTTCATTTTCATCTTATGGATCCCTCTTGCCTGTTATGTTAAACGGACACCGTCACAGTATCACGGGGATTCAGGGACTCGAACTCGGGGACTCTGATTTGTTAAAGAGTATGACTCGTTAATATTATCAATTATTTTTTAATTAAAATTTTAAAAAGACGTGTGTGGTTAACCTGGTTTATAATTAATAATAAATGAAATTATGTTTATCTAATTATATTATACAAAATAATAAATTACCATTATATATGATAATTAATGTTAAAACTGGTAAAATGTCGAAATAGTTGGTATAAGCTATATTATATCCCAATAATACCCATATACCGCTAATTTTTTAAAAATTAACGAATTATATTAATATATATAAATAATAAAAAATTTAAATAATGACTATTTCAAAATAAATAATAATAAATTTAAATATAAAAAACGGACTCGTATTCAATAAGTGTCCGAGGAGAGTCGGTGTCCTAGAAGTGTCCGACTCGAATTCGACGTCCCCAGAGAAGAGTCTGTTTAACCTAGCTTGCCGGTAATACCCCTAGATGGGCTGTGCAATCTTAATCAAATTTTAATATGGATTTTAGTTTTTTATGATTAAAGATTAAGTATCATAATTAATCAACACTTCCATCACGTCTTTTACATAGTAACATGGCAAGAATCAAACCACAAAGAAAATTTTGCTTGCTCACCTTTTATCAGTACTAGTATATTAGAGAGCAATGTTTAAAATTTTAAAAGGGCCACCCACAAAAATGATCCCACAATTTAATCAATTTGACAAATTAATCTTCAAAATTTTGTATAGGCAAAATTGGTACTCATTTTATGTCTTCTTTAGCAAAATCGCATCTAAATTTTCAATTTTATTGGCAAAATTGGTTTCCGAAACTTTTCAATTTTGACAATTAAAGTCTCTAAAAAATAATTGGGATAATCATTCCACATAATTCCAATTAAATTTACAAAATTTGCCTCTAACACAAATATACTAAGTGTTTCATCTATAGCTCTTTGTGGATATGAAGACACAAACGCAAACGCATGGGGTTAAAGAAGAATATGAGACGAGACATTTATATCGTTACTTAACGGAGCGAAAAAACTATACTGAATAATTTTGTTAAATTAACAAAGTTCGAGGCCACTTTTGCCATTATGTGAAAATTATGAGGATCTCTTTTGCTATAATCAAAATTTTAGGAGTAATACTTAATTTTGGAGATTTAATTTGCATGATTTTATCCATTTTGGAGATAAATTGGTGGAAAAAATTCATGATTTGAGAACTCCAAATATAAAGCTATCAAATTCATCAAAGTTTAGGATTATAGACACCTTAATGTTGTAAAATAAACATAGGGCTGGCGATGGATCATCAACCCAACTAACTCATTGAGTAGGTGCATTCATGGTTGGTCTAGTTCTTTATTAAGGGCTATAACTTTTCTAATTATAATTATTGTTTTTCAAAAATACATAAATCAATTAATAACGTTCCCATTGTGTTTGATTACTCTATAAATTTCCATTCAATATATATATTATCTTTATATTTTATTTATATTAATAACAATCATTTTTACATGCATTTTCTCTCATTTCTATAAGAATGTTCGAATATTTATAATTTTTATTTTAATATTTTTATGTACAATAATAACACCATAATTATTATTATTTTACGTAAAAAAAGATTAGTTAGACGATTGTCCATAATTTGAATAAATAATATTTCTACACTTCTACAATTTACCCCACCCATAGCCCACTTAAAAAACGTCAATTTTTATTTTACAATTAATAAGTAAAGGAAACGTTGGCCTGTTTCGTGGGTTTCTGAATATTTAGCTCTCTAAGCCCAACAATTATTCAAACCCAATTCACATTTGAATTCTACTTTATTTTACTTTTTATGTACAAACAATACTATTACATTATATTTTATATATTGAAATTAAATATATAATTTATATTTTAAAATTTAATTCTCAAAATTTTAAAATGATTTGCTTCTTGTGTGTTGAGGGAAAAACCACAGGTTAGCTGCCACCGGAACGAATCCACTCAATCTTTCAAAAATACAATTGGTCACAACTCTCACACTCACTTTGCAGTTGTTTTCTTTTTCCCTTCTTATATTTGTTTGAATAAGCTCCAATACACTTTTCTACCATAATTGTTTTCTATCTAAACGATATAGACCAATCCAAAACTCACAATATAGATTTGATATCATATAGAAATTCATGATTAAATGAGTTAGAAGAGTGTCAATGTAATATAGTATATAAGAGAAATCAATTACATTGAAAAGTTATGTCAATCTAATTACTATGATATCAACCTCTTATAAATTAGAATTATTTAGTTCCACAATCGTTATGAGATAATATTTCAATAGTGATGTGTTATTGCTTTTACTGAGAGCTGATGTGTCTATAGAAGAAGAAGAAGCTGCTAAATAACTCTTATCTACCAAACCTGAAAACAGTTACCTTGAGATGTGTAGAATTCCATGTTCTATTTGTCAAATATTGAATATTATTCAAACCCTAGAAGAAAGTCTTTTGTCTTGTCTTGAATTGGTCATTATTGTTTCCATTCTCACACGTTTTATTTACATTGAAACTTTCCACTTTGGTTCCTCAATAAACCACGTTTTTAGAATACATCTATAAATACTTCAACTTCCTCAATTTTCAGTTTGCACTTCATCTTCTTCTTCGTAATCTCCATAGCTATGTATTCATGGAAGCAAGCCAAAATCCCAACACAAAAACTAACGGGGAGATTCAAAGCATCAGCTCCCTGCAAAAAACACCCAAAACATGAGCAATCTCCAGGGGTTTGCTCCATTTGTTTATCTGAAAAACTCTCCCAGTTATCACATACTCGTACATCAAAAATCAAAGAGGATTTCTGTAACAGTTCTTCGTCTATTTCGTCGATTTCTTCGTGTGCTTCTCCGTATGTGAGTTACAGTTATAATAGTATGCTTGAGAAGAGTAAATCTACGGCTTTTTGGATTAGTAGAAGGAAAAAGGAAGCTGAAAATGGGAATATGATGATGAAGAAGAAGAATGGGTTTTTGTCAAGGCTTCTGTTTAGGACAAATAAGGGATTGATTCGGACAAGAAGCATAAGGAGGGTTGTGTCTTAGCAATTTCTTCTTTCAAGAACATAGGATTCAAGTTAGTCTAAATTCTTTTATACCTTTTTATTCAGGTATGAATCATTTGTATATTCTTTTTCGATTCTATTAAATTTATGATCGACCCAAAAAATATATTTTATGATAATTATATGATGTGCTTGTAAATCTAATGGTTTTGTAATGTTCTAGACTTCTAGTACATTATGATAATTCATTGTAATGTCTCTAATAAAAGAGTTCATTATTCCTTTTTGTGAACCAATATTTTTTATGGAATCGATACATGATTTTTAAAATTGGTTCGGTTTTTTCTTTGTTTCGATGAAAAATATATGTATTCGGAAATCTAATGAATATTAAATTTAATATTATGTGATTTATATTATTTTTGCATTATTACTTCAACTTTTATTTAACTTAAATATTATTCATCTTTATTTCTTAATTTAAATTTAAATTTTAAAAATTTCAGTATATACCGACATCGAAATTAAACATTTCTATATTTACCACACCGACAGAATTCGATACGATATTCAATAACATAATTTTGTATTCGATCTATTTCGGTTTTCAAAATTCAATTTGATTCAATTATGTACACACGGAATGAAAACCACAATATATAATATCTAGAAATCTCATGCCAATGATGTTTTTCAATCTATTCAAATTCTTATGAATTGAAATACTCTCTCGATATATTGAATTTTGAATTTCAACATACTATTTTTTATACTATTGAAATAGAGTATACTTTATGGGTTACATGATGATTGTAACCCACACACCAAGTCCATGGTGTTTCTACAACCTAACATATTTGATATTGAAATAATTTAAGATATTATTCAATCGTAGAAAAAAATTCAAATATAATATATATTAAATTTATGTAATCAATTGGTAAAAAAATTAATGACACACACCACAACATAATATCTTGATAAAATCTTTTAAATATATGATATCTTCTCATTAATCATGTTTATTTATAGTACCTCTTTGTAATTTTGACTAGACTTTGTAATTTCACCCGTTAGAATATTCGAATGAATGGAATAATCCCAAAAAGTAGAGATTTGCATTTTGCAAGATTCCTCCTAGTGGTTTCTTCTTACAATTGATGATCAAAATCTAAAAGTCCACATCACACTAAGCATAGAATCAACACCAAATTCATAAATCTAGAAAAAACACAAGCCAAATGAGATAGAAAGATGAAACATTACTGAAAAGTACCTCAAAATCGTGATATTTGTAACGGAACCAACACTTCATGTCGTTCCACGCCCCCGCAGGCTACGACAGGCATCCATTCGATGCCACCAACTACCTGCATCACATACCGTTGACAGTTCTCAGCTGCCATCACTCCTGAAGAATAAGCTCTATGAACAGAGCCTTAGTGATCTAAACTCGTAGCATCCCCTGCGAAGAAAAGATTACCAACAGGTGCACGAAGACGATCATAAATGTCATCTGAATTCCCAACTACATCATACGAATATGATCCAAGAATATTTGGATCTGAACGTCAATGGGAAACTAGATAATCTTCAGGCTCAGTGGCATTTGGGAACATTTGTTTCAACTGTAACATCACGAAATTAGCGGCTTTTTCATCCAAAAGCTTCTCGAGATCATAAGCAAGGCCACCAGCAGCCATGCAGACGAGAACATGATGCCCTGTAGCTTTATGAAGATTTAGAAAATAACCACATGAGTATGAAGAATTTGATACTACGCCAAGATACTCGACATTCAGCCAAAACACACTGTTGAATCTTAGAGCGATCTTGTTTTCGATTCCAACACCGAGATCTGATATCGTAGTTAGTTTCCATTCGGGTAAGCATGGATGAAACTCAAGCAAATTAGCCTTTAGAACCCCGATAGGCACAGTGACTATAACAACATATGCAATGAACTCTTTACCATCATCTACTGTTATAACGACTTTTTTATAACCGTGTAGTATTTTCATAATCCTGAAAATAACCGAGGCGTGATGTTCGTAGTGTAGGAAGAAAAGGGTATTTGTGATTTCACTAAGTTGAGAATATACCGATGATTTAAACGAATATCGAGATCTTGAGACATGGCTTTTATCACTGGATCATAACCTTCGATCATAAGACCGTGACCACCGGAGAGAACACTCTCCAGATCCCAGGCTTTAAGAGAAATCTTGTCGGCATCTGCAGCAAACCATGCTTCCATTCTGCATATGTACCATTGGAGAACTTCATATGCAAGTCCTTCAGGTCTGAAAAAACTCAACAAAGAATCGATATTCAGAAAGTGGAGGGGATTGTTGATTACTAAACTCATTACCTCAGCTCGGGATGCCTATCGAGCACGATTGTTATAGCTTCTTTAATAGAAATGTCAACGCTTTGTTCTTTTCTTATTTTATCCGTCTACAAGAAAGCGATACATATCGATAAATTTTCCCATAAGGACAAAAAAATCCAGATAAGCATTTGTCTCATACCTCCTCAAGAATTTTCTTAAATGAAAGGCCAACTTCAATGACAGTACATTGTGGAACATGATGTCCGTTTATGTCGAAAAGTGCATAGCTAAAATAAACAAAACAAACAAAAGCATAAATGGAATTGTTTAAGGACATCAAACAAAAAAGTTCAGATGGAGTTATGTAAGAACTAAGAACCTTTCCAAATCATGGTCATAAAGAATGGAATCGTCACCACTTGTTCGGTATAATTTGAGTCCCAAACGACAAATAATAGGAGAAAGCGGGTTCTCTTGGCATACTCCATGCAACCTGAACATTATAACGAACTAAATAACAACAAATAACTATGCATGTGATGCAAGCAAAAAGAAAAACATATAACAATACAAAGAAGAGAACTTTCCATGAAGCTCCCATGTCAATGGGACATCCAAAAGAATAATATGTCTGAATGAGACCACCAATTCGTTCTTGCGACTCCAGAACGATCACCTGAACAAGAGTAGTTCTTATAAAAACCATCAAAGATCTGAAAAGAACAATAGTCTAGCCAATAACAATAAAATTACATACATTAAAAGATGCTTTTTGGAGCATGTGTGCAGCAGCAATCCCTGATATTCCCCCACCAATGACAATCACCGTGGGGTGACATTAATCTGTCTCTCAATAAAAGATGCAGAAACACCTATTCATATGATCAAAAGTATAGTTTTATTGACATAAAAAATAAGCAATGCATAAAAACAAAAGAATGGAATAAGAATGTACCATCAAAAGATCTTCTAGACAACGAATGGTCATCATATTTGATCTCCATCAACGAATACCAAATTCAGACCACCCAAAATTTAAGAAACAACTATTTTACGGTTGTATAGGAACTGGGAAATTGGAAATCAATTCACGAGAATTATAAGAAAGAATGAGCAAAAGGCCGGCAATGAAGCGGCTGAGATTATTTGCACAACGTAGGGAATCGTCAAACCAGCTCATAATAATCATAATAAGAAATAAACGAGCAACATTCACAACCCACAAAACAAGAACCCAATCGGCGATTCAGCGGATCCACACCCTTCTTCCCTTCCAGTAGCATAGATCGTTCCCCCTTCTAAGATATCTCAACCACCCCTTTACCCTCTTCAATATCAATTCTCACCCAAAGAACGGGAAAAAATCTTTCTTATATCTCAATCAGCCAGCGTAATTGCATCTGGCGTCACATGCATATCTATATATATACACATAATTTTCTCTTGAATTTATGGGCCAAACTTGGGATCCAGCGGAAGGTCCGTGTAATGTTCTTTCCAATAATTTTTTTAGAAAATATTTAATTAGCACAAAAAGTTTATTAATTTTAATAAATTTGATATTCAAATTTTCCTTTTTAATTTTCAAAATTTTCTAATTATGAAAATTTGATAATCAAGTTCAAAAGTAAAATAGATTGATCCTGATAGTGATAAATCTAATATTCAAAATTCTTAAACTTTGGCAATATTAGTTATATCAAATTTTAATACCGTTAGATTGTAGTTGAGTATATTTGATTTTTAAAATATGATTTTGATAAATTTGATATTTAAACTTTACTTTCGCCCAACTTTGATAACCAATATGTTATTGTATCATGTGAAATTAAATCAACCCACAAATTTGATCAATAAACTTTAATTTCATCATAAATTTCTAAAAAACCCATTATTATTTTTATAACCTAATAGATGATCATCAAATTGGTTTTGTCAAGCCTCAAACTTTTTTTATTTAGTTTTTTTGTGAAATTATATCATATGTGTTTTCATTAATTACTCGTTTGATATTAATTTAAATTTAATTAATAATTAAATTTAATAAGTGAAAATAAGACAATACGTTTGGTAAGGTATTGCCACACACATACAATTTTTATAATCAATTTTGCCTAAATGTGGAAAAGTAGGAATATTGATTTTGACACACATAATGTATATGAACCAAATTTGTCACAATTACAAAAATATAAGAACAAAAATTACCACGATAACTAAATATGCTATTGCTCATTTTAAATATTTACTTTCATTATATATGGTATATTATGGTATTTACCATATACACAGTAGTTATTGCAATCATAATATTAGGGATTGTGTCTATATATAAGACATATATGTACAAAACTTATTAATAAATCTAAACTAGAATAAATATATTTCATTTCATAAATTTCTTATTTCTTCCAATTATTCATGGTATCAAAGTATAGATGGTGTGATCAAAGACATAACGACCATTCATTCAAACTCATCGTACTTCTTACACATCTCTGATAATCTCTAGCAAGTTTTTGTAAGTGAGGCTTTGTCGAAGCACAACTACGGAGAATGAAAAGGGGTATGACGAATGCCCTCTATCCCAATAACAAATATGGATTCAACGAATGTACGATTTCAAAACCACTTAGTGGAAGCGTAGGAAACTTGCTATGTTACGACACCATGGTAAAAAATGATTAAAATCAATCATAAAAAAGAAATACAAAGCATCGTTTGTTTCGCGACTACCACACGGAACTGCTCTGCAGAGAGAGTGCGCCGATGAACTTCGACAGACAATGTCACACATTCAATAAGATGGAATGACATTGTCCAACTATTACATCAATATGTGGGTACTATGAGATGACATACAATCATTATCTCTGTGTGACATGTATATGTAGGCAAAGACGGACTATAGAGCTATCCAATAAAGAGAATAATTCTATGATCTCATTATGAGTTTGAGGGAAGCGTTTGACACCATTAGAACACACATTCTGAGCATGAACTCGTCGTCGACACTAGGGTTTGCATATCATATTGTTACCTAGAAAATGAACAACAAAGGGGAATTACTGAGGGATACTCTTTAGAGGCGATCACATTCCAGTTGTAGATTTTTCGACATGCAAACACCGCTCGATTAATCGATTTTCATTTAAATATTTCATTGACCAATATTAGACCATTAGAAGTCGATTTGTATCTGTTTCGGTTGCGATTTTTGTAGGTCAATTTATCGGTTTTTGAAATAAAAACTTACTAAAGATCATGACAATTAATCTAAAAGTCTTTTAAAAGTTGGTATCGACCGATATATCGGACGAACCCCATACATCCGTTCAACCTGTTTAGGTCGGTTAATCAATTCGATATTTTTCCACCCATATAAAGTACAAATGTTCAACCCGAAAGAAGTCGAGTAGAAGGTAAACCTATCTTAAATATCAAACAATTTTAACGTCATCACTTGACGCCGTTAAAATCGATAAGACTAAATTTGTAAAATTAAAAAATTTCAAGTGCACGTACTACCATTGCGAGGAAAGTATGGCGACTAACTTTATATTACTCAAAATTTGAAGACTAATTATCAACTTTAAGGATTAAAAATCTGATTTTATCATTTTTGTGAAAAAATAGTAAAAAAATTCAGAGTTTAAGAATTGAAAATACAAAAAAAAACTTGTATACCGTTTTTCAAAAGCATCAAAATTATCGACATAGAGACACAATTTAATCATCCAAAATGTTTAAGTAACATAAGAATTTATAAGTAAATTGTTATAAATATAACATTTTCTGGAATATTTATGTGAGGAGTGTGTGTGGATACGACGTATAAGAGGAGGGTACTATAATATAAAAGACTTGAACAAGTCAATCACAATGGTCCACTTTCTATCTTATAAACCAATCATTTCACCTTTAATTTTCCGATGTGGGACAACACCTACTTATTTCAACACACCCCCTCAAGTCAAACCACCTCACAAGTTGGACTTGATCATTCAAATCGGTGGATTACCAACCGATCAATTAAACTGGACTAACCCCCGCAAAGGTCACTCAGGATTTTTCAAACTCGCTCCGATACCATGTTAAATTTCTAGAGTCAGGTCAATTCATGTGGGATTGTGCGTGGATACGACGTATAAGAGGAGGAGACTACAATGTAAAAGACTTGAACATGTAAATCACAATGGTCCACTTTCCATCTTATAAACCAATGCTTTCAACTTTAATTTTCCGATGTGAGACAACACCCAATTATTTCCATCAAAACCACTTGGGAGCCTTGTGGATGAATCGCTACGGTCACCAGTCCAGACTCGTCTAAAAAATCCAACTTCAAGATCGGTCAATCACCTAGGTAAAAATAATTTGTATTGCATCAATTGTATTCTTTTCATAAATTGAGAAACATTTTATGGTTCAGAACTGTCATTAACTGTCAAAGATTTTACAAAAAGTATCGCGTAAGTTCATAATATTCCAGGTTCGAGTGATCTCATTCCTATATAACGTTTCCAACTTATAAGCTCTATCTCCCAAGTTTTTCAAAATTCGATAAGGCCCTTCCCAGTTTCTATATAGCTTCCCAACGTTTCTCTGAACTCTTACATTCCTGATAACAAGGTCGCCTTCTGAAAATTCTCTGGGTAAGACGCGCTTATTATGGGTCCGCTCCATGGTTCGTTGATAAGAACACATACGCGTGTAAATAGCATTTCTTTTTTCTTCAATCATTTTAAGATCTAGAGATCTTCTTTCATCGTTTAAATGTTCATCATATTGAGTTATCCGAGGTGATCTAATGGCAACCTCTACTGGACTAATTGTTTCGGACTCATATACCAAATAGAATGGAGATTCCTAGGTCGTAGAGCGGGGTGTAGTCCTATAAGCCCATAAAACCTCGTAGATATGTTCAGGTCACTTCCCTCTCAAATCCTCCAACTTAGTTTTTAATCACTTCAGGATAACTTTGTTGGATACCTCTGTGAGTCCATTGGTCTGAGGGTGAGCCACTGACGAAAAATGTTGGGCGATACCCAGTTTAATACAGAAATCCCGAACCATTTTCCTGCGAAATTGAAGCCCGTTGTCTGTCACAAACACTCGGGGTACCCCGTAGCGGCTTACAATATTTCTCTATAGAAAATATTTTACAACTATTTCGGATATTATGGTCACAGCCTCTTGGTATAATATTCAACTGCCACAATGCATAACTTCTTTTGCCATACCGATTTAGGGAACGATCTCAGTATATCAATTTCCCATCTGTCAAGTGGACAAGGGAGTGGGGTCACCGATAGGGGAGCTCTGGTTTTTGTGGGACCGGAGCATGATATTGGCAAACAACGCATCGTTAGTATATTTCTTTGCGTACTCAAGTAGTGTTGGCCAAAAGTATCCAGCCCTGATGATCGGATGATACAAGGATCGAGCTCCATAATGAATACCACATATTCCCTCATGAACATAAATCATGTCGTCATCGGCCTCGATATGGGACAAACATCATAAGAGCGGTCCCTCGAAAATTGTCTTAAACAATCACCAGTTGTCTAAGATATATCGTCTGGCTCGAAACTCAATTTTTCTGGCCTTTGATGTGTTCTCAGGGAGATGGCTATTAGTCAGATATTTGATAAAGATGTCAATTCATGTGTGTTCCCCAGGAGATTCAGTGACATCAATGTTCAGGCCATGAAGTTCATGGCATAAAGCTCTAATTTCCTCAATTGATTGTTCGGTCACTGATATCTCGACCGAAGGTAGGTCTTGGATATGGACCGATACAGTGTGTGGTACGATGTTTGGTATGCCTGCGGCCAATCTGGCTAATGCATCAACAACATTGTTCTGTTCTCGCGGTACATGGTCAAGCGAAAACTCACTGAACTTCTTGGATAATTCAATAACCTTAGCATGATACAGCTTCATCGTGGGCTCATGCGTTTCAAATCTTCATGTGAATTGCTCTACAACTTACTTGGAATTTGAGAACATTCTCACTTTGACAACTCTCATGTTTCGGGCTAGGGCCATTCCCGATAACACAACCTTATATTCCACCATGTTATTTGTTCTTGAGAATATGAATTTAACTGCGGAATGAATAACATCACCTTGTAGTGTAGTGAGGGTTATGCCCATCCCCTTTCGTTCGAAGGTTGATCCATCAACATAAATGATCTAGCAATCGTCTTTTTGGTTTAAAAATATACATGATCGGGTCATTTCGACCACAAAGTCAGCAAGAACCTCAGCTTTGATCCCTCTTCGGTGAACGAATTCCAGGTACATGGAGCTACTCTTGATTGCCCACTTAGATAATTTTTCATTCAGATCTGTCTGATTAAAGACTGCTTTTAGAGGCTGATCAATATAAATATAAACAATCCGGCCTTCAAAATAATGCATCAGCTTAGATATAGCCTTTTTCAGTGCCAGCATGAATTTACAAGGTTATTATATTTGGTTTCTCCATATATCAAAGAGTAACTCACGTAATAAGCAGGTCTGTGAACATCATTCCTAATGGTAACCAGAACTGCGCTTATCGTGACTTCAGATACAGCTAGATATAATCTCAGAGGTTCATCGCTGGTTGAACTCACCATCACATGGGGAGAACTCAAATACGTTTTTAATTCTGAGAAGACCCGATCACATTCTTCGGTCCAGTCTAGATAACTTACTTTTGTCAATACTTTGAAGAAAGGCAAAACCCGATATGGAAATAAACATGCTTAGCGCAGCTAGGCGGCCAGTAAGCCTTTGGAATTCCCTTTTGTTTCTTTGAAGTTGCATGTCAATGATGACCTGAACTTTCTCAGGATTAACCTCTATGCTTTCTCAGAAACATAATATCCCAAGAACTTCGGATTCCGAAGCAGCACTTGTTCAGATTTAATTTGAGCTTATATTTGCGGTATAATTCGAAACAAATAAGAAATATGGTCTTCATCATTCATAGACTTGACAATCATATGATCAACTTCTACTTCCATTATGTGGACTATCAAATCTCTAAAGATTTAGTTAATCAGCCTATGGTATGTTGCTCCAGCATTCTATAAAACGAAAGGCATGAACACATAGCAATAGACACTATCTTCGTTCATGAAGGCTGACTTCTTTTGATCTTCTTCAGTTAGGAAGATCTGATGGTATACAAAGTAAGCATCCATGGTACTCCTCATAGTGCTGCCAGCCCCAGAATCCACCAAACGATCAATATGCGGCAGGGGGAATGTATCAAATTCAAAGCTCTTGTTCACATTGGTAAAATCAATGCACATTCTCCACTTTCCATCTGCCTTTGAAACTACCACAGGGTTTGCAACCCATTCAGTATAGTAGATTTCTCTGATAAATTCGGAACGCAGCTACTTATTCACTTCTGCCCAAATCACTTCAATTTTCTCAGGAGAATAACGTCTCTTTTTTTGTTGAATAGGCTTAGCTACGGGTGCAGTGTTGATCCGGGGTTCACTCTCGGATCGATCAATCCCTGGGACATCGTCCGGGGTCAAAGCAAATATGTCCACATGGCTTCTCAGCAGGTGGACCAGTTCTTCCACAAAAGCTGGGGCTAGATGTGCCCCGATGCGAGTAGTTTTGGTTGAATCTCCTTCAACCAAGTCAATCAGTTTGAACCCGATGGGTTCCATAGCTTGCCTCGGGTGCAGTGGCTCTTCCAGAAAATACACCTAGGCTCTCTTAATTGGTGGCAAAGTTCGGCACGAGCTCATGTAGCCACTGTCTTGCTATTATTTGGTCCCCCTTTACAGATATAACTCTATGGCGGAGGGGAACTTGAGCATCATATGATAAGTAGAAGTGATCGCCTCAAACTTAATGAGCCTGGTCCGTCCAATGATGGCGTTGTAAGCCAAATCAATTTCCACAACGATAAACTCCAGAATCTCCGTTCGGTCCCTGAGCTGATCTCCCAAAGTAATGGGGAATATGATCTTCCCACACAGAATGATACTCCTTTGGTCGAATGCTCAGAGGGTTATATTAGCAATAGGAGATTATGACCAGGAGCCCCCAACATTTCAGCTACTTTGCGCTTTATAAAGTTGCACGAAGCCCTGGTGTCCACCAAGATCCTGTCAACCCGACAATTAGCAATAATTCCAGTGATGATGAGGGGGTCATCACATGGATCAGCAACTCCTTCAGGATCAGCTTCAGTGACGGTAATGGCGTCCTTATAAGAAGAGGACCGCTCCAAATGTTCATACTTGACCAGCGCCACAGATTCGGAACTCTCTGAGGAGTCTCCGCGCGTTGCTCTCTTCCGATCCCTAAAAGACTCATTAGTTCTTATTCCACCGGAGATAACATAAATATCTCCAGCCACTTCTTTTTCCCTGTGCACCGCCTCATTTTGGGGAGGCTGAGTGTCCATTTCAGTAGGTGGAGGAACGAGATTCACATGCCCTCCACCTTCATATTGCGGAACTCTACCGCCACGGTCCCGCCATCTTCGTTTTCGGTCCTGACCACGGTTCTCTTGACCGTACTGGCCCCTTTCATTTTCTGGAGGAGATGACCTTCGATCCTCCGTTCTGTCATAATAATTTCGGGGCTTGCCCCGATTATCTCTGCCCCTTGGCCTATGACGATCGTCATCTTGACGGCCTCTTCGGGGCGACTCAACTCTTTTGCCTTAGGATCATCATGTTTAGGTTTTTCTTTTATCATTGCCGCTACTGTCTCCTGCAATAGCGGGCATTTCAGTGTAGGGTGATCATGATTATGATGTAAGTCACAATACAACCGTTTGTCTTCCTTCTTCGGGGGAACATTCTTCTCAGTCACAACCTTTACTTCTCGGGGCTGCTTCTTAGGGTAAGAAATCATATGATCGCCTACGGGCTCAGAATTCCCGTTAGACTTCCTATAACTTATTCTAAGCGCTTCATCCACCTTAATATACTTGTTGATTTTCTGAAGGAGTTTTCCTAAGGTGGATGGTAGGCTCTTCACCAGACTGCCCGAAAGGTCACACGGTCCCTAAACCTGTTGTATAATATCAATTTTGTGGATGAGCTTCAATTTTATACCCCCGGCCGGCAAGTTCTTGAACCATGTTCGGGCATCGCCTTGTAATCCTGCCGCGAAGATGCGACACTTCAGTGAATCGGATGCCCGAGCCGTTCCCATCCTTAATTCAAAATCTGCGACGTGATCTATAGGATCTCTGTCACCCCTGAACGTCGGCAGTCCTTCGGGCTTGCGGTAATGCCGATCGGGGACCACCCCCCAGATCTCCTCAGAAAAAGGGAGCATCAAAT